>JAUESP010000060.1:0-386045 GCA_030914335.1 Drosophila borborema
GTTTGAACGCGTCGATTTCCGAAGATACAAAAGCTAGAGAGTTCATTCTTTTTGTGTTAGGTTCGTATATTGAGCGCGCAGTACGAGTTTGTTTCAGAAATTCGATAACTTGTATATTTGCAAGGTTATCGATAACTGAAATTATCGGGAACCAGTTATAAAATTCTAGCTAATTCATCTTTAGAGTTGGAGTCTCCAAGTCTTCTGCATATATATAGATACCAATTTAATACAATTTCGGTTTTTGTCAGATTTTGGATTCCGGTCCCCAATTCGCCCCCACACCCCCAAATGTGTAAAAAATGCATTTCAAATACTAGAGACATACAGTTTGGTTTGGCATGTAGATATGAATATCATAATCTTAATCTGAACATATCAATACGATTGTCCATCTAGAAACAGAATTATTAGTCTATATAGTTTTCTCATCAAAACCCATGTGGCGCAGCAAGCAAGGCAGCGACATACATATGTATGTATGTATGTATGTATATGTGTGCAAGCGTAGATCAGCGTGTGGCTGCAACCGTACATACATACATATGTATTTGTGCATGTAAAGCTAATTGTAAAAGAGTTATGATTTCTAAAAAAAAACCTAAAATGTTAATACAATATGTAGATCATATGCTGAACTCTCATTACATTTCATTATATATTTTAAAAATTTTAAAACAATTTAAATAACAATGGAAACTCAAGCAACGTTGAGCAATCCAAATCAATTTTCGTATGCGTGTGCACATATACACACAAAAAATCTTGGGCCGTTTTCTATGTTGCTATGCGTGTATATTCTAAGAATCACAATTGTTTTTGAATTGCGTTAGGATTGTCTTTGAATTGTATTTGTATTTTCAGCCACTGCTTTAGTGTTTCTTTCGTATATGGCGAATTTCATTCGTTTTCACTACTCCGCCGTTTAAGTGAGCCGTGGTGTAGATGGCAAGACAGATGCACCGGATGTTAGGCTTTCGCAGGTTCTAGCCTTGCCTTAAATCCTTCATAATTTCTTATTTTTATTTATTTTTTTTTTTTTTTTATATATCTTTCTTTTTTATTATTATTTATTCTTTTGTATTTGATACCTTTGAAAGTCAGTTGGTAGTTTAACTAATTGTGAATAAGTGCGTTTTTTTTTTTAAATTTCAAATATTTAATAGCATCATTTCTGAAAGTGTTTTTGTTTCAATTATATTTTATTCCGTTAAGTCAACAGAAAATAATGAATAAAAAAAAAAAAGTCTGCCCAAATAACAAAAGCACGTGACATCTGCGGTTTTCCTATATGTATGCACACATGTACATTCAAAACTAGTGTAGCATGGTCTAAAAATTTTAACTTGATAGATGGCGCTTTAGCAGTGAACTTATTTACTATGGCTATTACAGCTTCGAGTGGCATTGATATATTTCTTTTACAATTATGAAGTGTCTGTGTTAATTAAGGTGATGCGTGTTAATCGAGGAACGTCTATTTGTTGAGTCTATTTTTAATGATATTTAATAATATAACATTTTTCGAATTTCAACTAATATAAGCGCCATCTATTTTTTTTTTTTTTTTTTTTTTTTTTTTTTGCAGTTCAATGTATATGTATGCAATGTATATATGTATATGTATATTTTGAACGTTACACTCATACATTCTTATGTATCCTTTCTGATTTATCCATATGGGTATCTCTCCAGAAAAGTCAACTTTTTGTCACGTTCGACACTTTGGTTTGTTGTAAATATCTTGAAAACGGATTAATTTTAGTATAATAAAGAAGTTTTTTTTTTGCCATTTTCAGCACTAAAATTGATGCATTTTCAAGATAATTACAAAAAACCAAACCACAGTACAAAATATTATTTTATTTTATTTTATTAAAATTGGGTTCAGGGTATTATCTAGTCGAGCACTCTCGACTAGAGTTTTCGTACTTGTTTTTAATTGAAGCGTTTTGCTTATGCAACTCACCCGACTCTCCTTGCCATGGCTTCAGGTCCGCTACATGCACTGTCCTGGCCGCCTTTTCGGCATCCGAGCTGATGCGGCAGATGACGGGGGACACAAAACTGGTCACCGTGTATGGTCCTCCATATCGTGGTGCCAGCTTTGCTGCAAATTCGTCCGCGGCATTGGACAAGTGGCGTTCCACGCCTTGTCCCCTATGGCCGGCTTCTATTGCCGCCGTCGAAGGTTACATTGCTGCACCTGATCCTGAGCAGCTATCTCCAGGTTTCGACGCACTATTTCGATGACCTCTGCCATCTTGGTTGCCTCCTCCATTGGGCTTTGTACCTCCTGGCCTATCCCAACAGTTTGTGCGTCAAACATGGTTTTCGGCAGCCTTGACTCCCGCTCTTGCCGTATACCTTGTAGATGCAGATACGCTGCTGTTGACTGCCAGCGTCAACTCCGGCAACGCCTCATCCCTGCAACTTTGGTCACGCCGAATCTGACCAATATTTTCTCACGGAACGCCTTTTGGAGCGCCGCCGTGTTCGCGCTCCTCAACGGCACCATCTCCGTCCATTTGGAGAATCGATCGAAGAAAACCAGTAGCCTAGAATTCCCATGCTTTGATCGCGGCAGCAGATCCACAAAATCGGCGCACACTGTTGCCCATGGCTCCTCCGGCCCCTGCGTCAGCATCTGACAAGCTGCCTACAGCTGACTGGGCTTGTAGCGCTGGCACAACTCGCAACGCTGCACGTAGTTGCGCACATATATACCTAGCCAGTAATACCTAGCGGTCACCCGAGCAATGGTTTTCTTGCTCCCAGGGCGGCCAGCGGTGACCGCATCATGATTCTCCTCCAGCTTGCTTGCGCCGTTCTGTTGGCACACATAATTTCCATGCAGAACCATCCTCGTGGCGGGATTGGTGTGGGATGTGCCGATATACATTTCCAGACTCTTCCTTGTAGTCTGTGGAGTTTTGCACATGTGCTGGCACAGCTTTCAAACCCAGCGTCATCCTGTCCCCGCTGGCATCTTCCTGCTTTTGGCCAAGCAGCAGCCTCCAGCGGCTGCCGTGACAACGCATTGCCTTTCCGGAAGCGAACCTCAAAGTCGTACTGCTGCAGCTCCAGTGCCCATCTGGCAATCCTTCCTGAAGGGCTCTCGATGGAATTGAGCCACTTCAACGCCATATGGTCGGTACCCACTATAAAGTGGTAGCCCCAGATTATAGACAGACACTTATTCAGTCGCTGAGTACTTTCTCGCAGCACTGTTAAGTGTCCGACTGGCATACGAAATGTCAGGATTGCCCCAAGCCCATAGTTGCTTGAATCCGTCTGCAAGCAAAATGGCTTCGAGAAGTCAGGACATGCCAAAACTGGTGACTCCGTCAGTTTGGCCTTCTCTGTCTCGAACGCCCTTTATGCTCCTCTCTTGAGCAGTTCATTGAGTGGATGAAATATGGCACATAGCGACGATACCTGTAATATACTGGTGTACTCTGTATTTTGTATTGTGTTTAAAAAAAACATATACACAACTACTCAACTGCTGGAATTGTTGGAGTTGCGGGTCGAGAAGTAGCTGGGCGGGATCTTCTGGTTCCCTAGCTCATTCGGGAGTGTGGGGAGGGTTCTTGGCTACTTCACTGCCCTAGGTACATAAACTTTAAATTTATAAGACCCCCAAAAAAAACATAGACTAATATGGTCCACATGACCAAAAAAAATGAAAAGAGCGGGGAAGACGAGCACAGTTTTTTTTTATACCAGAATAAAAACAATATGGAAAGGCGAGGCCTAAGGTGTAGTTCGGCATACGCTTTCTCTACCCTACCGTTTTAGCTAAAGACTTCAACTTTATATATTTAGATAGATATTATGGATACGCATTTTGCAGTTTTCAGATTTTGGTTGCCACGCTCTATTCGTCCCAATTTGAAAAAAAAAAAAAACGTATTTCAAGTACTAGAGACTTGCAATTTGGCGAATAGATACATTTAAATACTCTTAATCTACTCTGAACGTTTCATGAAGATCGTCCATTTATAAATGGAGTTATAAGCGTCCAATATTCAACCCAATCCACCCCCAGCCACAGCAGCAACTGAGCAGTTAGCAGAGCACGCGCTCATAAGTGCGTAAAGAAGAAGAGTATCACTGTTTTACGGGGTTCAGGATATCTCGTAGTCGAGCCGTCTCGACTAGAGCCTTCTTGTTGTTTTGACGCTTTATCCATTGACTGTTGTTGTGACTAGCTCTCGCAACATTATCATTATTTGTTTATTCCACTTAATTTCTTTTGAACCCCAATTGCGAATATGAGCTGCTGCAAAAAAGCATGCACTGTCAGACAAGCAACTGATTCTGATGGCTTTGTAAAAATCTTATGCACATCAAATGTGATGGACTTACTGGACGAGACTATGATAAGATTATGTCCACTGCTAAAATTGATAGTGGTGGCTTTCGTTGGTCTTGTCCGACATGCTTGGAACACGCAAATTCATTTTTCCAAGATGTATAATGCTGTGAGGGTTCAATTTTTTAAATTGAATAAAATTTCTAAGCAGCTATCCAGTGACCTGATAGCTGCTGAAGATTTATTAGACAATTTTAAGTTTGATGACCCTCAATCTGAAGCTGAGAATCCTTCTTTGTTAGTACCCTCCTCCTGTACTAACATCGTCCCCCAACTCGCTTGCTCCTCCCTCACCTTGAGTTTCTGTTCTGTCTTCATCCCCTCGCTCGATTTGTGTTCCTTCGCCTTGTCCGGAGGCTACTGCCTTAACAGTTGATGGTGTTACCGAATCTCTTGTCCCTGTTCAAAAATTGGATCCTCCTCCAAGTGTTGTTCATACAGAGAATGGTAATACGTTAACCAATTCGAGTATTTTTGCTCCCACTTTATGTGTTGTAGCTCCTCGAAAGCAATTTTTTTTATCTAGGCTTTTGGCGGATGCAACATGTGAAGCAGTATCTTCATACATTTGCTCTAAGATCTCTGTAAATGTTTCTGTTTCTTTATCGAAGTATAATTTCTCGACTCCTCGTGAAATTTCTTCATTTAAGTTAAATTTACCGGTTGAATATTTCACAACTATATGTGACCCCAAATTTTGGCCACCACATATAGTTGTGCATGAATTCAACCCGAAGAATTGTAATAGATCAGCTCCTATTGCCTTGAATATACCTTCGGTGCAATCTTCATCAAAAACTGCACAGAAAAACTAAGAAAAAACAAGACTTTTCTCAATTGTCCCTAATCTACCAAAATGTTCGGGGTATAAATTCTAAGCTTAAAAGCATATTCCCTAATAGTTTTAGTTCTTCATATGATATCATTGCTTTAACAGAAACGTGGGTAAGTCATAGTATTCATAATAGTGAAATTCTGTCAAGTAATTTCACTATTTATAGACTTGATTGCTTAATCCGTAGAGGAGGTGGAGTTTTAATCGATGTTAAATCCAGTATCCTCTCGGAATTGTTTACATTTTCCTCCCTTCATGATGTGGAGATTATAGGTGTTAAATTAACTTTCCCATTGTGTTCATTATTTATTACATGTTCATATATTCCTCCTTCTTCTGATTTACAAGTTTATGATCATCACATAACTTGTATTAAAGAAATTTATGGACATACCAATGATAATGACTTGTTTCTTGTGTTGGGTGATTTTAATATTCCCAATACTTCATGGTCTTTACCTTTTAATGTAAACTACCTTATTCCGACACTTGATCACTATTTTTTTGATGAAATGTTCAACCTGTCCTTGCTTCAGATGAACTCTATTCTAATTCTAATCATCAGAATCGCTCGCATGATCTTGTATTCACAAATAATGATTTTATCAGAGGATACCAGAGGATATTTATCATCTCACTTTAGTAGTTTCTTTATCTGTTAGGAATCCTTCACCTGTATCACAAGTACCTTCAATTCGTAGACGTTGATATCGCAAATGCAATTATGTCTTGCTAAACGAATTGATTAGTTCAGCTGACTGGTCAAGTTTATATGAGTCGGTTGATGTTAATCTCGCAACATCCCTTTTTTATTCAACTCAAGATTCTATTCTAGATGTATGGGCCCCTCTCAGTAGTATTTCGCCTGTTCTGAATAAGCCGCCCTGGTTTTCTAAGACGCTTTCTAATTTAAGAAATATTGAATCAAAATATTTAAAACATTTTTAAAAGTCTGGTTCGGCTGTTGATTGAGGTAAATATTCTATAGCCAAGTCTAACTTTAATACAAGAATCATGCGAGCGATTCTGATGATTAGAATTAGAATAGAGTTCATCTGAAGCAAGGACAGATTACAAAGCCATCAGAATCAGTTGCTTGTCTGACAGTGCATGCTTTTTTGCAGCAGCTCATATTCGCAATTGGGGTTCAAAAGAAATTAAGTGGAATAAACAAATAATGATAATGTTGCGAGAGCTAGTCACAACAACAGTCAATGGATAAAGCGTCAAAACAACAAGAAGGCTCTAGTCGAGACGGCTCGACTACGAGATATCCTGAACCCCGTAAAACAGTGATACTCTTCTTCTTTACGCACTTATGAGCGCGTGCTCTGCTAACTGCTCAGTTGCTGCTGTGGCTGGGGGTGGGTTGGGTTGAATATTGGACGCTTATAACTCCATTTATAAATGGACGATCTTCATGAAACGTTCAGAGTAGATTAAGAGTATTTAAATGTATCTATTTGCCAAATTGCAAGTCTCTAGCAAGTCTCTCTTATAACTCCATTTATAAATGGACGATCTTCATGAAACGTTCAGAGTAGATTAAGAGTATTTAAATGTATCTATTTGCCAAATTGCAAGTCTCTAGTACTTGAAATACGTTTTTTTCAAATTGGGACGAATAGAGCGTGGCAACCAAAATCTGAAAACTGCAAAATGCGTATCCATAATATCTATCTAAATATATAAAGTTGAAGTCTTTAGCTAAAACGGTAGGGTAGAGAAAGCGTATGCCGAACTACACCTTAGGCCTCGCCTTTCCATATTGTTTTTATTCTGGTATAAAAAAAAAACTGTGCCCGTCTTCCCCGCTCTTTTCATTTTTTTTGGTCATGTGGACCATATTAGTCTATGTTTTTTTTGGGGGTCTTATAAATTTAAAGTTTATGTACCTAGGGCAGTGAAGTAGCCAAGAACCCTCCCCACACTCCCGAATGAGCTAGGGAACCAGAAGATCCCGCCCAGCTACTTCTCGACCCGCAACTCCAACAATTCCAGTTGTGTATATGTTTTTTTTTTAACACAATACAAAATACAGAGTACACCAGTATATTACAGGTATCGTCGCTATGTGCCATATTTCATCCACTCAATGAACTGCTCAAGAGAGGAGCATAAGGCGTTCGAGACAGAGAAGGCCAAACTGACGGAGTCACCAGTTTTGGCATGCCTTGACTTCTCGAAGCCATTTTGCTTGCAGACGGATACAAGCAACTATGGGCTTGGGGCAATCCTGACATTTCGTATGCCAGTCGGACACTTAACAGTGCTGCGAGAAAGTACTCAGCGACTGAATAAGTGTCTGTCTATAATCTGGGGCTACCACTTTATAGTGGGTACGGACCATATGGCGTTGAAGTGGCTCAATTCCATCGAGAGCCCTTCAGGAAGGATTGCCAGATGGGCACTGGAGCTGCAGCTGTGGAAGATGCCGGTGTGGAAGAAAACTCAAAGCATTAAGTTAATTCATTATATAATTCTTTATAAGTTAGAATCCAAACTTTTTATATAGTAATTTTAACTTCAGTCTAAGATGATATTTATTTTGGATTCCAATATTATTATTTTTCTCCATATTTGTTTTTGTCTTTTGGTTTCTTTCTAAATAAAGTGACCATTGCCATAATGCAAAAGAATGGATCAATAGAAAATTAATTTCTCGATAAGCCATTACATTTGATGTGGGAAATATATGCCAATTTATAATTATATATATGAAAATATTTCAATTAAATTATTTATTTATTATCGACATTATATATTAGCCTTTTCATATTATTTCACATGTTCGTGAAAAGCGGCACATTTGGTCCTCTAAACTTGTTCTTGAAGCTTATTCTGGCTTTGTGCAAAGTTTGATATGAATGCAATACGTTGCACAACTTGGAGTATGTATGTAACAGGCAAAAGAAGACGTCGCAGACCATATAAAGTATATATATTCTTGATAAGTATAAAAAACTAAGTTGATGTAGCCCTAGTTATGCAGTATGAGTTTTTATGTTTTTTCGATAATTGATCCCATTTCCAAATTATCGATAAAAAATCTAAAATTTGTTTCCATTTTTTTCGTTTTTGGGCATAACTTCTACACCGTTTGAGCTAGCAACTTTAAATTTATATATTTAGATAGATATTATGAATACGCAGATTTTATATTTTTTAGATTTTGGATGTCACGACCCTCTTGCCCCCAATATAGAAAAAACGCATTTCAAATACTAGATACTTGAAATTTTGATGCTTTTAATACATTCTGAAAGTTTCATGAAGAGCATTCAAGTAGGAATGGAGTTATAAGCGCCTAAGGTATATCACACCCCATCCCCAAGCCACGGCAACAACTGCGCAGTTAGCAGAGCGCGCTTACACGTGGGTAAAGAAGAAGGAATAATTTTTCTCGTATCTCGTAGTCGAGCCGTCTCGATTAGAGCCTTCTTACTTATTTTATCTTGTTATCTGTATCGGACATTACGTGTGCTTTAACACTTTTGGTGTGCCATGGTGCTGATTTCCTTTCTGAACCTTATTTTCTAAAACCTGCTGATTTTCAAGTTCCTGATATTGGTCGTCAGAACGACTCTGTATACTGTGGCTCTAAAGCTGAAGAAGATATGACATATTAATCTATTAACTAAAATCATTTTTTAACACTTCCTGATATATCACGCAGTATACAAGCATGTACAAAGGTATTGTTTTAGTTGATCGATAGGGGAAGTCAAAGGCAACTCCAAGTTGTGCAACGTATTGCATTCATATCAAACTTTGCACAAAGCCAGAATAAGCTTCAAGAACAAGTTTAGAGGACTAAATGTGCCGCTTTTCACGAACATGTGAAATAATATGAAAAGGCTAATATATAATGTCGATAATAAATAAATAATTTAATTGAAATATTTTCATATATATAATTATAAATTGGCATATATTTCCCACATCAAATGTAATGGCTTATCGAGAAATTAATTTTCTATTGATCCATTCTTTTGCATTATGGCAATGGTCACTTTATTTAGAAAGAAACCAAAAGACAAAAACAGATATGGATAAAAATAATAATATTGGAATCCAAAATAAATATCATCTTAGACTGAAGTTAAAATTACTATATAAAAAGTTTGGATTCTAACTTATAAAGAATTATATAATGAATTAACTTAATGCTTTGAGTTTTCTTCCACACCGGCATCTTCCACAGCTGCAGCTCCAGTGCCCATCTGGCAATCCTTCCTGAAGGGCTCTCGATGGAATTGAGCCACTTCAACGCCATATGGTCCGTACCCACTATAAAGTGGTAGCCCCAGATTATAGACAGACACTTATTCAGTCGCTGAGTACTTTCTCGCAGCACTGTTAAGTGTCCGACTGGCATACGAAATGTCAGGATTGCCCCAAGCCCATAGTTGCTTGTATCCGTCTGCAAGCAAAATGGCTTCGAGAAGTCAAGGCATGCCAAAACTGGTGACTCCGTCAGTTTGGCCTTCTCTGTCTCGAACGCCTTATGCTCCTCTCTTGAGCAGTTCATTGAGTGGATGAAATATGGCACATAGCGACGATACCTGTAATATACTGGTGTACTCTGTATTTTGTATTGTGTTTAAAAAAAACATATACACAACTACTCAACTGCTGGAATTGTTGGAGTTGCGGGTCGAGAAGTAGCTGGGCGGGATCTTCTGGTTCCCTAGCTCATTCGGGAGTGTGGGGAGGGTTCTTGGCTACTTCACTGCCCTAGGTACATAAACTTTAAATTTATAAGACCCCCAAAAAAAAACATAGACTAATATGGTCCACATGACCAAAAAAAATGAAAAGAGCGGGGAAGACGAAAAATTCCCAATTCAGTCACAATTCTTAGAATATTCTGGCATGCAAACTTTTGTATGCATACATAGAAAATTGTGTATATATTTGTATAGTGTGTATGTATAGGAAAAACGTTTCTTGCTTGCCATGTACGTTTCCTAATTGCCGAAATATTTCGTTAATTAAATGTTTATTAAATAAATAAGATGCACCTATGGGAACAAAGTATTTCGCAGTTAGTTGTGCCTAACTGCAACGTTCTTACTTGTTTTTTGCTCATTTTGCGTCCCAAATCATAACTTTCGAGCCAAGTAAGATATTTTAGAAATTTAAGGCATTCGACAAAGAATTCTTCAAGCTCTAAAATGAATCTACATACAGGGTGATGCGACAACAGTTTTAGGCCAAACATGAAAAATGTGAACTTCGTCAAAAATGACTGATTTTTCAATGAATTATTTGTATTATTTTAGAGAGCATGTTTAAATAAATATTTTTTTTTTAATTTCAATTTATTTTATTCGTTTATTTATTTAGTTTTCCGTAAAGTTGTCATCCGTAGAAGGCGTGGCAATATCTAATAAGCTTTAAGTTTCTGCACAAGAATTATTAATTAATCAGGTACCTGTTTTCTTTTATTAAAAAAATAGTTGCTTACAAAATGCAGCATTAGGTAGACAAAACAAATGCGAATTGCAACGACCAATTTACAAAAAACCCAAACCCATCCCAAACCGTATTGCCGTCGGCAATTCCACCTACAGCATGCAGCGACACGCAACAACACCCTTTTTTGTGCATTTCGTGGGTTTTTTTTTTTTTTGATATGGCTGAGACTACGGTGAGTCCGTCGCCGTGGGTGGAACGGCAGTCGTACCGGTGGCAGACGCGCTCGACTCCGACGTGCTCGGGCTCTGGGTGGGTCCACCGGGCGTGCTCCGGGTGCCGCTCCAGCGTAGTCGCGGGCCAGCAGCTGCGGATCAGCCGGGTGTACCTTACCAGAACCCACATCGAAACAAGTTGTGCATGTGTTATACATTTCTCTTCACTTTAAAATAGGTCGAGCCGGCGACGTGGGCGTCATCATCTAACGGGATGCTCTAGCATACCCTTCCTAGTAGCTGAATTCTAGACAGGCCCTATGCTACGGAATCATCATCGCCGATACCGATATATGTATCCGTACAGCAGGCCCAACAGATGCCCTTGCAAGCTCTCCCACTGCCTTGCATTGTTGTTGCCTGTTTCACATACTGTATAGATGTTGTTGTTGGCTGTTTTGCAAGCTGATGTGTTTTGTTGTTGGCTGTTTTGTATGCCGTATTCATAGTGTTGTTGGTTGTTTTGCATGCTGTCGCTCTCTTCGCATTTTCGTTCGCCTCTTTCGAGCTACCGCCAGATCGCTGCGCTCGCTCGCCTCTCGCGAGCTAACGGCTGATCGCTGAGCTTAACCTTCTTCTCGTGCATTGCTCCCGCTCGTTCGTAGTCAGCTGTGTATGTTATTGTTGTCGCGTGCGCTTGCTTGGAGCGTACCTTGGTTTTGTTTATGTTTCTTTTTCGTTTGCTTGAGAGCGTGCGCGACCAACTCTTGTCAGTTGTGCGTTTTGTTGTTATGAACCTATGTATATGAGTCTTTGCGTTCTTTCGCTAAAGTGCGCGCGCTATTTAAAATATTGTTGTTGCGCGACGCATTATATAACAGTTTTTAACTGTTAAATTCCTATGAGTTAGCGCTGCTCTTTGTTTTTTTTTTTTTTTTTTAATTTCAAAAATTTTTCTGCTTGGTGCATGAATAATACGATGCGTATTCACTCCTCTTTTTTTTTTTTAATTGAAGCGTTTTGCTTATGCAACTCACCCGACTCTCCTTGCCATGGCTTCAGGTCCGCTACATGCACTGTCCTGGCCGCCTTTTCGGCATCCGAGCTGATGCGGCAGATGACGGGGGACACAAAACTGGTCACCGTGTATGGTCCTCCATATCGTGGTGCCAGCTTTGCTGCAAATTCGTCCGCGGCATTGGACAAGTGGCGTTCCACGCCTTGTCCCCTATGGCCGGCTTCTATTGCCGCCGTCGAAGGTTACATTGCTGCACCTGATCCTGAGCAGCTATCTCCAGGTTTCGACGCACTATTTCGATGACCTCTGCCATCTTGGTTGCCTCCTCCATTGGGCTTTGTACCTCCTGGCCTATCCCAACAGTTTGTGCGTCAAACATGGTTTTCGGCAGCCTTGACTCCCGCTCTTGCTGTATACCTTGTAGATGCAGATACGCTGCTGTTGACTGCCAGCGTCAACTCCGGCAACGCCTCATCCCTGCAACTTTGGTCACGCCGAATCTGACCAATATTTTCTCACGGAACGCCTTTTGGAGCGCCGCCGTGTTCGCGCTTCTCAACGGCACCATCTCCGTCCATTTGGAGAATCGATCGAAGAAAACCAGTAGCCTAGAATTCCCATGCTTTGATCGCGGCAGCAGATCCACAAAATCGGCGCACATTGTTGCCCATGGCTCCTCCGGCCCCTGCGTCAGCATCTGACAAGCTGCCTACAGCTGACTGGGCTTGTAGCGCTGGCACAACTCGCAACGCTGCACGTAGTTGCGCACATATATACCTAGCCAGTAATACCTAGCGGTCACCCGAGCAATGGTTTTCTTGCTCCCAGGGCGGCCAGCGGTGACCGCATCATGATTCTCCTCCAGCTTGCTTGCACCGTTCTGTTGGCACACATAATTTCCATGCAGAACCATCCTCGTGGCCGGATTGGTGTGGGATGTGCCGATATACATTTCCAGACTCTTCCTTGTAGTCTGCAAACTTCTGTGGAGTTTTGCACATGTGCTGGCACAGCTTTCAAACCCAGCGTCATCCTGTCCCCGCTGGCATCTTCCTGCTTTTGGCCAATCAGCAGCCTCCAGCGGCTGCCGTGACAACGCATCGGCTATGCCATTTTGTTTGCCTTTCCGGTAGCGAACCTCAAAGTCGTACTGCTGCAGCTCCAGTGCCCATCTGGCAATCCTTCCTGAAGGGCTCTCGATGGAATTGAGCCACTTCAACGCCATATGGTCGGTACCCACTATAAAGTGGTAGCCCCAGATTATAGACAGACACTTATTCAGTCGCTGAGTACTTTCTCGCAGCACTGTTAAGTGTCCGACTGGCATACGAAATGTCAGGATTGCCCCAAGCCCATAGTTGCTTGAATCCGTCTGCAAGCAAAATGGCTTCGAGAAGTCAGGACATGCCAAAACTGGTGACTCCGTCAGTTTGGCCTTCTCTGTCTCGAACGCCCTTTATGCTCCTCTCTTGAGCAGTTCATTGAGTGGATGAAATATGGCACATAGCGACGATACCTGTAATATACTGGTGTACTCTGTATTTTGTATTGTGTTTAAAAAAAACATATACACAACTACTCAACTGCTGGAATTGTTGGAGTTGCGGGTCGAGAAGTAGCTGGGCGGGATCTTCTGGTTCCCTAGCTCATTCGGGAGTGTGGGGAGGGTTCTTGGCTACTTCACTGCCCTAGGTACATAAACTTTAAATTTATAAGACCCCCAAAAAAAACATAGACTAATATGGTCCACATGACCAAAAAAAATGAAAAGAGCGGGGAAGACGAGCACAGTTTTTCTTTATACCAGAATAAAAACAATATGGAAAGGCGAGGCCTAAGGTGTAGTTCGGCATACGCTTTCTCTACCCTACCGTTTTAGCTAAAGACTTCAACTTTATATATTTAGATAGATATTATGGATACGCATTTTGCAGTTTTCAGATTTTGGTTGCCACGCTCTATTCGTCCCAATTTGAAAAAAAAAAAACGTATTTCAAGTTCTAGGGGGGATGGGGGAGAGCAGGCAAGGCAAAGTTTCTGATTGTGCTCAACTTGGTGAGTGCCAGTGCGATCCTTGTTCTTGCTCTTCTCAAGTCGACACACTACCTCCACGTGGTTCCTCCTGGATTATGACTCAGCCCCCGTTGAGTTATAAACCAAAGTGCGCGGCGGGATCCTAATCCTTAAATTAGGTTTTGGCGTAGGACTTGATATCCACCCATAGAAAAAAGACTCATCAGTGAATGAAGCAAGAGGAGCCTCGGAAAGGAACCCGGAAAACGTTGACGACCATGGCAAACGGAAAAAGGAAAATGATTTGAGAGTATGCACCTGGAACGTACGGACATTGTACAGACCCGGTGCTGCTCAACAACTAGCGGATACCCTCAATGAGTTGAAGGCTGACATCACAGCCATCCAGGAAATGCGATGGAAAGGGCAGGGGCGCATAAGAAAAAGCAGCTGTGACATCTATTACAGTTGTCTTAATGATAGGCGTGAATTTGGTTGTGGTTTCGTCGTAGGGCCCAAGTTGCGGCACCGAGCCTCGCACTTCACACCAGTTAGCGAGAGGATCGCGACGATCCGAATAACTGCCAAATTCTTCAACATCAGCCTAATCTGTGCGCATGCCCCGACGGAAGAGAAAGACGATGCTACCAAGGATGCTTTCTATGCAGAGCTCGACCGAGCATATGGCCGTTCCCCGTCACATGACGTTAAAATCCTTCTAGGAGATTTTAACGCCAAAATAGGGCGGGAGGGCATCTTTGGAGCAACCGTTGGCCCGTTTAGTCTGCACGAGTCCACATCGAGCAATGGACTTAGACTAATAGGATTTGCGGCCGCACACAATATGATTGTACGTAGTACAGGTTTTCGTCACCTCAACATCCACAAGGCATCCTGGCTGTCGCCTGATCGTCTGACGCGAAATCAGATTGATCATGTTGTGATCGATGCAAGGCATGCATCTAGCATACTTGATGTGAGATCTTGTCGGGGTCCTAACATCGACTCTGACCATTACCTTGTTGCAGCCAAGGTACGCACACGGCTGTGTGTCGCGAAAGTCTCACGTCAAGGTATGCCAAGAAAGCTGGACATCGAAAAGCTGCAATCACAACGACATAAGGATGCCTTCTCCACTCGACTCTCGGGCCGACTCGGCCAACTCCCTCCAATGCCTATAAATACAACGGATATGTGGGCGTACATGTCCAATGCCATAAACGCCTCTGCTGTGGAAGTACTTGGGTTCCAACGCCCTCCCAACCGGAATCCATGGTACGACCAGGAGTGTCGGGAAGCGACTGCAGCAAAAGACGCCGCCTACAGAAGAACGCTGCAAGCAGGAGCTACTCGAGCGGTGGTGGATATTTATAGGTCACGGAGACGAGACAAGAAGCGCCTTTTCAGGAGGAAGAAGCGGGAGATGGAAAGGCTTGAGTGTGAGAAGATGGAGAGTAGCAGAAGCAAGAACGATGCCCGTGACTTTTACCGGAGGGTCAAGCGCATGACCCAAGGGTATAAGTCTGGATCGCTTGCCTGCAGGAGTGACGATGGAAACCTGGTTACTGATGCGGAGATTGTACTGAGGTTATGGCGGGATCACTTTGAGAGTCTTTTGGCTGGAAACAGTGAGAATGAGCTTGACGAAGTTGGTCCACTAACCCCAATCAGAGATGATGGTGTTGAAGTTCCCATCCCTAGCCATACGGAAGTCGAGACAGCTATACAGCGTCTCAAAAACAATAAAGTCGCGGGGGCAGATGGCTTACCGGCTGAATTGTTTAAGGCTGGAGGCGATGAGCTGGTAGGGTGCATGCACCAACTTATCAGCAGCGTATGGCTAACGGAAAGCATGCCCGATGATTGGAACCTCAGTATGATCTGCCCAATCCTGAAGAAGGGTGATGCAACACAACGCACCAACTACCGTGGCATCAGCCTTCTTCCCGTCGCATACAAGGTTCTCACGAGCGTAATGTGTGAGAGACTGAAACCATATGCTGAAGCATTGATAGGTCCTTATCAATGCGGTTTCCGTCCTGGCAAGTCTACAGTTGACCAGATCTTCACATTGCGCCAAATCCTGGAGAAAACACACGAGAACCAATTCGACACATACCACCTGTTCGTCGATTTTAAAGCTGCTTTTGATAGCCCACGGCGAGACTGCCTGTACGCTACCATGTCTGAGCTTGGTATTCCTGCAAAGCTAATACGGCTTTGTAGCATGACATTGAGCAACACCATCAGCTCTGTCAAGGTAGGAAATGACCAATCCGAAACCTTCAATACCAAGCGGGGTCTCAGACAAGGCGACTCGCTGTCTTGTGTGCTCTTCAATTTACTTATGGAGAGTATTGTTGAGCTATCGAGATTTTTCGTATAGCTTTCGATTAAAAACACAATTTGATTAGCGAGTCTTAATTGTTTATTAGATGCGAGTATGCATATGTATGTAAATATGTATGCTAAAGAAAACGTTTCTTGTTAAAGCGACAGTAAATATGCACACATTCGATCTACGCGAGCCGGTTGCTAAGACTGACCGCTGCGTGGGAGAACGAATGAACGTTAAAAAAGGAGAGCGCAATCTCTTTACAAAATTCTCTTAGAAGCTAATAGGTTTGGCGAACTGCCGCTCTTAGTTCTTATAAAGCGCTGATTGCTGGGCCCAACATCCTCCCCCCGTTGAAGACTTAGTCTTAAACAGAATCCTTAAGGGGCAGCAAGCACAGCCTGTTTGTAGCTCTTCTTGTCTCGCCAGCTTCAGTTTTGAGCACGGCCACCCGTGCAACGCCGTCACGTCCAGGGATAAGCTCAGTTATTCTGGCCAGTTGCCACTTAAGCGGCGGAAGATTCTCATCCTTTACGAGAACTACGTCGTCAACCGCCAAACCAGACTTAGAAGTTCTCCATTTAGCCCGCTGTTGTAGTAAGTTGAGGTATTCGTCTCGCCAACGTGTCCAGAATACCTGCTGGAGATAGCTTACGCGCTGCCAGGCATCCAAGCGATTGAAATTTAGCCTCGTGAGGTTAGGCTCGCTGAAGGATGAAGGAGGACCACCGTTCAGGAAATGCGCAGGCGTCAGTAAGTCCAAGTCTGCTGGGTGCTCTGAAATTGAAACTAAAGGGCGTGAATTAATGACAGCAGCAATGTTGCAGACCAGTGTGCGAAGCTCATCATAAGTTAGGACAGAAGGGCCAACAGATCGATAGAAATGATGCTTCGCCGTCTTCACTGCAGCCTCCCACAAACCTCCAAAGTGAGGAGATCGTGGAGGGATGAAATGCCATTCGATTGATTCCGCCAGGCAGAAGTCCTTCACAGCATTCTGGTGGGCGTCAGACAGGAATAGACGCTTCAGCTCCTGAAGCTGGTTGCGGGCGCCAAGAAAGTTTGTGGCATTGTCAGACCAAATTTGACTTGGTTTGCCTCTGGTGCATATAAACCTTTGGAGGGCATGCAAAAATGCAGTGGTAGTTAAATCCTTAACTAGTTCCAACCAAATAGCCTTCGTAGCAAAACAAACGAATACAGAGACGTAGCATTTCACAGGAGCCTTATTTCGTGCCTCAGGCTTATAGAAGAACGGTCCGCAAAAATCCACTCCAGTCACTCCAAACACACGGCAGCCTTCGACGCGATCCCTGGGTAGATCTGCCATTATGTGCTCAAAGAGTCGAGGTTTTGCGCGAAAGCAAATGACGCATCTCTGGATCACACTGGATACAGTTTTTCTACCACCGATTGGCCAATATTGGGAACGCACCAGAGCTAGTACCGCTCGGGGACCAGCGTCCAAGTTTCGCTGATGGTAATGCATGACAATGGCTCGAGTTACTGGATGACTTCTGGGCAATATAATTGGATGGCGACTATCAAAGTTAAGAGTAGAGTTTTTGAGGCGACCATCTACGCGCAGCAGTCCGACTTCATCAAGAAATGGCGAAAGAGAGGCGAGAACGCTGGATGGCTTAGTGGTTAAATATAGAGCCAAATATGAGAACAAAAGTTGATCAGATGATGGATCCCATGCGAGGCCAAGTGTCTTAGTAATGTCGCTGCCATCATTGAACCTAATGAGTGATTCCCTGTCGCACTCTGTTACGCCGTCCAGCACCATGGGATGGCTTGAACACCACTTTCGCAACTTGAACTGGCCACATGCCAATATTCCAGCTGTTTCTTGCATGACGCGTCTTGCCTCTTCGACTGAATTTCCTCCAGAGATCAAATCGTCGACATAGAAATCGCGAAGTAATGCCTCGGAACCGACTGGAAAGGTATCCTTTTCATCTATGGCGAGCTGATGCATGGCACGCACAGACAAGAATGACGCAGGTTTTGTGCCATATGTGACCGTATCAAGCTTGAACACTTCTAACTCATCATCTGGTGAATTCCTCCATAGAATGCATTGCAGATAGCTGTCTGGCTCAGGCACCTTCACGCAACGATACATTTTGCAAATATCACCGGTGAGTGCAACTGGATAGGACCGGAAACGCAGCAATAGAATGTCGTTCACCGAATAACCAGTTGATGTAGCTGCTGATCCATCAAAGACGACTCGAAGTTTGGTAGTTGAGCTATCTTCTTTCAAAACGCAGTGATGAGGAAGAAAATATCTGCATTGATGAAATGAGCTGCGAGGAACGCGTGACATGTGATCCAGCTCAGAATACTCATCCAAGAACGCTGAATATTGAGACTTTATATGAGGCAAGCGATTCAATTTCTTCTCCAAATTAAGAAACCGCCGCAGCGCTTGCTGATAAGACTCTCCAAGAAGCTCGCAATTAAGCTTAACAGGCAAGCGTACTGAATATTGGCCACTGGGTAATCGTTTGTAATGCCTCACAAAATGCGCTTCGCAATCTGATTCCTCCTTGCTAATGTTTACGACAGGGTCGCTGCAGCTGTCAGTCTCCCAGAAACGACGAACGAGACTGTGCAATTGGATATCAGTAGCGGAGTCTGGACCTGGATCCGAAGGCGTCTTTGAAACTATTAGTGTGGAATTGTGGCCGCTAGCTTTGCCCCCCGATACAACCCAACCAAGACGAGTCTTCTGAAGCAGTGGAAGCCCAGGTGCCAACTTGATTTGACCCACACAGAGCAAGTCATAGAAAAGGCTGACTCCGATAAGCAAATCTATTCGCTGTGGCCTATCGAAAGCTGGATCTGCCAAGACTATATTCTGCGGTATACTCCAATTGCTTGTATTTATATTAGAACTGGGCTGAGTGCCAGTTATATTTGCTGCTACCATGGCCGTTATGCTAGTCGCATACTCCGATGCGTGAGCTTGCAAAGTGAGGCAAATGGTGCTTCCATCGGTGGCAAAATTGGAGTCGCCTAAGCCACGTACAGACGCATATGACCTTGCTCTCTTAAGTTGTAGCAGATTGGCAAACCTGGCTGTAACAAGATGTACCTGGGAGCCTGAATCTAAGAGTGCACGACAAGGAACAAGCTCGCCAAACCGATTCTTGGCCAGAACCACTGCGGTAGCCAGAAGCGCAACATCGCTGTTCAGATCTTGAGCCAGCAGAGTAGTGGACGGAGCTGAGGGCTGAGTAGGAGTGATCTGCATCCCTGATGATGAGGATTGCTGATGGAACGGAGTTACTGCCTGCGATGTGCTGGAGTTGCCAAGGTGGAGAAGCGTATGATGCTTGACTCCACAGACCCGACAACTACGCGAGCCACTTTGTCGCGACTGATGGCCTCCTTTCAAACAATTTAAGCATAGCCCAGCCTTCTTGACTTCATTCAGACGAAGAGTAGGCGATAGGTTTGCGAATCTTAAGCATTTATAGATTGTATGCTCAGGATCATTACAAAAAACGCAACTGTGTGCACTGTGGTCTGTTACAAGAAATACATTCCGGCTGCTGGCCAATTTACTGCTAGAATTCACCTGCTTACTGGATGAGTAGTTATTTAGAGAGAATTCCATTGATTCCAAAGTGCGGCAGCGAAGCTCAAGGAAAGAGGCCACTTCTTCATATGCAGGTATATGGGACGCCATCTCCGAATCCTCCAATTTCTCTTCCCATTTAGCTTGTGAGGACACATCAAGTTTCTGCAACAGCACCTGAGCAATGATGGCACTGGCTATCTGTTCTGTTGTGCCCAGGCTACTAAGTGCACGCATATGTACATTGAAGCTGTCGGACAATTCTCGCAGCTTGGCTATGGATCCATTTTCTACCCTTTTCAGCCCTAAGATCTTTACGATGTGGGCTTGAAAAATTAAACGTCGGTTATCATATCTTTGTTTCAATAGCTTTATGGCCATCGTATAGTTGTCGTTAGAAATTTCCAAAGATCGAACTGTATCCAACGCTGAACCATCCAGACAAGACCGTAGATGCTGAAGCTTTTCCATGTTGCTGATTTCTGGCCTGCTATCAATGATTGTTGAAAACATTGAGTAGAAATCAGCCCAATTTGCATATCCACCGCTGAACGTAGGCAGCTTTAAAGGCGGCAATGCAGGTGCGGAATGTATTTTGGGAACGGAAACCTGAGTAGTGACGATCGGTCTACTAAACGTGGAACTATGAGGCATTTGAGCGGTACGACCTTGAATTTCTGACATTATTGTTGACTGCATGACCATTATTAAGTCATCGAAGTCAACGCGCAAATCGCTGCCCATCTCAGCAAAGTCAAGTTCCTCTAGAGTTTCATGGGCTTCACTAAAAGAATGGCTTAGCTTACCAATGTGCTCCAAAAGAACGTTTAAAGTGCTGTCACTGTGATCGGCAAGCGCATCAGAATCAACCTTGGCTTGCAGTCTTTTTAAGCGTTCAAACACCGATTTCACTTTGAGCTTATAAAATTTCGCTCGCTCTCCGGGCGCAACTGTAGTAGCATTTAAGCTCGCCATGATGAGTAAAACACACGAGAATTACAGATAGAGTTCACAGTTGCTGATATACACGGGCGCAAAACTCAGATTCTGAGTTTTTACTGATCACACCACAGAGTTTAGTTAATTGCCAACTATATGCCACTATTATTTCACCCAATTATTGCATGCGTATGAATTAGTGCGCACTGGCAACGTTATTATGGACGCGATAGTATTGCAGCCGAACCGAATGAGTGCAATGACAACAACAGAATTAACGGCAAGCACTGAGATTATGCACGCTTAATCGACGTATGCGTGCGAAGTTGTAGAAACTCACAGTTCCGAAATTAGTTGCTATTAATTGTTTGTTAACTTGTCACTTGTTACTTGTATGTACACCAATAAGTTATAATTAATGAGCACATATGTAGGTATGTCTGTAGAAATAAGTTTATACGCACTGTTTTTACGGACACCACTGTATTGCAAAACGAAACGAAAGAGTGTCTGGCGACTTTGCAAGAAGTAGCGGTAAAAAGGCAATTGCTATATAAACGGCATATGTGCAAGACAATATATATGTATTTACGAAACTTAAATATATATATGTATATTTATATATATATTTATATGTTTATATGTTTATGTGTTTATGTTGATATGCATATATGTATGTAAGAACATGTATATGCATAGAGAGATCACGTCGGGGTCACCAAATGTTGAGCTATCGAGATTTTTCGTATAGCTTTCGATTAAAAACACAATTTGATTAGCGAGTCTTAATTGTTTATTAGATGCGAGTATGCATATGTATGTAAATATGTATGCTAAAGAAAACGTTTCTTGTTAAAGCGACAGTAAATATGCACACATTCGATCTACGCGAGCCGGTTGCTAAGACTGACCGCTGCGTGGGAGAACGAATGAACGTTAAAAAAGGAGAGCGCAATCTCTTTACAAAATTCTCTTAGAAGCTAATAGGTTTGGCGAACTGCCGCTCTTAGTTCTTATAAAGCGCTGATTGCTGGGCCCAACCATTACCTTGTTGCAGCCAAGGTACGCACACGGCTGTGTGTCGCGAAAGTCTCACGTCAAGGTATGCCAAGAAAGCTGGACATCGAAAAGCTGCAATCACAACGACATAAGGATGCCTTCTCCACTCGACTCTCGGGCCGACTCGGCCAACTCCCTCCAATGCCTATAAATACAACGGATATGTGGGCGTACATGTCCAATGCCATAAACGCCTCTGCTGTGGAAGTACTTGGGTTCCAACGCCCTCCCAACCGGAATCCATGGTACGACCAGGAGTGTCGGGAAGCGACTGCAGCAAAAGACGCCGCCTACAGAAGAACGCTGCAAGCAGGAGCTACTCGAGCGGTGGTGGATATTTATAGGTCACGGAGACGAGACAAGAAGCGCCTTTTCAGGAGGAAGAAGCGGGAGATGGAAAGGCTTGAGTGTGAGAAGATGGAGAGTAGCAGAAGCAAGAACGATGCCCGTGACTTTTACCGGAGGGTCAAGCGCATGACCCAAGGGTATAAGTCTGGATCGCTTGCCTGCAGGAGTGACGATGGAAACCTGGTTACTGATGCGGAGATTGTACTGAGGTTATGGCGGGATCACTTTGAGAGTCTTTTGGCTGGAAACAGTGAGAATGAGCTTGACGAAGTTGGTCCACTAACCCCAATCAGAGATGATGGTGTTGAAGTTCCCATCCCTAGCCATACGGAAGTCGAGACAGCTATACAGCGTCTCAAAAACAATAAAGTCGCGGGGGCAGATGGCTTACCGGCTGAATTGTTTAAGGCTGGAGGCGATGAGCTGGTAGGGTGCATGCACCAACTTATCAGCAGCGTATGGCTAACGGAAAGCATGCCCGATGATTGGAACCTCAGTATGATCTGCCCAATCCTGAAGAAGGGTGATGCAACACAACGCACCAACTACCGTGGCATCAGCCTTCTTCCCGTCGCATACAAGGTTCTCACGAGCGTAATGTGTGAGAGACTGAAACCATATGCTGAAGCATTGATAGGTCCTTATCAATGCGGTTTCCGTCCTGGCAAGTCTACAGTTGACCAGATCTTCACATTGCGCCAAATCCTGGAGAAAACACACGAGAACCAATTCGACACATACCACCTGTTCGTCGATTTTAAAGCTGCTTTTGATAGCCCACGGCGAGACTGCCTGTACGCTACCATGTCTGAGCTTGGTATTCCTGCAAAGCTAATACGGCTTTGTAGCATGACATTGAGCAACACCATCAGCTCTGTCAAGGTAGGAAATGACCAATCCGAAACCTTCAATACCAAGCGGGGTCTCAGACAAGGCGACTCGCTGTCTTGTGTGCTCTTCAATTTACTTATGGAGAGTATAATAAGGAAAGCTGGAGTGCATCGGATGGGCACAATACTGGGATACAAAAGTGTCCAGCTCCTTGGTTACGCTGATGATATTGATATCATTGGTCGTACCAAGCGTGATGTAACTGCGGCTTTTGGAGCTATCGAAAGGGAATCAGCTAAAGTTGGTCTTGCAGTAAACATGGGCAAAACAAAGTTTATGGTGTGCAGTACTAGGGAGTCGCGGCGTCTTGACTCTTACCTTACTGCTGGAGACTATAACTTTGAGTCTGTCAAGGACTTTGTCTATTTGGGAACTGCAGTGACCAACAAAAATGATGTCAGCCTGGAGATCAAGCGGAGAATTACACTTGCCAACAAATGTTACTTTGGGCTCAGTAGGCAAATGAACAGTAGAGCTCTCTCTCGAAAGACAAAGGTAACCCTTTACAAGACACTCATCATTCCAGTGCTGCTTTATGGTGCGGAAGCCTGGACCGTGACGCAGTCAGATGCAGCTGCTCTTGGTGTCTTTGAGAGAAAGATTCTTCGCAAGATCTTTGGACCAATTTGCGTTGGCGAAACCTATCGTATCAGGTGGAACGACGAGCTGTACGAGCTATACGGCGATGTTGACATTGGCAAGCGAATTGACATTCAGCGTCTTCGTTGGTTGGGTCACATTGCTCGTATGGAGGAAAACACTCCAGCTCGTTCGGTTTTTGATGCGGTAGTTAGAGGAGAACGAAGAAGGGGTAGACCTCGAACCCGTTGGAAGGACCAGATGGAGGCAATCCTGAATGGTGTTACCAACTGGAGAAGTTGCGCACAGGACAGAGAAGCGTGGAGGCAAATTGTGCATCAGGCTGTGCTCCGATAGGGGTGTTATTGCCAATTATATATATATTTCAAGTACTAGAGACTTGCAATTTGGCGAATAGATACATTTAAATACTCTTAATCTACTCTGAACGTTTCATGAAGATCGTCCATTTATAAATGGAGTTATAAGCGTCCAATATTCAACCCAACCCACCCCCAGCCACAGCAGCAACTGAGCAGTTAGCAGAGCACGCGCTCATAAGTGCGTAAAGAAGAAGAGTATCACTGTTTTACGGGGTTCAGGATATCTCGTAGTCGAGCCGTCTCGACTAGAGCCTTCTTGTTGTTTTGACGCTTTATCCATTGACTGTTGTTGTGACTAGCTCTCGCAACATTATCATTATTTGTTTATTCCACTTAATTTCTTTTGAACCCCAATTGCGAATATGAGCTGCTGCAAAAAAGCATGCACTGTCAGACAAGCAACTGATTCTGATGGCTTTGTAAAAATCTTATGCACATCAAATGTGATGGACTTACTGGACGAGACTATGATAAGATTATGTCCACTGCTAAAATTGATAGTGGTGGCTTTCGTTGGTCTTGTCCGACATGCTTGGAACACGCAAATTCATTTTTCCAAGATGTATAATGCTGTGAGGGTTCAATTTTTTAAATTGAATAAAATTTCTAAGCAGCTATCCAGTGACCTGATAGCTGCTGAAGATTTATTAGACAATTTTAAGTTTGATGACCCTCAATCTGAAGCTGAGAATCCTTCTTTGTTAGTACCTCCTCCTGTACTAACATCGTCCCCCAACTCGCTTGCTCCTCCCTCACCTTGAGTTTCTGTTCTGTCTTCATCCCCTCGCTCGATTTGTGTTCCTTCGCCTTGTCCGGAGGCTACTGCCTTAACAGTTGATGGTGTTACCGAATCTCTTGTCCCTGTTCAAAAATTGGATCCTCCTCCAAGTGTTGTTCATACAGAGAATGGTAATACGTTAACCAATTCGAGTATTTTTGCTCCCACTTTATGTGTTGTAGCTCCTCGAAAGCAATTTTTTTATCTAGGCTTTTGGCGGATGCAACATGTGAAGCAGTATCTTCATACATTTGCTCTAAGATCTCTGTAAATGTTTCTGTTTCTTTATCGAAGTATAATTTCTCGACTCCTCGTGAAATTTCTTCATTTAAGTTAAATTTACCGGTTGAATATTTCACAACTATATGTGACCCCAAATTTTGGCCACCACATATAGTTGTGCATGAATTCAACCCGAAGAATTGTAATAGATCAGCTCCTATTGCCTTGAATATACCTTCGGTGCAATCTTCATCAAAAACTGCACAGAAAAACTAAGAAAAAACAAGACTTTTCTCAATTGTCCCTAATCTACCAAAATGTTCGGGGTATAAATTCTAAGCTTAAAAGCATATTCCCTAATAGTTTTAGTTCTTCATATGATATCATTGCTTTAACAGAAACGTGGGTAAGTCATAGTATTCATAATAGTGAAATTCTGTCAAGTAATTTCACTATTTATAGACTTGATTGCTTAATCCGTAGAGGAGGTGGAGTTTTAATCGATGTTAAATCCAGTATCCTCTCGGAATTGTTTACATTTTCCTCCCTTCATGATGTGGAGATTATAGGTGTTAAATTAACTTTCCCTTACTTACATGTTCATATATTCCTCCTTCTTCTGATTTACAAGTTTATGATCATCACATAACTTGTATTAAAGAAATTTATGGACATACCAATGATAATGACTTGTTTCTTGTGTTGGGTGATTTTAATATTCCCAATACTTCATGGTCTTTACCTTTTAATGTAAACTACCTTATTCCGACACTTGATCACTATTTATACCCTGAACCCATTGAAAATGGGAAATCAGGGTATAATGGTTTTGTTAAAAGTATGTAACAGGCAGAAGGAGACGTGGCAGACCCCATAAAGTATATATATTCTTGATCAGGGTGACGAGAAAAGTTGATATAGCCATGTCCGTCTGTCTGTCCGTCGTCCGTCCGTCTGTCCGTCTGTCCGTCTGTCCGTATGTTTGAACGCGTCGATTTCCGAAGATACAAAAGCTAGAGAGTTCATTCTTTTTGTGTTAGGTCGATATATTTCGCGCGCAGTACGAGTTTTTTTCAGAAATTCGATAACTCGTATATTTGCACAGTTATCGATAAACGAAATTATCGGGAACCAGTTATAAAATTCTAGCTAATTCATCTTTAGAGTTAGAGTCTCCGAGTCTTCTGCATATATATAGATACTAATTTAATACAATTTCGGTTTTTGTCAGATTTTGGATTTCGGCCCCCACTTCGCCCTACCACCCCCAAATGTGAAAAAAATGCATTTCAAATACTAGAGACATGCAGTTTGGTTTAGCATATAGATATGAATATCATAATCATAATCTGAAGAAATCAATACGATTGTCCATCTAGAAACAGAATTATTAGTCTATAAAGTTTTCTCATCAAAAACCATGTGGCGCAGCAAGCAAGGCAGCGACAAAGCATGACGCATTGCGGGCGCACATACATACATACATACATATGTATGTATGTATGTATGTTTATGTGTGCAAGCGTAGATCAGCGTGTGGCTGCAATAGTACATACATATGTATGTACATATTTGTGCATGTACAGCTAATTGTAAAAGAGTTATGATTTCTAAAAAAAAACCTAAAATGTTAAATAGAATATGTAGATCATATGCTGAAACTCTCATTACATTCCATTTATATTTTATAAATTTTAAAACAATTAAAATAACAATGGAAATGCAAGCAACGTTGAGCAATGCAAATCAATTTTAATATGCGTGTGCACATATACACACAAAAAATCTTGGGCCGTTTTCTATGTTGCTATGCGTGTATATTCTAAGAATCACAATTGTTTTTGAATCGCGATAGTGTTCTTTCGTATATGGCGAATTTCATTCGTTTTCGCTACTCTGCTGTTTAAGTGAGCCGTGGTGTAGATGGCTAGACAGATGCACCGAATGTTGGGGTGTCGCAGGTTCTAGTCTCGCCTAAGCCTTTCAAAATTTCTTATTTTTAATTTTTTTTTTTTTATTATTTCTTTATTTCTTATTATTTATTCCTTTGTATTTGATACCTTTGAAAGTCAGTTGGTAGTTTAACTAATTGTGAATAAGCGCGTTTTTTTAATTTCAAATATTTAATAGCCTCATTTCTGAAAGTGTTTTTGTTTCAATTATATTTTATTCCGTTAAGTCAACAGAAAATAATGAACAAAAAAAAAGTATGCCCAAATAACAAAAGCACGTGACATCTGCAGTTTTCCTATATGTACATATGCCCACATGTACATTCAAAACTAGTGTAGCATGGTCTAAGAATTTAAACTTGCTAGATGGCGCTTTAGCAGTGAACTTATTTACTATGGATATTACAGCTTCGAGTGGCATAGATATATTTTACAATTATGAAGTGTCTGTGTTAATTAAGGTAATGCCTGTTAATCGAGGAACGTCTATTTGTTGGGTCTATTTTTAATGATATTTAATAATATAACATTCTTCGAATTTCAACTAATATAAGCGCCATCTATTATTATTTTTTTTGGTAATGCAATGTATATATACATGTACATACATACATATGTACATTTTGAACGTTACACGCATACATTCTTATGTATACTTTCTGATTTATCCATATGGGTAATTCTCCATAAAAGTCAACTTTTTGTCACGTTCGACACTGTTTTTTTGTAATTATCTTGAAAACGGATTAATTTTAGTACTAATCAAGAACAATATATTTAACTATTTGTCAAAATAAAGAAGTTTTTTCCATTTTCAGCACTAAAATTGATGCATTTTCAAGATAATTACAAAAAACCAAACCACAGTACAGATTATTATTTTATTTTATTAAAATTGGGTTCAGGGTATTATCTAGCCGAGCACTCTCGACTAGAGTTTTCTTACTTGTTTTTTGATGAAATGTTCAATCTGTCCTTGCTTCAGATGAACTCTATTCTAATTCTAATCATCAGAATCGCTCGCATGATCTTGTATTCACAAATAATGATTTCATCAGAGGATACCAGAGGATATTTATCATCCCACTTTAGTGGTTTCTTTATCTGTTAGGAATCCTTCACCTGTATCACAAGTACCTTCAATTCGTAGACGTTGATATCGCAAATGCAATTTTGTCTTGCTAAACGAATTGATTAGTTCAGCTGACTGGTCAAGTTTATATGAGTCGGTTGATGTTAATCTCGCAACATCCCTTTTTTACTCAACTCAAGATTCTATTCTAGATGTATGGGCCCCTCTCAGTAGTATTTCGCCTGTTCTGAATAAGCCGCCCTGGTTTTCTAAGACGCTTTCTAATTTAAGAAATATTAAATCAAAATATTTAAAAAATTTTTAAAAGTCTGGTTCGGCTGTTGATTGAGGTAAATATTCTATAGCCAAGTCTAACTTTAATATCTTAAATTCTCGCTGTTATAAGAATTATCCGAAACAATTTTACACTTTTGTAAATTATAAGCGTAAATCTTCTGGTTTGCCAACCTCATTTTTCTTTGGTTTGGAAAAATCTTGTGAAGATCAACAAACATACGGACAGACGGACAAATACTAGAGACATGCAGTTTGGTTTAGCATGTAGATATGAATATCATAATCATAATTTGAAGATATCAATACGATTGTCTATCTAGAAACAGAATTATTAATCATCAAAGTTTTCTCATCAAAACCTGTGCGAATACACGTGACTGCGTTGGTGTTCAGTTCAGTATTGGTTTTATTCTTCTGAGTCCGGGTTTTTTATACCTAGACTCATGCGTAATTTCAACCCTTAAATCTAGTGTACATAGTGCTGAGTTTGTAAGTCTCAGCATTGGTCTATTGCTTATCTTAGTCTACAGCTGAGTTTGTAAGGCTCAGCGTTCGTATATCTTATCGCTAAGTGATAGGGTCAGTGTTATGTCTATTTATAGTCCACACATGTGGCCCTTTTGGTTATGTGCTGCACTACCTGCTAGTTGTAAGTGCGTAGGATATTAGTATATGCTTATATATGTATGTTCATGCATGAAAAATATATGTATATGATTATCTTATGTATATTTGGTGTGTTCATGCCTGAACATTCTGCGGGGGGCCAGAGAAGTGTGGTAACTAGACAAACTGAGTATGTTTGCGCTGGTGGTGGTTCCCATGCCAAGTATAGTTGAGCCTCTTTGAAATGTATACGCTTCTTATTGATGACGTTAATTTTTTCATCTGCTGAGACGGTGATTTCTTGCGGTACTGATTCCGATGCCGATGCCAAAATCTCCAAATGGAAGCTATGTCCACTTTCATGATGATGCTGTCGTTGGGCACCGTTTGAATCGGTTGTAGTGGATTTGGGAGTTTCTTTCGGTATAGTACTGCTGCTGCTATACCCGGCGAAGTTCTCGCCCGATGTAGCTATGGTGTTTGCAGCCTCCGTCTTCGAGGCAGTTGCCAGATTTAATTTCTCTGTTGTGATCTCAAAAGAAGAATTTGGGTTAATAATATAATTTTTACCATCAGTTAGATTTGCAGACGCAGTCGCAGTTTCCGTGGAAGTTGTATCATCTGTCGTGCTGCTAACAGTGGCAATATCATTAAACGGTTGAATTGCCATTTGGATATCTGTTGATTTATCCTTAGTGGTACTCAACGTTGATGTCGATGTTGGAGATGTGGTAACACTCTCGCATCCATCCTTTATAACCTCAGACTCTTGAGGTTGATCCTTTATTTGGTTTGGTAGTGAACAGACTTCACTTACATTAGTTTTGCTTGCTATATTTCCTCCCATGTGGAGGCCTTCCAGCGGGGAGAAAACAATTGCATCCAAAGCAGCCTGATATGCTAGCTTCTGATCAGCGGTGACGTTGTCATTGTTAACGGAGCTCACGAACTTGTGGATACTGCCTTCATCGTTTTTCTTCGGCAGTTCCGTGTCCACTGGCTCTTTAACGGTATAGCGTTTGTAGCGTTTACATAAATAGTCCCACGCTCCATTGTAGTTTGCCGATTCAAGTGAGAAATGGCTTATGACCTTTTGGCCGTCTCCTCTGAGGTATAATTTTAGGTATATCAGCTTAGTCTTGTCGCTGATATCCTTCCTGTTGTGGATAATATTGGAGAATCGCTTAAAGAACGTAGGCCACGCCTTCGGATTTCCATTAAAATGAGGAAGTGTTGGTCTCGGTGGCTTTGGAACGTCTTTTTTATCGTCCAAATCCTTTATTTTTCTGTCAAGTTTTCTTGACAGTACGTAGACTTCTCCTTCCAATGCGTCCATGCCCTCGTTTTCGTTGGTAGGTTTATTATATTTTACCTCCAAATCTGTAAGCGTTGACTGGACTTTTTTCCACCAGAACATTAGGTCGTCTCTATAGCTAAAGAGTTGTTCCAGATTGCTGAGCTCTAACTTAGCTTGCACTTCTTCAATGTGCAGTTTTAATCTAAGTGCTCTTTTTTCCAGGTTTATCAGTATATCCATAGGGTTCGAACGTTTTAGTTGAAACTTTATTATTTTAGATTTTTCCGTTCGCTTTTCCCCGTTTTTAGGTTGGTATGCGTCTATGGCGTGGTCAGCATCTTTGACCTTCAGTGACTCTAAATATGTCCTGGTATTTGCCATTATGCTATCATATATTTTCTATGAAAAATATTGATGATTGACGACACCTAGTTGTTGTTTGTTTCTTTGGCTTTACACTTTGGAGGTTTTTTGTTTTGATCACCTGGTTGATCGTGCTGTGCCTCTACTCACAGCTTGTGTTGATAAGCCAAAGAACAATTTTTAGCACTAGCACTTTACTTTGTACTAATTACTAACACTTAGTAACAACCTTGTGGTCTGGATCGATGCACCATGAATTTATATTATCAGGGCACACTTTACTCAGGTTTGTAGGACCGTGAGTAAGTGATCCGGCTCGAAGGACCATGTGCGAATACACGTGACTGCGTTGGTGTTCAGTTCAGTATTGGTTTTATTCTTCTGAGTCCGGGTTTTTTATACCTAGACTCATGCGTAATTTCAACCCTTAAATCTAGTGTACATAGTGCTGAGTTTGTAAGTCTCAGCATTGGTCTATTGCTTATCTTAGTCTACAGCTGAGTTTGTAAGGCTCAGCGTTCGTATATCTTATCGCTAAGTGATAGGGTCAGTGTTATGTCTATTTATAGTCCACACATGTGGCCCTTTTGGTTATGTGCTGCACTACCTGCTAGTTGTAAGTGCGTAGGATATTAGTATATGCTTATATATGTATGTTCATGCATGAAAAATATATGTATATGATTATCTTATGTATATTTGGTGTGTTCATGCCTGAACAAAACCCATGCGACGCAGCAGCAAAGCAGAGAGACAGCAAGACGCTAGCAATGCTTACACAAATGCATACACACATACATGCCTACAAGCGTAGATCAGCGTGGTTTTACGTGCAGAAACGAATCGAATAATTCTTGGAATATTATTCGTTTGAATAAGGGCTCAGGGGGTTTCGTAGTCGAGCAGTCTCGACTAAAGCTTTCTTACAGACAGATGTAATTCGGGGTAAAATAGTTTTGTGAAAATGTATTTAACAGGCAAAAGAAGACGTCGCAGACCATATAAAGTATATATATTCTTGATCAGTATAAAAAACTAAGTTGATGTAGCCCTAGTTATGCAGTATGAGTTTTTATGTTTTTTCGATATTTGATCCCATTTCCAAATTATCGATAAAAATCGAAAATTTGTTTCAATTTTTTTTCGTTTTTGGGCATAACTTCTACACCGTTTGAGCTAGCAACTATAAATTTATATATTTAGATAGATATTATGTATACGCAGATTTTATATTTTTTAGATTTTGGATGTCACGACCCTCTTGCCCCCAATATAGAAAAAACGCATTTCAAATACTAGAGACTTGAAATTTTGATGCTTTTAATACATTCTGAAAGTTTCATGAAGAGCATTCAAGTAGGAATGGAGTTATAAGCGCCTAAGGTATATCACACCCCACCCCCAAGCCACGGCAGCAACTGCGCAGTTAGCAGAGCGCGCTTACACGTGGGTAAAGAAGAAGGAATAATTTTTCTCGTATCTCGTAGTCGAGCCGTCTCGATTAGAGCCTTCTTACTTATTTTATCTTGTTATCTGTATCGGACATTACGTGTGCTTTAACACTTTTGGTGTGCCATGGTGCTGATTTCCTTCCTGAACCTTATTTTCTAAAACCTGCTGATTTTCAAGTTCCTGATATTGGTCGTCAGAACGACTCTGTATACTGTGGCTCTAAAGCTGAAGAAGATATGACATATTAATCTATTAACTAAAATCATTTTTTAACACTTCCTGATATATCACGCAGTATACAAGCATGTACAAAGGTATTGTTTTAGTTTATCGATAGGGGAAGTCAAAGGCAACTCCAAGTTGTGCAACGTATTGCATTCATATCAAACTTTGCACAAAGCCAGAATAAGCTTCAAGAACAAGTTTAGAGGACTAAATGTGCCGCTTTTCACGAACATGTGAAATAATATGAAAAGGCTAATATATAATGTCGATAATAAATAAATAATTTAATTGAAATATTTTCATATATATAATTATAAATTGGCATATATTTCCCACATCAAATGTAATGGCTTATCGAGAAATTAATTTTCTATTGATCCATTCTTTTGCATTATGGCAATGGTCACTTTATTTAGAAAGAAACCAAAAGACAAAAAAAAATATGGATAAAAATAATAATATTGGAATCCAAAATAAATATCATCTTAGACTGAAGTTAAAATTACTATATAAAAAGTTTGGATTCTAACTTATAAAGAATTATATAATGAATAAACTTAATGCTTTGAGTTATCTTCCACATCGGCAGCTACAATAGGCACAATATCGTTATCTTCTTTATCTTATTATCTGTATCGAGCATTACGCGTGGCTTAACACTTTTGGATGTGTCATGGTGCTGATTTGCTTCCTGAACCTTATTTTCTATAATTTGCTGATTTTCAATTCCCTGATATTGGTCGTCAGAACGACTCTGTACACTGTGGTTTTGTGGCACAAACGACGATGATTGGGGTTCTTCTATTGCAGTCAGTATGGATTGAAGAAGACCTTGCGACAGAATCTCTTCATGGTTCGCACTTGAATTATCAATGTCAGCGTCACTGCTTTGACTACTGCCAGGGTCATTTAATGAATTACCAGACTGTACTTGAATATTTTGGAGTAGCTGTCCATTAGCTGGACCGAATTTGATGCTTTGCGATTTTTTTGCAGAGATCACATTTAAGCCATCTAGACCAGGTAGCTGTTGTAAATTTATACCGTCCGGTAATGTCGCGACTGCGGATTTTTGTGACGCATAACCGACATGATCTATATCGATTTCATTTCCAGATGGCGGTGTCCCATAACTGTTAGCAGGTCCACCGAAAAACTGTGTATGGCGTTCTGCTATAGGAACACTCTGTGCTATGGCATTATATGTATCAGGAGATGCTGGCGAGATACCAATTTTTTGTTGCTGATGCACCTGATACCCAGAGCTGCTGACCAGATTGGGGCCTTGGCCACAATCGTGTAGCACAATTTGAAGAATAAGCTTCAAGAACAAGTTTAGAGGACTAAATGTGCCGCTTTTCACGAACATGTGAAATAATATGAAAAGGCTAATATATAATGTCGATAATAAATAAATAATTTATTTGAAATATTTTCATATATATAATTATAAATTGGCATATATTTCCCACATCAAATGTAATGGCTTATCGAGAAATTCATTTTCTATTGATCCATTCTTTTGCATTATGGCAATGGTCACTTTATTTAGAAAGAAACCAAAAGACAACAAAAAAAAAATATGGATAAAAATAATAATATTGGAATTCAAAATAAATATCATCTTAGACTGAAGTTAAAATTACTATATAAAAAGTTTGGATTCTAACTTATAAAGAATTATATAATGAATTAACTTAATGCTTTGAGTTTTCTTCCACACCGGCATCTTCCACAGCTGCAGCTCCAGTGCCCATCTGGCAATCCTTCCTGAAGGGCTCTCAATGGAATTGAGCCACTTCAACGCCATATGGTCCGTACCCACTATAAAGTGGTAGCCCCAGATTATAGACAGACACTTATTCAGTCGCTGAGTACTTTCTCGCAGCACTGTTAAGTGTCCGACTGGCATACGAAATGTCAGGATTGCCCCAAGCCCATAGTTGCTTGTATCCGTCTGCAAGCAAAATGGCTTCGAGAAGTCAGGGCATGCCAAAACTGGTGACTCCGTCAGTTTGGCCTTCTCTGTCTCGAACGCCTTATGCTTCTCTCTTGAGCAGTTCATTGAGTGGATGAAATATGGCACATAGCGACGATACCTGTAAAAAAACATAGACTAATATGGTCCACATGACCAAAAAAAATGAAAAGAGCGGGGAAGACGAGCACAGTTTTTTTTGTATACCAGAATAAAAACAATATGGAAAGGCGAGGCTGTTTACATTTCCCTCCCTTCATGATGTGGAGATTATAGGTGTTAAATTAACTTTCCCATTGTGTTCATTATTTATTACATGTTCATATATTCCTCCTTCTTCTGATTTACAAGTTTATGATCATCACATAACTTGTATTAAAGAAATTTATGGACATACCAATGATAATGACTTGTTTCTTGTGTTGGGTGATTTTAATATTCCCAATACTTCATGGTCTTTACCTTTTAATGTAAACTACCTTATTCCGACACTTGATCACTATTTTTTTGATGAAATGTTCAACCTGTCCTTGCTTCAGATGAACTCTATTCTAATTCTAATCATCAGAATCGCTCGCATGATCTTGTATTCACAAATAATGATTTTATCAGAGGATACCAGAGGATATTTATCATCCCACTTTAGTAGTTTCTTTATCTGTTAGGAATCCTTCACCTGTATCACAAGTACCTTCAATTCGTAGACGTTGATATCGCAAATGCAATTTTGTCTTGCTAAACGAATTGATTAGTTCAGCTGACTGGTCAAGTTTATATGAGTCGGTTGATGTTAATCTCGCAACATCCCTTTTTTACTCAACTCAAGATTCTATTCTAGATGTATGGGCCCCTCTCAGTAGTATTTCGCCTGTTCTGAATAAGCCGCCCTGGTTTTCTAAGACGCTTTCTAATTTAAGAAATATTAAATCAAAATATTTAAAAAATTTTTAAAAGTCTGGTTCGGCTGTTGATTGAGGTAAATATTCTATAGCCAAGTCTAACTTTAATATCTTAAATTCTCGCTGTTATAAGAATTATCCGAAACAATTTTACACTTTTGTAAATTATAAGCGTAAATCTTCTGGTTTGCCAACCTCATTTTTCTTTGGTTTGGAAAAATCTTGTGAAGATCAACAAACATACGGACAGACGGACAAATACTAGAGACATGCAGTTTGGTTTAGCATGTAGATATGAATATCATAATCATAATTTGAAGATATCAATACGATTGTCTATCTAGAAACAGAATTATTAATCATCAAAGTTTTCTCATCAAAACCCATGCGACGCAGCAGCAAAGCAGCGAGACAGCAAGACGCTAGCATTGCTTACACAAATGTATACACACATACATGCCTACAAGCGTAGATCAGCGTCTATGTGTGCTCGTGGTTTTGCGTGCAGAAACGAATCGAATAATTCTTGGAATATTATTCGTTCGAATAAGGGCTCAGGGGGTTTCGTAGTCGAGCAGTCTCGACTAAAGCTTTCTTACAGACAGATGGAACGGGGTAGAATAGTTTTGTGAAAATGTATGTAACAGGCAAAAGAAGACGTCGCAGACCATATAAAGTATATATATTCTTGATCAGTATAAAAAACTAAGCTGATGTAGCCCTAGTTATCCAGTATGAGTTTTTATGTTTTTTCGATAACTGATCCCATTTCCAAATTATCGATAAAAATCGAAAATTTGTTTCCATTTTTTTCGTTTTTGGGCATAACTTCTACACCGTTTGAGCTAGCAACTTTAAATTTATATATTTAGATAGATATTATGGATACGCAGATTTTATATTTTTTAGATTTTGGATGTCACGACCCTCTTGCCCCCAATATAGAAAAAACGCATTTCAAATACTAGAGACTTGAAATTTTGATGCTTTTAATACATTCTGAAAGTTTCATGAAGAGCATTCAAGTAGGAATGGAGTTATAAGCGCCTAAGGTATATCACACCCCACCCCCAAGCCACGACAGCAACTGCGCAGTTAGCAGAGCGCGCTTACACGTGGGTAAAGAAGAAGGAATAATTTTTCTCGTATCTCGTAGTCGAGCCGTCTCGATTAGAGCCTTCTTACTTATTTTATCTTGTTATCTGTATCGGACATTACGTGTGCTTTAACACTTTTGGTGTGCCATGGTGCTGATTTCCTTCCTGAACCTTATTTTCTAAAACCTGCTGATTTTCAAGTTCCTGATATTGGTCGTCAGAACGACTCTGTATACTGTGGCTCTAAAGCTGAAGAAGATATGACATATTAATCTATTAACTAAAATCATTTTTTAACACTTTCTGATATATCACGCAGTATACAAGCATGTACAAAGGTATTGTTTTAGTTTATCGATAGGGGAAGTCAAAGGCAACTCCAAGTTGTGCAACGTATTGCATTCATATCAAACTTTGCACAAAGCCAGAATAAGCTTCAAGAACAAGTTTAGAGGACTAAATGTGCCGCTTTTCACGAACATGAGAAATAATATGAAAAGGCTAATATATAATGTCGATAATAAATAAATAATTTAATTGAAATATTTTCATATATATAATTATAAATTGGCATATATTTCCCACATCAAATGTAATGGCTTATCGAGAAATTAATTTTCTATTGATCCATTCTTTTGCATTATGGCAATGGTCACTTTATTTAGAAAGAAACCAAAAGACAAAAACAGATATGGATAAAAATAATAATATTGGAATCCAAAATAAATATCATCTTAGACTGAAGTTAAAATTACTATATAAAAAGTTTGGATTCTAACTTATAAAGAATTATATAATGAATTAACTTAATGCTTTGAGTTATCTTCCACATCGGCAGCTACAATAGGCACAATATCGTTATCTTTTTTTATCTTATTATCTGTATCGAGCATTACGCGTGGCTTAACACTTTTGGATGTGTCATGGTGCTGATTTGCTTCCTGAACCTTATTTTCTATAATTTGCTGATTTTCAATTCCCTGATATTGGTCGTCAGAACGACTCTGTACACTGTGGTTTTGTGGCACAAACGACGATGATTGGGGTTCTTCTATTGCAGTCAGTATGGATTGAAGAAGACCTTGCGACAGAATCTCTTCATGGTTCGCACTTGAATTATCAATGTCAGCGTCACTGCTTTGACTACTGCCAGGGTCATTTAATGAATTACCAGACTGTACTTGAATATTTTGGAGTAGCTGTCCATTAGCTGGACCGAATTTGATGCTTTGCGATTTTTTTGCAGAGATCACATTTAAGCCATCTAGACCAGGTAGCTGTTGTAAATTTATACCGTCCGGTAATGTCGCGACTGCGGATTTTTGTGACGCATAACCGACATGATCTATATCGATTTCATTTCCAGATGGCGGTGTCCCATAACTGTTAGCAGGTCCACCGAAAAACTGTGTATGGCGTTCTGCTATAGGAACACTCTGTGCTATGGCATTATATGTATCAGGAGATGCTGGCGAGATACCAATTTTTTGTTACTGATGCACCTGATACCCAGAGCTGCTGACCAGATTGGGGCCTTGGCTACAATCGTGTAGCACAATTTGCGTGTGGTGATGATGGTTATGATTCTGTCAACCAGATTCAGTTGTTTGTTGGTTAAACTGATCAATTTGCTGCATTAATGGAAGAGCCTGAGAATAGAAAAACAATGGCATGTTGTGGGGGATAGCATTATTGCTTATTGATTGCTGACTTGACAAGTGGATATTTTCAGGGGGTCTATCTGAAAAATATTGTTTTGGTGCCGGTTGCTGCTGTGGTGGGGGAATATAATGAAGACGTGGTAGCGACTGTACACCAAGAGGCGTGTTTGCAAAAGTGGGTCCTTGATGCGGTTGTGGGGGCTGTTGTTGTATAATAATCTGCGGTGGTATTTGCTGATGGAGGGGCACGCCGTACATGGCTGGTGACGCAGCAGCCACACCACTTAATGCAACTTCATGAGCTGCTGGAGGAATATATATAGGTGACTTCTGCGGTGGTTTTATGCCAAATTCATCCAGATGCTGCACTGTGGCGCCTTTAGACTCTATTAGGCCACTCGGCACGGGTGGACGGAATTCGACTGGTGACTTCGGATGTCCGGGACCAAACTGTGGATTGTCTGAGTATGAGTCATACTGGATGTTTGAATTGTGATGTGAATGCGTTTGGGCTTGGGACTGAACGTAACTGCTTGTCATCGTTGAAAGTTGCTGTTGCAGTGAAGCGCTATTCTTCGGGCTAAATGCCTGTGGTAATGGCACACCGAGTCCAGCATTTCTCCCAACAGTCTTGTATTGGTGATCATTAACAGAACCTGGCTGATATGAATCTGTTGGGGGCTTGGAGTAGGTATCATCTGTTGCGCTTACAGAAATCTAAAAGTAAAATTAAAAAACAGTACATATCAGTAACATATGACTTGAAATGTTGAATATATTGCTAGCCACCTGTAAGGCTTCAGACTCAATGGTGTTCAGATGACCGTCCCTGCTGGGGCCAGTTACTGTAATACGGGGCTCACCCTGTAGTGCGACTGCTACAAGCTGCTCATCAGAAGGGCCGTTAACAGTTATGCCTACATTGTTTTGAGTGCTAGTGCGTTGTCCCTGTTCGACTAGACGGTAACCACCTTGTGTTTCAATGTGATTTTTTTCAACATAACTCCCAATCGGTGCTGGAATTGGTTTCCATCCATCACATGCAGTGTGAAGAGGTGTTTGTGAACCACTCACGCTGTGTGTGTGCCCAGAGGCATCTATTTGGATCTGAACGTGCTTAGAAGGGCTGCCGACTTGGCGACTAGGAAATCGCTGAACACCTGCACTACTTACTATAATAGTCGTTTCTGGAGCACGCTTAAAGTCTGTTGGTTGGGGACCTGGTAGATTAATGGGAAGTGGTGGTGGTCCGTAATTTGGTGGTGTTTCGTAAGTTGGCTTGGCTGGGAAATTTAATGGCCCAGAAGCGGGTGGGCCATAAGACGTTGCTGGATGACGAGCGGGCTTTATCACTTGGGCAGGATGTGGTATTGGAAATAACTGTGATGTTACAGACGGTATAAACAAATTTTGTTTATGTGCAGATTCTGCATACTGTGGTGCCGGTCGATGCTGAATTTTCAAAGGTGGTGGATACTGTGGTGCTGGAGGACCGTATTGTAATTGTGGCATACCGTATTTCGTCGTGGGTCTATACTGTACGTGCGGTGGTCCATAGAATGGTTTGGGAAGATCAAAGTGTGCTTTGATTTGCTCATACAATCCATTCATGGTTGGCCCATAAGCACCACCAAAATTATTCAGCTTTGAAAATCCATATTTTAATGCCGGCAGGCCGTACTCTCGGAAGGGAATTTGCTGCGGAACGCCATACTCTCGATGTGGTATTTGCTGGGATGAAGCTGCTGGATTAGGTGGTGAACCGTAAACGTTAAACCCCGATTCGCGTCGCTTGAGCTCGTTTCCGCTCAGCACAGCCCTTACAGCACAAAAATAAAAAGACGTCAGTAAACATAGCCGCATCAGCATCTGAAACGATAAAGTTTAAGAACAAAGAGCGTAACATATATAAATGTTCAATGCAATAGACTCCTAAGTATTTAGAAATAATTGAAGTTTCTTGAATTCTATAACTATACTTCTGTATATATAACCCTACCAGTCTGTCCGTCCGTCCGTATGTATAAAAGTGTCGATTTTCGAAGATATACATAAGAGCTTGAAATTTCAATCTTTAGACTCTGTTCCCTTAAAAAGAAAAAAAAGAGTCTATTGGGTTTGTGCAATGTCCGTCTTGCTGTCCGTCCGTCTGTCCGTATGAACGCAATATTTTTCGGCGCTTTTAGAGCTAGAGACTTGAAATATTAAACATATACTCATATATGTACAAATTTTCCGATCCGCCCACTAGGGGCGTGGCAAATCGGAAAACTCTTGCGCCTATAGGCAAGTAATCATACTAGATGATGAGCTAGAGAGTTGCAAAATGGAATGTATACTCGGGTTGACAACCCAAGATCAATAAGCTATGGTAGATATATCTACGCCCACAGGGGGCGTGGCAAACCGCAAAAGTTTATATCTCCTACAGTTAGAGCTAGATGGGTAGCTAGGATGGTTGAGTTACTAATGCTCTCCTTTATCGATGACCCAAAAATGATTTTTCAGCCTCTTTGGGGGCGTGACATATCGAAAAATACCCTGTAATTTTCGCTTTTTTTTTAAATGTAAGCAACCAAATTTTGCAGTCATGTTAGCCTCGACTCTTTCTAAGAACTGGCCAAAAATTATGCGTCTACGCCCACTGGGGCCGTGGCAAATCGGCAAACAAGTTTGTTGTGGCCAACTGCATAATTCATGCATATAATAGCTTAGTAGTAATTGCTAAGATGGAAGAAAGCATTTTAACATAAATATATATGTAAATATTAATGAATATAAAAACAAAAATTTATAAGTTTTCGATTATTAAATAAAAAGTTTTCAGCGGGATTCGAACCCAGGTCTTTTCAAAATAACATGTAATCGATATCTAAACCTAAATATAAAGTTCACTGCTATATCACTTGGATGTGTATACATGTAGAAACATCTGTGTACACATACATGCATACAAATATGCATGTATGCGTGTATAGAAAAATTGCTTGCCCACGGCAGCGTAGCAAATCGGAAAAGCAGTTTCTAGTTCTTAAATGCACAATTCATATGCGTATGTTTATAAATTATTACAATTGGCAGCAAGCATTTTATAATAAATATACAAATATAAAAAAAAAATAAAAAATAATAATTTTTGAAAAAAAAAAAAAATGTTCTGCGGGATTCGAACTACCGCACCCAAGTGCAGCTTGCATAGCACTTACCATCAGCGCCACTGCCTTGATATGAACTAAAACCAAATAAGGCATTGCTAGAGCGCCTTTTGACAAAACCAAAGTAACGATCGAAAATTTAACAATTCAATCACAATTCATAGAAATTTTAGCATTAAAACTTTTGTATGCATGCATAGAAAATCGTTTGTATACTCGTAGAGTGTACATACATATGTAAATCTGAATGTATGTATATATAGGAAAACGTTTGTTGCTTGCCACGTACGTTTGCTAATTGCCGAAATATTTCGTTTATTAAATGTAAATAAAGTAATGCTTATACACAGCAGCGCTGGAATCCAAAATAAATATCATCTTAGACTGAAGTTAAAATTACTATATAAAAAGTTTGGATTCTAACTTATAAAGAATTATATAATGAATTAACTTAATGCTTTGAGTTTTCTTCCACACCGGCATCTTCCACAGCTGCAGCTCCAGTGCCCATCTGGCAATCCTTCCCGAAGGGCTCTCGATGGAATTGAGCCACTTCAACGCCATATGGTCCGTACCCACTATAAAGTGGTAGCCCCAGATTATAGACAGACACTTATTCAGTCGCTGAGTACTTTCTCGCAGCACTGTTAAGTGTCCGACTGGCATACGAAATGTCAGGATTGCCCCAAGCCCATAGTTGCTTGTATCCGTCTGCAAGCAAAATGGCTTCGAGAAGTCAGGGCATGCCAAAACTGGTGACTCCGTCAGTTTGGCCTTCTCTGTCTCGAACGCCTTATGCTTCTCTCTTGAGCAGTTCATTGAGTGGATGAAATATGGCACATAGCGACGATACCTGTAAAAAAACATAGACTAATATGGTCCACATGACCAAAAAAAATGAAAAGAGCGGGGAAGACGAGCACAGTTTTTTTTTGTATACCAGAATAAAAACAATATGGAAAGGCGAGGCTGTTTACATTTCCCTCCCTTCATGATGTGGAGATTATAGGTGTTAAATTAACTTTCCCATTGTGTTCATTATTTATTACATGTTCATATATTCCTCCTTCTTCTGATTTACAAGTTTATGATCATCACATAACTTGTATTAAAGAAATTTATGGACATACCAATGATAATGACTTGTTTCTTGTGTTGGGTGATTTTAATATTCCCAATACTTCATGGTCTTTACCTTTTAATGTAAACTACCTTATTCCGACACTTGATCACTATTTTTTTGATGAAATGTTCAACCTGTCCTTGCTTCAGATGAACTCTATTCTAATTCTAATCATCAGAATCGCTCGCATGATCTTGTATTCACAAATAATGATTTTATCAGAGGATACCAGAGGATATTTATCATCCCACTTTAGTAGTTTCTTTATCTGTTAGGAATCCTTCACCTGTATCACAAGTACCTTCAATTCGTAGACGTTGATATCGCAAATGCAATTTTGTCTTGCTAAACGAATTGATTAGTTCAACTGACTGGTCAAGTTTATATGAGTCGGTTGATGTTAATCTCGCAACACCCCTTTTTTACTCAACTCAAGATTCTATTCTAGATGTATGGGCCCCCCTCAGTAGTATTCCGCCTGTTCTGAATAAGCCGCCCTGGTTTTCTAAGACGCTTTCTAATTTAAGAAATATTAAATCAAAATATTTAAAAAAATTTTAAAAGTCTGGTTCGGCTGTTGATTGAGGTAAATATTCTATAGCCAAGTCTAACTTTAATATCTTAAATTCTCGCTGTTATAAGAATTATCCGAAACAATTTTACACTTTTGTAAATTCTAAGCGTAAATCTTCTGGTTTGCCAACCTCATTTTTCTTTGGTTTGGAAAAATCTTGTGAAGGTCAACAAACATACGGACAGACGGACAAATACTAGAGACATGCAGTTTGGTTTAGCATGTAGATATGAATATCATAATCATAATATTGATATCTTCAATACGATTGTCTATCTAGAAACAGAATTATTAATCATCAAAGTTTTCTCATCAAAACCCATGCGACGCAGCAGCAAAGCAGCGAGACAGCAAAACGCTAGCAATGCTTACACAAATGCATACACACATACATGCCTACAAGCGTAGATCAGCGTCTATATGTGCTCGTGGTTTTGCGTGCAGAAACGAATCGAATAATTCTTGGAATATTATTCGTTCGAATAAGGGCTCAGGGGGTTTCGTAGTCGAGCAGTCTCGACTAAAGCTTTCTTACAGACAGATGGAACGGGGTAGAATGGTTTTGTGAAAATGTATGTAACAGGCAAAAGAAGACGTCGCAGACCATATAAAGTATATATATTCTTGATCAGTATAAAAAACTAAGTTGACGTAGCCCTAGTTATGCAGTATGAGTTTTTATGTTTTTTCGATAATTGATCCCATTTCCAAATTATCGATAAAAATCGAAAATTTGTTTCAATTTTTTTCGTTTTTAGGCATAACTTCTACACCGTTTGAGCTAGCAACTATAAATTTATATATTTAGATAGATATTATGTATACGCAGATTTTATATTTTTTAGATTTTGGATGTCACGACCCTCTTGCCCCCAATATAGAAAAAACGCATTTCAAATACTAGAGACTTGAAATTTTGATGCTTTTAATACATTCTGAAAGTTTCATGAAGAGCATTCAAGTAGGAATGGAGTTATAAGCGCCTAAGGTATATCACACCCCACCCCCAAGCCACGGCAGCAACTGCGCAGTTAGCAGAGCGCGCTTACACGTGGGTAAAGAAGAAGGAATAATTTTTCTCGTATCTCGTAGTCGAGCCGTCTCGATTAGAGCCTTCTTACTTATTTTATCTTGTTATCTGTATCGGACATTACGTGTGCTTTAACACTTTTGGTGTGCCATGGTGCTGATTTCCTTCCTGAACCTTATTTTCTAAAACCTGCTGATTTTCAAGTTCCTGATATTGGTCGTCAGAACGACTCTGTATACTGTGGCTCTAAAGCTGAAGAAGATATGACATATTAATCTATTAACTAAAATCATTTTTTAACACTTCCTGATATATCACGCAGTATACAAGCATGTACAAAGGTATTGTTTTAGTTGATCGATAGGGGAAGTCAAAGGCAACTCCAAGTTGTGCAATGTATTGCATTCATATCAAACTTTGCACAAAGCCAGAATAAGCTTCAAGAACAAGTTTAGAGGACTAAATGTGCCGCTTTTCACGAACATGTGAAATAATATGAAAAGGCTAATATATAATGTCGATAATAAATAAATAATTTAATTGAAATATTTTCATATATATAATTATAAATTGGCATATATATCCCACATCAAATGTAATAGCTTATCGAGAAATTAATTTTCTATTGATCCATTCTTTTGCATTATGGCAATGGTCACTTTACTTAGAAAGAAACCAAAAGACAAAAAAAAAAAATATGGATAAAAATAATAATATTGGAATCCAAAATAAATATCATCTTAGACTGAAGTTAAAATTACTATATAAAAAGTTTGGATTCTAACTTATAAAGAATTATATAATGAATTAACTTAATGCTTTGAGTTATCTTCCACATCGGCAGCTACAATAGGCACAATATCGTTATCTTTTTTTATCTTATTATCTGTATCGGGCATTACGCGTGGCTTAACACTTTTGGATGTGTCATGGTGCTGATTTGCTTCCTGAACCTTATTTTCTATAATTTGCTGATTTTCAATTCCCTGATATTGGTCGTCAGAACGACTCTGTACACTGTGGTTTTGTGGCACAAACGACGATGATTGGGGTTCTTCTATTGCAGTCAGTATGGATTGAAGAAGACCTTGCGACAGAATCTCTTCATGGTTCGCACTTGAATTATCAATGTCAGCGTCACTGCTTTGACTACTGCCAGGGTCATTTAATGAATTACCAGACTGTACTTGAATATTTTGGAGTAGCTGTCCATTAGCTGGACCGAATTTGATGCTATGCGATTTTTTTGCAGAGATCACATTTAGGACATCTAGACCAGGTAGCTGTTGTAAATTTATACCGTCCGGTAATGTCGCGACTGCGGATTTTTGTGACGCATAACCGAAATGATCTATATCGATTTCATTTCCAGATGGCGGTGTCCCATAACTGTTAGCAGGTCCACCGAAAAACTGTGTATGGCGTTCTGCTATAGGAACACTCTGTGCTATGGCATTATATGTATCAGGAGACGCTGGCGAGATACCAATTTTTTGTTGCTGATGCACCTGATACCCAGAGCTGCTGACCAGATTGGGGCCTTGGCCACAATCGTGTAGCACAATTTGCGTGTGGTGATGATGGTTATGATTCTGTCCACCAGATTCAGTTGTTTGTTGGTTAAACTGATCAATTTGCTGCATTAATGGAAGAGCCTGAGAATAGAAAAACAATGGCATGTTGTGGGGGATAGCATTATTGCTTATTGATTGCTGACTTGACAAGTGGATATTTTCAGGGGGTCTATCTGAAAAATATTGTTTTGGTGCCGGTTGCTGCTGTGGTGGGGGAATATAATGAAGACGTGGTAGCGACTGTACACCAAGAGGCGTGTTTGCAAAAGTGGGTCCTTGATGCGGTTGTGGGGGCTGTTGTTGTATAATAATCTGCGGTGGTATTTGCTGATGGAGGGGCACGCCGTATATGGCTGGTGACGCAGCAGCCACACCACTTAATGCAACTTCATGAGCTGCTGGAGGAATATATATAGGTGACGTCTGCGGTGGTTTTATGCCAAATTCATCCAGATGCTGCACTGTGGCGCCTATAGACTCTATTAGGCCACTCGGCACGGGTGGACGGAATTCGACTGGTGACTTCGGATGTCCGGGACCAAACTGTGGATTGTCTGAGTATGAGCCATATTGGATGTTTGAATTGTGATGTGAATGCGTTTGGGCTTGGGACTGAACGTAACTGCTTGTCATCGTTGAAAGTTGCTGTTGCAGTGAAGCGCTATTCTTCGGGCTAAATGCCTGTGGTAATGGCACACCGAGTCCAGCATTTCTCCCAACAGTCTTGTATTGGTGATCATTAACAGAACCTGGCTGATATGAATCTGTTGGGGGCTTGGAGTAGGTATCATCTGTTGCGCTTACAGAAATCTAAAAGTAAAATAAAAAGAGAACATATCAGTAAGATATGACTTGAAATGTTGAATATATTGCTAGCCACCTGTAAGGCTTCAGACTCAATGGTGTTCAGATGACCGTCCCTGCTGGGGCCAGTTACTGTAATACGGGGCTCACCCTGTAGTGCGACTGCTACAAGCTGCTCATCAGAAGGGCCGTTAACAGTTATGCCTACATTGTTTTGAGTGCTAGTGCGTTGTCCCTGTTCGACTAGACGGTAACCACCTTGTGTTTCAATGTGATTTTTTTCAACATAACTCCCAATCGGTGCTGGAATTGGTTTCCATCCATCACATGCAGTGTGAAGAGGTGTTTGTGAACCACTCACGCTGTGTGTGTGCCCAGAGGCATCTATTTGGATCTGAACGTGCTTAGAAGGGCTGCCGACTTGGCGACTAGGAAATCGCTGAACACCTGCACTACTTACTATAATAGTCGTTTCTGGAGCACGCTTAAAGTCTGTTGGTTGGGGACCTGGTAGATTAATGGGAAGTGGTGGTGGTCCGTAATTTGGTGGTGTTTCGTAAGTTGGCTTGGCTGGGAAATTTAATGGCCCAGAAGCGGGTGGGCCATAAGACGTTGCTGGATGACGAGCGGGCTTTATCACTTGGGCAGGATGTGGTATTGGAAATAACTGTGATGTTACAGACGGTATAAACAAATTTTGTTTATGTGCAGATTCTGCATACTGTGGTGCCGGTCGATGCTGAATTTTCAAAGGTGGTGGATACTGTGGTGCTGGAGGACCGTATTGTAATTGTGGCATACCGTATTTCGTCGTGGGTCTATACTGTACGTGCGGTGGTCCATAGAATGGTTTGGGAAGATCAAAGTGTGCTTTGATTTGCTCATACAATCCATTCATGGTTGGCCCATAAGCACCACCAAAATTATTCAGCTTTGAAAATCCATATTTTAATGCCGGCAGGCCGTACTCTCGGAAGGGAATTTGCTGCGGAACGCCATACTCTCGATGTGGTATTTGCTGGGATGAAGCTGCTGGATTAGGTGGTGAACCGTAAACGTTAAACCCCGATTCGCGTCGCTTGAGCTCGTTTCCGCTCAGCACAGCCCTTACAGCACAAAAATAAAAAGACGTCAGTAAACATAGCCGCATCAGCATCTGAAACGATAAAGTTTAAGAACAAAGAGCGTAACATATATAAATGTTCAATGCAATAGACTCCTAAGTATTTAGAAATAATTGAAGTTTCTTGAATTCTATAACTATACTTCTGTATATATAACCCTACCAGTCTGTCCGTCCGTCCGTATGTATAAAAGTGTCGATTTTCGAAGATATACATAAGAGCTTGAAATTTCAATCTTTAGACTCTGTTCCCTTAAAAAGAAAAAAAAGAGTCTATTGGGTTTGTGCAATGTCCGTCTTGCTGTCCGTCCGTCTGTCCGTATGAACGCAATATTTTTCGGCGCTTTTAGAGCTAGAGACTTGAAATATTAAACATATACTCATATATGTACAAATTTTCCGATCCGCCCACTAGGGGCGTGGCAAATCGGAAAACTCTTGCGCCTATAGGCAAGTAATCATACTAGATGATGAGCTAGAGAGTTGCAAAATGGAATGTATACTCGGGTTGACAACCCAAGATCAATAAGCTATGGTAGATATATCTACGCCCACAGGGGGCGTGGCAAACCGCAAAAGTTTATATCTCCTACAGTTAGAGCTAGATGGGTAGCTAGGATGGTTGAGTTACTAATGCTCTCCTTTATCGATGACCCAAAAATGATTTTTCAGCCTCTTTGGGGGCGTGACATATCGAAAAATACCCTGTAATTTTCGCTTTTTTTTTAAATGTAAGCAACCAAATTTTGCAGTCATGTTAGCCTCGACTCTTTCTAAGAACTGGCCAAAAATTATGCGTCTACGCCCACTGGGGCCGTGGCAAATCGGCAAACAAGTTTGTTGTGGCCAACTGCATAATTCATGCATATAATAGCTTAGTAGTAATTGCTAAGATGGAAGAAAGCATTTTAACATAAATATATATGTAAATATTAATGAATATAAAAACAAAAATTTATAAGTTTTCGATTATTAAATAAAAGTTTTCAGCGGGATTCGAACCCAGGTCTTTTCAAAATAACATGTAATCGATATCTAAACCTAAATATAAAGTTCACTGCTATATCACTTGGATGTGTATACATGTAGAAACATCTGTGTACACATACATGCATACAAATATGCATGTATGCGTGTATAGAAAAATTGCTTGCCCACGGCAGCGTAGCAAATCGGAAAAGCAGTTTCTAGTTCTTAAATGCACAATTCATATGCGTATGTTTATAAATTATTACAATTGGCAGCAAGCATTTTATAATAAATATACAAATATAAAAAAAAAATAAAAAATAATAATTTTTGAAAAAAAAAAAAAATGTTCTGCGGGATTCGAACTACCGCACCCAAGTGCAGCTTGCATAGCACTTACCATCAGCGCCACTGCCTTGATATGAACTAAAACCAAATAAGGCATTGCTAGAGCGCCTTTTGACAAAACCAAAGTAACGATCGAAAATTTAACAATTCAATCACAATTCATAGAAATTTTAGCATTAAAACTTTTGTATGCATGCATAGAAAATCGTTTGTATACTCGTAGAGTGTACATACATATGTAAATCTGAATGTATGTATATATAGGAAAACGTTTGTTGCTTGCCACGTACGTTTGCTAATTGCCGAAATATTTCGTTTATTAAATGTAAATAAAGTAATGCTTATACACAGCAGCGCTTTCATACCTTTCCCGAAAATTATTACAAAAACACAAAAATTTTGCGTGATCAAGGCAAAGCCGTTTAAGAGTTCGGCATACTCTTACTAAGAAGGGCAGATGGGGTCGTCGCGAATTGCCACTCGCGAACAAATTTCAATTTTTGAGGGGTGCTGGCTTGTGCTCGCATAGAGAGATAGAGACAGAAAAAAGAGAGGGAGAGTAAAGTAAAATAGCGCATAGAAACTGCTCATATGAAAATATGACCATCCCGGTTGAGCGCTTGCACCGCAATGAATTGGCCGGATCATATTTTGACTGCCCGAGCCTGAATTGCCCAAACGGAACAAATACGAAGTTGAGTGGTCGCTTCGCTCATATTCTGGTCCGTGAAAAAAGTTGGTTCTGTTAGTATGGTTAGTGCACTAACCATATAACACATAGACTGGACAACTGGAACAAATTAATGTGCACACTTATTTGTTGACATTAGTACCCCATCAACTTCGTATTTGCTCGGGTTTTTACTTTTAGGGTCGAGAGAAAAATTGCTGGTGGCAAAATCATTCCGCTTCGAGCGCTCGACGGTGACGGTCGATATTCCAAAATAGCATGACACGTGCTCTTTCCTTTGCTCTCTTTCTCTTTCTGCCCTATGCTTTTTACTCTCCGATCTCTTCTCACAAAAATATATGTATGCTAGCACAAACGGCAAGCAGCTCACAAAAATTGAAATTTCTTCTCGACGCGACCCCATTGGTTCCCTTCTGAGCGAAGAGTATACCGAATTCTTAAACTGCTTTGCCATGCTCATGCAAAATGTGTTAGCGTTTTCATGATTATTTGTGGAAAGGGTATGAAAGTGTTGATGTGCATAACGAATATTATTTCCCGATGACCATACACACACACATTTACACTTCCTCGCTATATGTGTAGGTATTTATGTGCCTGTGTGCGATATTCTTGCTGCCTGTAGCACTATTATCACCCCAGCAGTTGATGTTCGTTCGGTTGGGTAGCTGATGTGAGCTTGCATACGCACACACATTTAAACTACCTCCCTATATGTGTAAGCAATTATGTGCTTGTGTGCGATATTCTTGCTGCCTGTAGCACTATTATCATCCCAGCAGTTGCCGTTCGTTCAGTTGGGTAGCTGATGTGACCTTGCATACGCACACACATTTATGCTACCCCCCTATATATGTAAGCATTTATGTGCTTGTGTGTGATATTCTTGCTGCCTGTAGCACTATGTATTAACTACTCAGCAGTTGATGTTCGTTCGGTTGGGTAGCTGATGTGAGCTTGCATACGCACAAGAATCTTGGAAGTGCTGTGCCTGAAACAATGTTAATGTCGCGAATCCTATCGTCTTTGCCTCAGGAGTTTAACTATTTTCATAGTGCGTGGGATTCGGTCGAGGACAGTAAGAGAACATTGAATAATTTGACGACTCGTTTAATGACAGAAGAAGTAAGGTCAAAAGAGCAAGAAGTGGTATCCGAAGAGTCAACAGCGTTAGTTGCAGGCAACAGGAAAAATAAAAGTGAATATGAACATAAGAAGCAAACTATGAAGTGTTATAATTGTGGCGTGATGGGACATCTAAAGAAAGACTGCTACAGGTGTTATATATGTAAGAAGAAAGGCCACAAGAGCAACAACTGTAACGAAAGGAGAAGTGCTGAAAATAATCAAGGAGAATCAGGCGAATTCTCAAGGAAAGGATTGATTGCAAGCAAGGACTACAGAGAAAAGAATGTGCGGGTGATCGACTCAGGAGCTTCTGATCACATGTCAAGGCGTCGAGGCTGCTATTCGGCATATAAAGAATTGGAGTCCCCGAAGATAGGCGGAGGTGATTCTAAAATTATCAAAGCGCACGGAAAAGCAAATCTCTACGGTGGTAGTATTGCAACGATGAATGTGAGTAGTCATCATCTAGAGGAGCTGCAGAAAGAGCTGGTGGTGTATCGGGAATTGGCGAACAATCGATCACAGGAGCTTGATAAGCTGAATGCCACGCATCGTGAAACTCTCAAGGAAGTCGAGAAGCTTAAAATGGATATCTGGCAGCTACGTGCATCGGTCATCCCAGAGACGACAGAGTATAAGTGCTTGCAATTGCAGTTCTCCGCGCTGTATAACGAGTCCATGGAGATCAAGACGATGCTGGATGAGACGCGTAACCAGTTGCAGATGAGTAAGAATCAGCATCTGAGGGAGATCAAGGCAAGGCGTACAGGTCAAGATGCGATTACAATTTGTGAGGCGGCTGTGCATAAAAAGGAGCGCGTTTGGAAAGCGGTACGAGTAAAACAAGAGGAGCAACGCAAGCTGGATGATCTGCGCAGGGAAATCAATGAGAAGCGGGATCGTGAAGAACTGCAGCGCGAGTATAAGTTAGTGTGCCGCGATCTGCAGCAATGCCAAATGGAAGTTGAATTGTTAATGCAGACAATACTGGATGAGCACGAGGAAATGCAGCGGTTGCTGGTGGAACAAGATGAAAAGCAGAAGCAAATAGTGCATAAGTCCCGGAGTGAGCTACAGGCAAATAATCAACGCATCTCGGATTTACTACGCGAACTGGAGTCTGAGCGTCGCTCCATGAAGGGCATAAGGAATGAATGGGAAAAGCAAAAACAATCCATAGAGCTGGTGAACATACAGCGTAAGGCAATGGAAGATCCGCTGGAATCGCGACATAAGCTAATGGAGAATCTAGTGAAACTTAAGGAAATCCATCGCATAGTCAAGACGGAGCAGCAACAGGCAACGAAACGCAACAAAAGGAAAAAGAAGAGGATAAGCTGCTGGCTGCCAAGTATCGTATGTTGAACAATGCAGCCTACTCGAATGCAAGGAGCGATGTGGAGAAAGCAAAACCACAATCAGGTGCAGAAGGCGAAGCAGGGAGCTCGGAGGACGAGGAAAAATCCTCTGTGGCAGCAGATGACACCAACAGGCAACTGGAGGCCAGTTGCAGCACCTTAGAAGCTGGATAAGATAAAGAAGCTGCTGAGAAAGCTGAGGGTAAATCAGAAAAGGAAAAGAAGAAACAATGATAGTGGATGAAGACAACACACAAGACGAAAGTTGAAACCGAAAGCAAAGTGGAAGTGGATGAAAAACTGGACACAGTCAACACAGAAGAAGTGATGAAGAGACGCCGAAAGGGAGACGGAGAAAATGGAAACTGACAAAACTGCAGGACTAGAAAAAGCAGCTAAAGAAGCAAATAAAAGTGAAAAGCAGAATAAATTGAAAAGCAAGAAGAAATCGAAGCATCGGATCTTGAGTAGCAGCAACAGCAGCAGTAGCAATAGCAGTGATGATAGCCGTATCAGCGAGGAGGAGGAAGAAGACTCAAAGGCAAGCAGAGGAAAGCATGATAGAAGGCGCCGAAAAAGCGTTGAAGAGCAAAGAAGAGAAGCTAAGGAAAGCAGAAGTACATAGATTTGGCAGACGTAGTAGCAGCGAAGATGAGACGAAATCAAAGAAGATAAAGCAGAGCAGAGACAGACGTAAGCGAAGTAATTATGAGCGAAAGAAGACGGGCAGAAGGGAAGGCTTAAAGTGAACGAACGAAGTCGAGGAAGGAGAGAATGGGATGTCGTGCTCGAAGCAAGAGCAGCATAGATGAATGATACAAAATGTCAAAGGAGGGCAGAGACAGAAACCAGGAATTAAGAGTTAAGAATAAAATTTTATAGAGATGTTGAGTTTTAGGGAGAGTGTTGTAGAATGATCTGGAAAACTCATCATCAACAGCATTTCCAAGTAAGTATTTAACGTAACGGTAAAGACAATCGTTGACTGCTCGAAAACTTTTCTAGAATAAGAAATCGAATGTTCTGGATTATGAACATGTATACATTCTATATGTAAGAGAAGGAAGCATAGAAGCATAATAAGAAGAAATCCAGAACATTCTATATGTAAAGGAAGCAAGTATATAAGCATGCTGCACATCGAGTCAGCGGTCTTGTTACGTGTAGTATTGTCATTGTGTAAGACCAGTTTGAATGTGTCGGCTCGGTCAATTAAGTTGAAGACGTCGCGGTACTTGCATTGTGTACTTGTTACTTAAAATTTGATTTTATTAAATAAACATATTGTGTTGCACCTAGATCTACAAAACTGTTTTTATGATTTATTTCAAGAATATCTCAACATCAACACTTCCATACCCTTTCCACAAATAATCATGAAAACGCTAACATTTTGCATGAGCATGGCAAAGCCGTTTAAGAATTCGGTATACTCTTCGCTCTGAAGGGAACCAATGGTATCGCGTCGAGAAGAAATTTCAATTTTTGTGAGCTGGTTGCTGTTTGTGCCAGCATACATATATTTTTGTGAAAAGAGAGCAGAGAGTAAAAAGCATAGGGCAGAAAGGGAAATGTCAATGTAAGTGTGCACATTCATTTGTTCCAGTTGTCCAGTCTATGTGGTTAGTGATAATATTGAGCGACAATGTGCAAGAAAGCTCTTCATGTTTTTTTACATGTAATCGCTTCATACATGTCAGAGTGCAAGCTAAGCGAGAAGAAAAGTAAAGCGAGATGCGAGAAAGTGTTTTTGAATCGCTTTGGTTATCCGTGTGTTATTGTTGCGTGCTGAGCATAAATAATAATTAGGTGAATTACGTTTTTGCGCAATTCAAGCTTTAATAATTGTTTTAATTCAAAACGCTTTATATTTTTATGAATTTGCACTCAATTGCAATTGAATTGTCACTCCAAGCAAATGCAAAACTGAGCACGAGTTCCGACATAAACGTCGAGACTTAATTTTGAAATTTTTGCACTTTCGGTTTTGTGGGACCAAAAATCCAAAAATTACCACAATAGATGGTAATTGAAAAAAATTGGAAAGAAATTGAAGAAAATTTCCAAGTACTTCATTTTTGATTATATTTATACATATATTGATATACAGACATTGCCTATTGATATACAGACGAGTCTCAATAATTCGTAATAGCAAGGGAATCGAACTTGTTACGAATTACAGGAGTTTTCGATTTACCGGCGGTTCCATTTAACGGGGTTTAAAAAATCAAAATACGAATTGAAGTGGTTTTTATACTTTGTTCCCAAAGGAAAGAAAGTATATTCGGTTTGTGCAATGTCCGTCTGTCCGTCTGTCCGTATGAACGCAATATTTTTCGGCGCTATTAGAGCTAGAGACTTGAAATTTTAAACATATACTCATATATGTTCCCGAATTATAAAGTGTTAAAATTTTCCCGATCCGCCCACTAGGGGCGTGGCAAATCGGAAAACTCTTCCGCCCATAGTCAAGTTATTATACTAGATGATGAGCTAGAGAGTTGCAATTTGAAATGTATACTCGGGGTGACAACCCAAGTTCAAAAAGCTATGGCGGATATATATACGCCCATTAGGGGCGTGGCAAATTGGGAAATACGTATCTTCTACACCGTTAAAGCTAGAACGCAGAAATTTTGCATGTGAGTTAATGTTATGATTCTAAGAAGATCGATCAAAAAGTTATATGTCTACGCCCATTGGGGGCGTGGCAAATCGGACCTGAATATATAGTGATTTTTCAAATTGTGCTATATTTTGAACACTTTTGATACTAGAGACTTGAAATTTGCAGTATACTCAGGTTGACAACCCAAGACTAATAAGCTATGGTAGATATATCTACGCCCACAGGGGGCGTGGGAAACCGCAAAAGTTTATATCTCCTACAGTTTTAGAGCTAGAAGCTTGAAAATTTGATGGCTGAGTTACTAATGTTCTCCTCTATCGATGACCCAAAAATAATTTTTCAGCTTCTTTGGGGGCGTGGCATATCGAAAAATACCCTTTAATTTTTGCATTTTTGGAATGTAAGCAACCAAATTTTGCAGTCATGTTAGCCTCGGCCCTTTCTAAGAACTGGCAAGAAATTATGCGTCTACGCCCACTGGGGGCGTGGCAAATAGGAAAAGAAGTTTGTTGTGGCCAACTGCATAATTCATGCATATAATAGCTTAGTAGCAATTTGTAAGATGGCAAAATGCATTTTAACATAAATATAATAGTATTAATGAATTTAAAAAATAAAATTTATAAGTTTTCGATTAATAAATAAAAAGTTTCCAGCGGGACTCGAACCTAGGTCTTTTGAAAACAACATGTAATCGTTAGCTAAACCTAAATAAATTCGCTTGTGACAAAACAAAACAATACAATCGCAATTCTTGTTATATGTATACACACTTGGATGTGTATACACTTACAAACATCTGTGTACAAATACATATATACATATATGCATGCATAGAAAAACTGCTTGCCACACAGCGTGGCAAATCGGAAAGCATAAAGCAGTTTTAGTTTTTACTTAATTGCACAATTCATATGCGTATGTTTATAAATTAATTGGCAATCAATTGACAGCAAGCATTTTATAATAAATATACAAATATAAAAAAAAAATGTAAAAAAAAAATAATTATTGAAAAAAAAAAGTTTTCTGCGGGATTCGAACCCACGCACCCAAGTATAGCTTGCATAGCGCTTACCACCAGCGCCACTGCCCTGATATGAGCTGTGTTAACTAAAACCAAATAAGCCATTGCTAGAACGCCTTTTGACAAAACCAAATTAACGATCGAAAAATTCCCAATTCAGTCACAATTCTTAGAATATTCTGGCATGCAAACTTTTGTATGCATACATAGAAAATTGTGTGTATACTCGTATAGTGTGTGCATGTGTAAATCTGTATGTATGTATAGGAAAAACCGAAATATTTCGTAATCAAATGTTTATTAAATAAATAAGATGCACCTATGGGAACAAAGTATTTCGCAGTTAGTTGCGCCTAACTGCAACGTTCTTACATGTTTTAAATATGTTTCATCGATAACTTTGAAACGATAAAAATTATCGATTTTCTGAAACAATCTCGTACTGCGCGTTCAATATACGGACCTAACACGAAAATAATGAAGTCTTTAGCTTTTATACCTTCAGAAATCGACGTGTTCAAACATACCGACAGACGGAATCAGCTCGTTACTCTGAAAATATATATGTACAATATACATATGTATGTACATCCACGCTCCTTTCTGCCTGTTACACATCCGTTTTCAACGGGTTCAATGGGTGTATATATGTATATGTATGCAAAAACGGCCGACAATACATTCTAGTATGATTAATATATGTACATATTTGCAAAAGTTGTTGACAAACACTTTTTCAATTGATCATGATTGTTATACATATATAATTAAAGTAAATAATTTTGCAATCACATAACTATTAAATATATATATTTATTGGCACCTTTAATAATTTTTATTACCTTGGTGGCTTCTCCGTTATGCTTGAAAACCTAAGAATTTGGTTTTTGGCAATGAAATATTATTTTTTTTTTTTTCAATAAGTATATGATTCCTAACACTGTTAGCCTAATTTTCGGTGTGACACTTAAAAAAAAAAGAAACACATATGTATGTAGCTGATGATCCAGTACACGAGGACGCGATGAATATTCAGTAAGGCAATAATAACATTCCTGGAAAATCGCCGTACTAAACACGAAATTCGTATCGACTACAACTCAGCAACAGACCATCTGTTACTTGACACTCTCGAATTCAAAATAGTGCCGTTGAGATGATAGCTCCACCTCATATAGGTAAGCCAACGTCGGCAGCGACTCAGGTAGAGTTAAAAAGCACGAAACTGAAAGTAAAGAAATTTTATGAAACAAAAACATCAAGAGTCGACTTCAACATACCCTGTACCTAACACTGAACTGCTATTGGATTTGTAACAAATATTTGTTGTATTATTAATTATTAATTTCCTTGGCCAAAAACAAAATCAGATGCTTTATAAAGTCTATTCTTTACATTAATGTAGCATCATGTAAGCCTTTCAACTCATCTTTAATGGGAAAGGGCTATACCGTCGCCGTCGCCACCTAGTGATGACCAAAGGGACAGCCAAAAAGTGAAGCTAGATATAAAGGGGAAGAGAAAAAGGAATGAAAGAGAAAAAAGTGTTTCAGCGCGACCAGTTTTGCAAGATTTGCACACAGATTTTATGTTTGTGAACACATATGTATGTACATATGTACATATGTATGTACATGTATACGAACAATGTGTTTGCATGGTTTTAAATTGAGTCTGTATGTACTATGGATACTATGTATACATATTTCATTATATACTATTATTTTACTTATTTTGGGTAAATGTTTTTGTTAAAATGCACTATGTAGAAGGCAGAAGAGGCGTAGCAGACCTAATGTCTGCATGTATGTACACATACATATACATAGATGAACATAGATACATATGTATGTACATATGTATGTATGTACATATGTATGTATGTACATATGTATGCTTACATTTAACAATCATAAAGAGAAACGGACATACCCTTCACTAAATTGTAATTAGAAATATTGCAATAATTAGAAATGTAAAACAGCATCCTCCCGCAGAATTTCTCAAGTAAAAATTGTAATAATCGATGGCCGTAAAATAAATTTTCTTTCAATGAAACTTAAGTACATACATACATAAGTATGTATACATGTATGTACATATGTACATCAGTGTTGCCATTTTATTAGCTTATTTTAAGCCAGATCTGGCTTATTTCAAAATGAAATAGCTTAGAAAATGGTTAAAATGCGTATAGCTTATTTCAAAATTCATGAAGCTTATTTTGGCTATGCAAAAATTTCTATATAACAAATATTTTAAAAATTGTTGCTCAATTCTGAAAAATGCATTTAATGAATTGGGAACAGAAAGAAATTACTTCTTAGTTTTGGGCGGAGGTCAATTATGAGTATTCCGGCGGAAATAAAACCTTTCAGCAGTTGTTATTACTTGCTATACACATATTATCGCTTCCTTGGTCGAATGCTGCTGTTGAACGCGTATACAGCCAAGTCAACATCGTCAAAACTAAATTGCGAAACGAATATTATATATTATAAATATTACGAATAAGGGTTGTTTTTGAAATGATTATTTATTTAGTGTATACTTAGTATACTCTTTTTAATTTTGCAGATATGGATTATGCCGTTATGTTTGAATTATAAAGTGCCTGAAAAGTATGTACTTATCTTTAATTAAATCGTTGGACAAATATGAGGAAACACATAATGAAATTGATAATATAATTTCATTATCATTTTAAATATATCAACAACATTAAAATTTCGTTTAAAAGTTATACATCAAGTGTTTTAGTTATTTATTATTATTATTATTATTTTTAAGATTTTTTATTTTACATTTTTAGCACTGATGTACATACATAATATACATTAGTGTTTGCAATTATTTAATATACTATTTTAAATATTTACATATGTATGTATTTATGTATGTACGTATGTATGTATATAATACGGACATGGCTATAGCAACATACAGACATATGTATATACATATGTACGTATATTTTAATGCTCACGAATTTCGAATGCTATATGGGCTTTCGTTAACGTTTAAATTAAATTGACCTTATTTCCAAAGAGTATACAATACATGCAAATGTACATATGTACATACTGGAAGACTGTTTTGTAAGAAATGAATTTGGCGAGTCGCTTTTGAGTCCCCGGGATGATCAAAAAATGATTGATCATATGCGCGATTTTTGGAAGAGTCAAAAATGACTCGCCTGTATGATCGAAAAGTGATTTATTTCAAGTACAGCAACAAAATGTAAAGCAATCGCCAATTGAGCATGCGGGGGATTGAAAAGTGATTGTTTCCACTTCTGCTCTGCACTAATATTCTGCATTTTCAAGAAGATGCCAGAGCCGGATGTGGCTCAGTGAGTAGGCTTGTGGACTTAAGAAACAACGGCCCTGGGTTCAAACCCCATTTCGAGTTTAGAAAAATATATATAAATATATATATTAAAAACATTAATTAAAAAATAAAAAGGAGAAGATGCCAATTTTGGTTTCTTATGAGATTCATTAGTTTCTCTTGTCTCCAAATTCTTAAAGCTCGGACTAGTGCATTTCGTTCACTCTTATTCGTACAAATTCAATGTAAAGTTCAACGCAGAAACATTATTGAAATAAATTAAATAAACCAAAATGGGAAACGCAAAAATTATTGTTCGCGAAAAATAAAATAGTTAATCAAAAGACAAAAATGATAGTTCAAGTGATACTTGTGCTTTTTGTTTTTTAGTTTATTTTATTATTTAGTAAAAATATTTAATGAATTTAATTTAAATAAAATATTACTTGTTTTTGGTAATAATAAAAAAAAAACGAATCAGCAAAGACTCGAAGAAGAGTCGCGTGTGGTTGAAATTAAGACTCGAAAAAGAGTCGCGTATGATACGAAATATGACTCGAATATGACTCGAATTTGATTATAAAAATGGGTCATAAGCGACGCATCTAGAAGAGTCGTGGCTAGGGTATTTTTTTCTCCCGACGGGGGAGTCATTTATGATCAGAAAATGAGCTCATTTATGCTTATTTTAATCAGAAAGAGGATTCAAAAAAGACTCGCTTATGATCGCAAATGTTTGGTGGGTACATACATATGTATGTATGTACACAACACATATTTAAGTGTGTTGCTGTGTGTGCCATAAAAATAACGCAAAACGTACAATTATTGAGAAAATATTTAAAGAAGTGAAATTGCATTCCAATATTGTGAGTTGTTTTAGACTTTGGCTTCGCTTTCGTCGCTGGCTGCTGCGCGTAGGCCGCGCCCACATTTCTGTTTATATTAGCTGTAGTTATGCGGGTCCAACCAATCTATTGTCGCACTTGTATTAGCTTCAGTTCCCCCATGTCCACTGTTTCACTGATGTTTACGCTACGGCCGTCGTCACATTTAATGTGATGACGTAATTGTTGCGCAACTAGCTTTCTTCTTTCCGTCTTTCATTCTCTCTCTGGTCATCGTTTCTTCAACACTTGATATACAGTGGCTCACAGCTTATTTGATACACTTCAATTTTAAAATTTTCCCTTGCTGTAATTCAAAAACTATAAATGATATCGCAATACTTTAAATGTAATTTTGAAGAGGGAAATTCCTTGTTTTATAAAACAAAAGATTTTATTTAAAAATAATGCCGTTCAACAGCAAAAAAATAAAAAAAACAAAATAATATACCAAAATTCCCTCACAGCTTATTTTATACAGTGCCAGTAAAATACTAAAATTTAAGGTTACCCTTTAATTTATGTACATACATACATATACATATGTATTTGCTGACGGTAACTCTGAATCCGTTTCTGATTTTATCTTTTGTCTAACGTATACGGCTTTGTAATTTTTTATGCTCACTGCTCTGAAAGCCATTGATTACAGTCACAATTGCCATACATACATACATACATGTAAATATCGCCTCACTTTCACAAAGTTAAGTTTTACGTCTTGTTTCGCTTAAATTAATGTAAATTATACACATACATAGTACATATGTACATACATACATACATACATCAAATTATCTACAGTATATATGTACATACATATACAGACGAATGCATATGAGCATGTTCATATTGTTTTGAAGCCCTTCTTATGTTTCACCTTATGTATATAATCCTACATACTTAAGTTGGAGGTACCCTGACCCAAAAACAGGATAATGTTTCTATCATTTTGGTCTATACATTGTTGGAACGAAATTTTTGAACTCATTCACGAAGGGAAAATGGTTTTAGCCAATATCCGTCTTACTATGCGTCCGTATGAACGCAATATTTTTCGACGCAATTAAAGCTAAACACTAGAAAATTTGGACCACTATAATTCCGAATTACAAAGTGACAAAATTTTCCAAAACGCTCACAGGGGGCGTGCATTTTCCAATTGCCAGAAATCATATTACATAGCTAATAAGCTAGAAAGTCAACACTCGGCATGTATGGAATGGCAACACTTCTCCTATATTTTTGATATTATTGAAGCTAGAGACTACAGTGCAACTTTTCGACTTTGCCCTTCCTTAATATCGAACTCGCGTTGTCAACCCAAGATAAACCACTAATAAGGCTCTAGTCAAAACTTCTCGACTACGAAAAAAAAAAAAAAAAAAAAAAAACAAGAAGGCTCTAGTCGAGACGGCTCGCTACGAGATACCCTGAACACATTGAAAATGTTAATTCAGGGTATAATAGTTTTGTGAAAATGTATATAACAGGCAGAAGGAGACGTTGCAGACTCCATAAGGTATATATATTCTTGATCAGCTTAAAAAATAAGTTGATATAACCCTGTCCGTCCGACAGTATGAACTACAAAAGCTAGAGAGAAATTTCACATGAATACTTGTATGTTATTTACACAATGTGAGTTTATATTGCTTTTTTTTTCCGATAACTCATCTCATTTCCAAATTATCGATTAAAATCGAACATTCGTTTATATTTTGTTTGCGATTTTTTGAGCACTTGAGCATTTGACGATTTTTTGTGCACACTTATTTTTTGACTTTGGCTACTACCACTAACCATACAACACATAGACTGGACAACTGGAACAAATTAATGAGCACACTTATTTTTTGACATTAGAACCCCATCAACTTCGTATTTGCTCGGGTTCTTACTTTTAGGTTCGGGGGAAAAAAATTGTAGATGGCAAAATCATTCCGCTTCGAGCGCTCGACGGTGAAGGTCGATATCCCAAAAATGCCTGACATGTGCCGCTCTTTCCCTTGCTCTCTTTCTCTTTCTGCCCTATGCTTTTTACTCTCTGCTCTCTTTTCACAAAAATATATGTATGCTGGCACAAACGGCAACCAGCTCACAAAAATTGAAATTTCTTCTCGACGCGATCCCATTGGTTCCCATCTGAGCGAAGAGTATACCGAATTCTTAAACGGCTTTGCCATGCACATGCAAAATGTTAGCGTTTTCATGATTATTTGTGGAAAGGGTATGAAAGTGTTGATGTGCATAAAGAATAATATTTCCCGATGACCATACACACATACACTTACACTACCTCGCTATATGTGTAAGCATTTATGTGCTTGTGTGCAATATTCTTGCTGCCTGTAGCACTATTAACTACCAACAGTTGATGTTGGGTTTGGTAGCTGATGTGAGCTTGCATACGCACACACATACATATGTGTACGTCTGTGATGTGATAATCACAATCGTTGAGTATCAGTTGTATAGGCATTTGAATGAATGCTCTGCCTGGGGCATTTGCATTTTTCGTTCATGGGTCTCGAATATTTGAATTAAGTAATCGATTTTAGGTAATTTAAGTAAAAGAAAACTGAAAATGATTCGCGAATAAGAAATTTAAAATAAATAAAGCATTAAACATAATACATGTATAGTTTTGTTATTTAGTGGAAAATATGTCTACATAACGAATGCATATTTTTTGCATAAAGGGTCAATTTAACAATTTGGGCCTATAGGGTCAAATCAGGTCAATCAACAAGTAATAAAAAAGAATTGAACTCTCCTGCAATTTGATCAGCTCAAAAAAGTAAGTTGATATGGCTCTGTCCGCCCGTCCGTATGAACGTCGAGATTTCGGAAACTACAAAAGCTAGAGTGAAATTTCACATGAATACTTGTATGTTTGTTAGTTCCGCAATGTAAGTTTATTTCGTTTTTGTTTTTTTTTTTTTTTCGACAACTCATCTCATTTTCAAATTATCGATTAAAATCGAAAATTCGCTGATTTTTTGAGCATAACTTCTATACTGGTTTAGCTAGAGACTTCAAATTTTTATACTTTGTTCCCGAAAGGGAAAAAGTATATTGGGTTTGTGCAATGTCCGTCTTGCTGTCCGTCCGTCTGTCCGTATGAACGCAATATTTTTCGGCGCTATTAGAGCTAGAGACTTGAAATTTTAAACATATATATGCTACCGAATTATAAAGTGTTAAAATTTTCCTGATCCGCCCACTAGGGGCGTGGCAAATCGGAAAACTCTTACGCCCATAGTCAAGTTATCATACTAGATGATGAGCTAGAGAGTTGCAATTTGAAATGTATACTCGGGGTGACAAACCAAGTTCAAAAAGCTATGGCGGATATATCTACGCCATTGGGGGCGTGGCAAATCGGGAAATACGTATCTTCTACATCGTTAAAGCTAGAACGCTGAAATTTTGCATGTGAGGTAATGTTATGATTCTAAGAAGATCGATCAAAAAGTTTTATGTCTACGCCCATTGGGGGCGTGGCAAATCGGACCTGAATATATAGTGATTTTTCAAATTGTGCTATATTTTGAACACTATTGACACTAGAGACTTGAAATTTTGCATGTATACTCGGGTTGACAACCCAAGACTAATAAGCTATGGTGGATATATCTACGCCCACAGGGGGCGTGGCAAACCGCAAAAGTCTATATCTCCTACAGTTTTAGAGCTAGAAGCTTGAAAATTGGATGGTTGAGTTACTAATGTTCTCCTCTATCGATGCGCCAAAAATAATTTTTCAGTCTCTTTGGGGGCGAGGTATATCGAAAAATACCCTGTAATTTTTTCATTTTTGGAATGTAAGCAACCAAATTTTGCAGGCATGTTAGCCTCGGCTCTTTCTAAGAACTGGCTAACCATACAACACATAGACTGGACAACTGGAACAAATTAATGAGCACACTTATTTTTTGACATTAGAACCCCATCAACTTCGTATTTGCTCGGGTTCTTACTTTCAGGTTCGGGGGAAAAAAATTGTAGATGGCAAAATCATTCCGCTTCGAGCGCTCGACGGTGACGGTCGATTTTCCAAAAATGCCTGACATGTGCCGCTCTTTCCCTTGCTCTCTTTCTCTTTCTGCCCTATGCTTTTTACTCTCTGCTCTCTTTTCACAAAAATATATGTATGCTGGCACAAACAGCAGCCAGCTCACAAAAATTGAAATTTCTTCTCGACGCGATTCCATTGGTTCCCATCTGAGCGAAGAGTATACCGAATTCTTAAACGGCTTTGCCATGCTCATGCAAAATGTTAGCGTTTTCATGATTATTTGTGGAAAGGGTATGAAAGTGTTGATGTGCATAAAGAATAATATTTCCCGATGACCATACACACATACACTTACACTACCTCGCTATATGTGTAAGCATTTATGTGCTTGTGTGCGATATTCTTGCTGCCTGTAGCACTATTAACTACCAACAGTTGATGTTGGGTTTGGTAGCTGATGTGAGCTTGCATACGCACACACATATATATGTGTACGTCTGTGATATTGTGGTTGAGTTACTAATGTTCTCCTCTATCGATGCTCCAAAAATAAGTTTTCAGCCACTTTGGGGGCGTGGCATATCGAAAAATACCCTGTATTTTTCGCATTTTTGGAATGTAAGCAACCAAATTTTGCAGGCATGTTAGCCTCGGCTCTTTCTAAGAACTGGCAAAAAATTATGCGTCTACGCGTGGCAAATAGGAAAAGAAGTTTGTTGTGGCCAACTGCATAATTCATGCATATAATAGCTTAGTAGCAATTGCTATGATGGCAAAAAGCATTTTAACATAAATATAATAATATTAATGAATTTAAAAAATAAAATTTATAAGTTTTCGATTAAATAAATTCTCAGCTGGTCAGCTGATCAACAGCTTGTGACAAAACAAAACAATACAATCGCACTTCTTGCAATATGTATACACACTTGGATGTGTATACACACAAACATCTGTGTACATACATATATATGTACATATGTATATGCATGTATAGAAAAACTGCGTGGCAAATCGGAAAAGTTGTTTTAGTTTTAGCTTAAATGCACAATTCATGTGCGTATGTTTATAAATTATTATCAATTGGCAGCAAGCATTTTATAATAAATATACAAATATAAAAAAAAAATTAAAAAATAATAATTTTTGAAAAAAAAAAAGTTTTTGGAGGATTTGATGAACCCACGCACCCAATTATAGCTTGCATAGCGCTTACCATCAGCGCCACTGACCTAATATCAGCTGTGTTAGCTAAAACCAAATAAGGCATTGCTAGAGCGTCTCTGACAAAATTAAAGTAACGATCGAAAAATTCCCAATTCAGTCACAATTCTTAAGCTAGGTACACACGATGCAAACAATTTGCAGCAAGTCAAAAACAATTTGCAGCAAAAGCTTGCACAACTGTTCACACCAATGCAAATATTGCATGCAAATTACTTGCTGCAATACATTTTTGTTTTGCACGCAAACTTTTGCATGGCTATTTCGTGCAATATATTGCGTGAATGTCTACACGTGTTTTCATTTTTTGTTTGCATTGCTTGCAAGTGACACTCATTTGCAAGTTCTGTTGTTTGGAAAAAGTCACGGAATAACGACGTGTTTATATTATGTCTGCACAAAAATCGAGAGCTGCTTCTGTTGCTATATTAGCAATTTTGATAAAACGTAAAAAAGGGAGAAAAGAGTTACAAGTTGGCATTGAAACAAACCATCACAATTTTTTTTCGCATGTCAGTGATTTCAATTTTTTATTAGAAAAAGTAAAAAACTAAATAACTAAAAAGACACTGTAATGCGTCCTGCGATTCCACCAAATGTACCTATTAAATATAATTAACATTTTTATGAAATTTAATTAATATGTTTATTGATGTAATTTTATTGTTTACAGCTGATTCATATCATTCTCTGATGAATTTAAAAATTTGTTTGTGTCGCCTGATGGTGAAGTGTCATGGCAATATAAACATATATGAAATAAGCAATTACTCTGATATTTTCAATAAATTGTATTTCTTACCAAATTTTTAATTTTATAATTATTTCCGTCGTCATTTTTAATGAATTTAGGCGCTTTGTTTGCTGCAATATTGCCTCTGCAAGCAAACATCACATGCAACCATGCAAACAACTGGCGCAACCAACTTAACGTCAAAATTGTGTATTCAGACGGCAAGCAATAAAACTTGCCGCAAACAATTTTTTGTTTGCAGCAAAATGTTTGCACTCGTGTTCAAACGTGCAAATTTGATTGCAGCAATCAACTTGCTGCAAATTGTTTGCATCGTGTGTACTTAGCTTTAGAATATTCTGGCATGCAAACTTTTGTATGTATACATAGAAAATAGTGTGTATACTCGTATAGTGTGTACATGTGAAAATCTGTATGTATGTATAGGAAAAACGTTTGTTGCTTGCCATGTACGTTTTCTAATTGCCGAAATATTTCTTTAATTAAATGTTTATTAAATAAAAAAGATGCACCTATGGGAACAAAGTATATCGCAGTTAGTTGCGCCTAACTGCAACGTTCTTACTTGTTATATTTAGATTTGTAGATTTAAATATTATGAATACGCAGATTTTGCCACGCTCCCTTCGATCCCAATTAGAAAAACGCATTTCAAATTTTAGAGACTTGTAATTTGGCAAATAGACACATTTGGATGTTATTAATATATTCCGAAAGTTTCATGAAAATCGTCTATCTGGAAATGGCGTTATAAGCGTCCAAAGTAGAGCCCAACCTACCCCCAAGCCACGGCAGCAACTGCGCGGATAGCAGAGCTCGCGCCTATACGTTCGTAAAGAAGAAGAGTATCACTTTTTTTTCAGGGTTCAGGGTATCTCGTAGTCGAGCCGTCTCGTCTAGAGCCTTATTTGTTTTATTATCAACACAGTCGAATTCGACGATATAAATTTATAACAATCACTTGACAGCGAAAGTCAGCAGATGGAAACCAACATAAAAATTGATGTCATCATCGCTGAATTCATCGTCGCTCTTGTAAATGTAAGCTTATGCAGTCGACATACGCAAGCCAGCCATAACAGCAGAAAAATCCGCACCCACCAAAGGAACAAAACAGTGGCACGGCTACGAAGAACAAATATGTGTCGTACTTCCGCATTGTGCATTGTTATAATATTTTGGTTGAACTATTCAGCATTAACAAAACGACAAAATATGGGTAGGTTAAATACTATATGAATTTATAATATAATGAATGTATGTATGTATATACATATGGGCATTACCCTAGAAAGGTCAACCACAGCCGAAAAATGCAGTCAATGAAAGCATGTTCTTCTAACATTTCTTGGACTCTGTTCCCATAGGGAAAAGCAGTCTTTTGGGTTTGTGCAAGGTCCGTCTTGCTGTCCGTCCGCCCGTCCGTCTGTCTGTCTGTCTGTCTGTCTGTCCCCATGAAGGCAATATTTTTCTCCGCTATTAGAGCTAGAGACTTGAAATTTTGAACATATACTCATGTATGCAATATAAAGTGTAACAATTATTCCTGAGCCGCCTATTAGGGGCGTGACAAATCGGAAAATTCTTGCGCCCGTACGCCAGTAATTATACTAGTTGATGAGCTAGAGAATTTCAGTTTGGAATGCATACTCGCGGTGACAACCCAAGTTCAAAAAGCTATGGCGGATATATCTACGCCCATTGGGGCGTGGCAAATCGGGAAAAACGTATCTTCTACACCTTTCAAGCTAGAATTTGGCATGTGAGTTAATGTTATGATTCTATGAAGGTCGATTCAAAAGTTATATGTCTACGACCATTGGGACGTGACAAATCGGACCTGAATATATAGTGATTTTTCAAATTGTGTATTTTGTATATTTTGAACGCTATTGGCACTAGACACTTGATGGGGCATGTATTCTCGTATACTCCTTCTGCCTGTTACATACATTTTCACAAATCATTGTACCCTGAATTCCCATTTTCAATGGGTTGAGGGTATAACAAGTAAGAAGGCTCTAGTCGAGACGGGTCGACTACGCGATACCCTGAACCCTGCAAAAAAAAAAGTGATACTCTTCTTCTTTATGCACGTAAAACCGCGTGCTCTGCTAACTGCGCATTTGCTGCCGTGGCTTGGGGGTGGGTTGGGCTGAACTTTGGACGATCTTCATGAAATTTTCTGAGTAGATTAAGAGTATCTAAATGTATTTCTATGTGTCCATATTATCTATCTAAATAAATAAATTGTCCATTTAATGGGCTCAGGGTATAAGAAGTGTTTTGTCATTAGTTTTATACCCTAAACCCGTTGAAAATGGGAATTTAGGGTATAATGGTTTTGTGAAAATGTATGTAATAGGCAGCAGGAGACGTCGCAGACTCCATAAAGTATATATATTCTTGATCAGCAGAAAAAAATAAGTTGATTGAGCCCTGTCCGTCTATCCATCCGCCCGTCTGTCCGTCTGTATGAACGTCGAGATTTTGGAAACTAGATAACTTCTACACCGTTTTAACTAGAGACTTCAACCTTAAAAATTTAGATATTATAGATACGCAGATTTTTATACCCTGAGCCCATTGAAAATGGGAAATCAGGGTATAATGGTTTTGTTAAATGTATGTAACAGGCAGAAGGAGGCATGGCACACCCCATAAAGTATATATATTCTTGATCAGGGTGACGAGAAAAGTTGATATATGTATGAACGCGTCGATTTCCGAAGATACAAAAGCTAGGGAGTTCATTCTTTTTGTATTAGGTCCATATATTCCACGCGCAGTACGAGTTTGTTTCAGAAATTCGATAACTTGTATATTTGCAAAGTTATCGATAAATGAATTTATCGGGACCAGTTATAAAATTCTAGCGAATTCATCTTTAGAGTTAGAGTCTCCAAGGCTTCTGCATATATATAGATACTAATTTAATACAATTTCGGTTTTTGTCAGATTTTGGATTTCCCACTTCGCCCCACCACCCCCAAATATGAAAAAAATTCATTTCAAATACTCGAGACATGCAGTTTGGTTCAGCATATAGATATGAATATCATAATCATAATCTGAAGATATCAATACGATTGTCCATCTAGAAACAGAATTATCAATCATCAAATTTTTCTCATCAAAACCCATGCGACGCAGCAGCAGAGCAGCGAGACAGCAAGACGCTTGCAATGCTTACACACATTTGCATACACACATACATGCCTACAAGCGTAGATCAGCGTCTATGTGTGCACGTGGTTTTGCATGTACAGTTTCTCTAATACGAGAGATTTGAAATTTGACAAATAGATCCATTTGAATGTTATTAATAAATTCCGAAAGCTTCATGAAAATCGTCCATCTATAAATGGAGCTGTATGCGTCCAAAGTTCAGCCCAACCCACCCCCAAGCTACGGCAGCAACTGTGCGGTTAGCAGAGCGCGCGCTTATACGTGCGTAAAGAAGAAGAGTATCACTTTTTTTTTTGCAGGGCTCAGGGTATCTCGTAGTCGAGCCGTGTCGACTAGAGCCTTTTTACTTGTTAGACTCTGTTCCCAAAAGGAAAAAGGATATATTGTTTTTTTTTTTTTCAATGTCCGTCCAGTTGTCCGTCCGCCTGTCTGTCTGTCCGTCTATCCGTATGAACGCAATATTTTTCTCTACTATTAGAGCTAGTATGCCAGTAATCATACTAGTTGATGAACTAGAGAGTTTCAACTTGGAATGTATACTCGCGGTGACAACCCAAGTTCAAAAGCTATGGCGGATATATCAACACCCATTGGGGGCGTGGCAAATCGGAAAAAGGGTTTCTTCTACACCTTTCAAGCTAGAACGCTGAAATATGTGAGTTAATGTTATGATTCTAAGAAGATAGATAAAAAAGTTATATGTCTACGACAATTTTTTTTTTATGTCTGTGGATGTATGTTTTGATTGAGTTCTCTAACCCTTCGAACTATTTAATACAGTGCGTCAAGCTTGGAGTCAGCCAATCGGCACTGAAGACTGGGTTGTCGTTGCGAAGCCAACGGGACAGGGATTAAATTTAGATTATCCAGGTATCACAACAGATCTAAATTGTCCATTGTGTGACTCATCCGTCTACACCTACTGCTCGAACAAGCTGGACCATGATGCTTGTTGCTGTACTTTTCCAGGTGAGGGCATATCAATATATGGCTAAGCACAAACCATTGAAACATACATATCTCAATTACAGGACACCAGTTGCATCCCTATCAATGCACAATTTATAAGTGTTTCCTATTGTACGCCAAGTCCTGTTACGAACATACCCTGATTAAAAATTGCTGCTGCGCGAATCCATACTAGGCGATATGGTCTCAAAATTTATGTACGTTTTTAATTATTTATAAAATTTACGAATAAAATATTAACAGCCCATTTACATTCACAAAAATATGTATGACTAGTAAGAGCTAGTAAGAGCTAGTAACTAGTAAGAGCAGTTCGCCGCAACCAACTGCGTGAGACTCTGTTCCCATAGGTGCATTTAACTTATTTAATAAACATTTAATAAACGAAATATTTCGGTAATTAGCAAACGTACATGGCAAGCAACAAACGTTTTTCCTATACATACACACAGATTTACACATGTACACACTATACGAGTATACACACAATTTTCTATGTATGCATACAAAAGCTTGCATGCTATAATATTCTGTGAATTGTGATTGAATTTTGAATTTTATTGTTACTTTAGTTTTGTCAGTCCAAGGCAGTGGCGCTGGTAGTGCTATCACTAACCATACAACATATAGACTGGACAACTGAAACAAACGAATGTGCACACTTATTTTTTGACATTGGCTACCACTCAACTTCGTATTTGCTCGGGTTCTTACTTTTAGGTTCGGCAAACAAAAATTGCTTCGAGCGCTTGACGATGACGGTCGATAGTTCAAAAAGGCCTAACATGTGCCGTTCATTCCCTTGTTCTCTTTCTGTTTCTGCTCTCTGCTCTCTTCTCACAAAAATATATGTATGCTGACACAAACAGTAAGCAGCTCACAAAAATTGAAATTTCTTCTCGACGCGACCCCATTGGTTCCCGGCTTTGCCATGCTCATGCAAAATGTTAGCGTTTTCATGATTATTTGTGGAAAGGTTATGAAAGTGTTGATGTGCATAAAGAATACTATTTCCCGATGACCATACACACACACATTTACACTATCTCGCTATATGTAAAAGCATTTATGTGCTTGTGTGCGATATTCTTGATGCCTGCAGCACTATTAACTACCAGCATTTGCTGTAGGGTAGGTATTGTGAGCTTGAATACGCACACACATACACATACACATTTACACTTCCTAGCTATGTGTGTAGGCATTTATGTTCCAGTGTGCGATACACTTGCTGTATGTAGCAATTATAATTTCCCAGCGATTGCTGTTTATGATCCTACATCTCCTGCAATTCGAAGGCAAAATCGTTTACTCAATTCTAAGTTGAGGTAAGCACACGACCAATATTCGAGACCCATGCACGAAACATGCAATTGCCAGAGGCAGAGCATTCATTCAAATTCCTATACAACTGATAATCGACGATTGTGATTATCACATCACAGACGTATACATATGTATGTATGTGTGTGCGTATGCAAGCTCACATCAGCTACCGAACCCAACATCAACTGCTGGTAGTTAATAATTCTATAGATAGCCAGAATATCGCACACAGGCACATTAATGCTTACACATACAGTGGCTCACAGCTTATTTCGTGCAGCGAAATAAAGACGTACTCCCGCTAAACCAGTAAAGATATCCAAAAAAATTTAAATGAGGTGTTATTTATTAGTCATCCATTATATATTAAAGCACTTCATTATTTTTCTATTCTAAAGCTAGGTACACTCGATGCAAACAATTTGCAGCAAGTCAAAAATAATTTGCAGTAAAAGTTTGCACAACTGTTCACACCAATGCAAATATTGCATCCAAATTACTTGCTGCAATCAATTTTTGTTTTGCACGTAAACTTTTGCATGGCTATTTCGTGCAATATATTGCGTTAATGTCTACACGTGTTTTCATTTCTTGTTTGCATTGCTTGTAAGTGACACTCATTTGCAAGTTCTGTTGTTTGGAAAAATTCAAGGAATAACGACATCTTAATATTATGTGGGCACAAAAATCGAGAGTTGCTGCTGTTGCTATATTAGTAATTTTGATCAAAAAATATTTCATATAAAGTGAGAAGTGAAAGATTTCGTAAAAAAAAAACAGCTAACAGTGGTAGTACCTACTTCAACTATAAAACTATACAAAAAACGCATAGCGTTAGCAGATGCAAACTATAAAATAATTTACTTGGATGTAGGAGGCAAAAGAATAATTTCTGATGGAGGATGTTAAGGTGCCCTATGTACTTGTAGCGGATGATGCATTCGGATTGAAAAGATACATAATTAAACCATATCCATTTAGAAATCAACCAGCTCCAAATCGTGTTTTTAACTACCGTCTTTCCAGAGCAAGAAGAGTGGTAGAAAATGTTTTTGGCATAATGACCTTAGAAGGAAACTGCATACCAATTCAAAGAAGTACGGAAAACTCTACTGAATTTAAACATTTTTTTGTGCCTGATGATGAAGTGTCATGGCAATACAACATATATGAAATAATCAATTACTCTGATATTTTCAATAAATTTATTATTTACCAAATTTTGAATTATATAATTATTTCTGTCGTAATTTTTAATGAATTTAGGCGCTTTGCTTGCTGCAATATTGCCACTGAAAGCAAACAACACATGCAACCATGCAAGCAGCTGACGCAACCAACTTAACGTCAAAATTCTGTATTCAGACGACAAGCAAAAAAAGTTGCCGCAAACAATTATTGCAAATTTGTTGTTTGCAGCAAAATGTTTGCACTCGTGTTCAAACGTGCAAATTTGATTGCAGCAATCAACTTGCTGCAAATTGTTTGCATCGTGTGTACCTAGCTTAAGAAATAACATTTAAAACTAAGGAAAACTGAAAAAATGGCTTTTTCTATGTCACAGCTTATTTCGTGCACTGCACTTAACACTCCAAATTATCAGCAAATTCTTAAATTATTATTTTGTATGATCTCCTTTATGTTTAATAACCTCTTACCATACAGGCCCAAACCATGACACTTCCACCGCCATGTTTTATTGTTAGTTTTAGGTGATTATTTTGGAGCTCGGTATTTAGTTGACGCCAAACATATTGCACCCCATCCGGACCAGAAAGAGAGCAGAAAGAGAAAGAGAGCAAGGGAAAGGACGGCACACATTAGGCCTTTTTGGACTATCGACCGTCACCGTCGAGCGCTCGAAGCGGAATGATTTTGCCATCAGCAATTTTTGTCTGCCGAACCTAAAAGTAAGAACCCAAGCAAATACGAAGTTGAGTGGTAGCCAATGTCAAAAAATAAGTGTGCACATTCGTTTGTTTCAGTTGTCCAGTCTATGTGTAATCATCATTTGCTCAGCTCTGTAATTTGCTGCTCGGGCAGCGAAAATATCATACGAACGAAATGATTCTATTCTCATATGAAGCATCACTTTGTGCTATTCTTTCTTTATTCACTCTCTCACTCACTCTCTCTATGCCTCTCATATATATATGTATGCATTCACAAGCCAGCAGCACACAAAAATTGAAATTTCTCCGCGAGTTGCGATTCGCAACGATCCCATCTTCCCTTCTGAGTAAGAGTATGCCGTACTCTTAAACGGCTTTGGGCCGTTTCGCACACAGTCACATAAATGCTCATACATGTAGCAAGACACAGTAAATGTGTGTGTGCATGCTCATCGCGAAAAAGTAATGCTTATGCACATCACGCTTTCAAACCCTTCCCGAAAATAATCACGAAAACACAAAAATTTTGCATGAGCATGACAAAGCCATTGCTAACTACGCAGTTGCTGCCGTGGCTTGGGGGTGGGTTGGACTGAAGTTTTGACGCTTATAACTCCATTTCTAGATGGGCTATCTTCATAAAACTTAAAGGATATATTAATATCATCTAAATGTATCTATTTGCCAAATTTTAAGTCTGTAGTATTTTAAATGGGTTTTTTTTTCAAATTTGGGGCGAAGGGGGCGTGGCATCCAAAATCTGAAAATTACTAAATCTGCGTATCCATTATATCTGTCTGTATATATAAAGTTAAAATCTCTAGCTAAAACGGTGTAGAAGTTATGCCCAAAAAGCATAAAAATTGGAAACGATTTTTTTGTATCGATAATTTGGAAATGGGATGAGTTATCGAAAAAATAAAACAAACTCGTACTGCGTAACTAACATACGAGTTTTCATGTGAATTTTCAGCTTTCTAGCTTTAGTAGTTTCCGTAATCTCGACGTTCATACGGACTACAGGTCTGCAAGAATACATTCATTTCTTACAGCATACTATGCTGTACAGTAGTAAAGTGTTCTCAAAATACTGCACCCATTTCATTACTGTACAGTGTACAGTATTGTCTAGTGTGCAGAAGAATCGAGTACAGCATTTCAACTGTTCTCAACTAAAGTAAGAACAGTAAAATGTAGTACACTTCGTGAGTGAGGACAATTTTTGTCTCGTTTCTACACGTTGTACACCATATACAATTATGAGAACAGCATTTCTGTCATGTCTAACAGCTGTGCAAGCTATCACCCCATTACTCAAGCAACTCTTATAATAAATATATGTAAATATATAAATAATAAATATAAATATATATAAATAAATATATATAAATAAATATGTATTAAATATTATTATATTATATATTATATTATTATATTATTATATGTAAACTGTTGTAGAATGATCTCGAAAAACTCATCATCAACCACATTTAAAGTAATCATTTATTAAGCATAAAACTTTCTAGAATAAGAAATCCCGAAAATTCCTAGTCAGTTGTATAGAGCGTTGCCTTTGCAATGCAATGTGAAAATGTAGAGTTAGGCGCTCCAGATGATGATGGGTGTGATGCGGGTGGGGTGTGTGTTCCCGTGTAGTATGTAGTGTGATCGGTTGATGAGGTTGATGAAAAGACACGAGTTTTATATTTCACAATTTTATTTCTATATATATATGTAATATGTACATCAGTGCACGTAAAAAAAGAGTGTAGCGAAAAAAGTGAAGTCGAGAAGATGAGCGGAAACACTTGAAAGTTGGCTGCTCGCGCCCACTGGCTCTGTTATTAACAGGACCCTGTTATCAACATTATATGTTGATAACAGACGTGGTGTGGAGGAGGAGGAGCAAATACGTTAATGTCCAATCTGACATTAACACAATGCAATACAATTGGCATTGTGCGAGTTCGAATTTGGTAAATAAACACTACGTTCACTATAAAAAATATTTGTTTTTTAACTTGCAAAGGCAAGTAACATGTTAGCCGTTCCAGCGAGTAGTGCAGCATCCGAAAGAGCCTTTTCGGTTGCTAAATATCTGATTAATTAACTCAGTCGAGAAGAAATTTCAATTTTTGTGAGCTGCTTGCTGTTTGTGCCAGCAGCATACATATACTTTTGTGAGAAGAGAGCAGAGAGTAAAAAGCATGGGGCAGAAAGAGAAAGAGAGCAAGGGAAAGAGCGGCACATTTGGCATTTTTGGAAAATCGACCGTCACCGTCGAGCGCTCAAAGCGGAATGATTTTGCCATCAGCAATTTTTCTCTCCCGACCCTAAAAGAAAAAACCCGAGCAAATACGAAGTTAAGGGGGTTCTAAAGTCAAAAAATAAGTGTGAACATTAACTTGTTCCAGTTGTCCAGTCTATGTGTTGTATGGTTAGTGCTGTTACGTTACACATCCTGGCACTACAATGAACAACACTTCATTGTACATACATTCTCTAAAATATGTTAAAGTGCTAAGAAAAATAAGCGGAAAAAATTTAAATGTTTTTTTAAAAAGCCAGAATTCCCCGCTGCCCACTATTTTGGATAAATTGGATAAATTTAGTGGATGGAACATTTTTACAAAACATCGAACATCGAACAAAAAACATCGATGTTTCTAATTTTTAAAAACATCGATGTTGCGCCAAGCTTTAGTGTATACATAAATCTTTAATAACAAGTAAGAAAGCTGTAGTCGAGACTGCTCGACTACGAAATCCCCTGAGCCCTTCTTCGAACGAATCATATTCCAAGAATGCTTCGTTTCGATTCTCTATGCGTAAGAAACTTTACATGCAAAAACACGAACACACACACACGCTGGTCTATGCTTGTATGTGTGTGTGCATGTGTGTAAGCATTGCAAACGTCTTGCTGTCACGCTGCTTTGCTGCTGCGACGCATGGGTTTTGATGAGAAAACTTTGATGATTAATAATTTTGTTTCTAGATGGACAATCGTATTGATATCTGCAGATAATGATTATGATATTCATATCTATATGCTGAACCAAACTGCATGACTCGAGTATTTGAAATGAATTTTTTTCATATTTGGGGGTGGCGGGGCGAAGTGGGAAATCAAAAATCTGACAAAAACCGAAATTGTATTAAATTAGTATCTATATATATGCAGAAGCCTTGGAGACTCTAACTCTAAAGATGAATTCGCTAGAATTTTATAACTGGTTGCCGGTAAATTCATTTATCGATAACTTTGCAAATATACGAGTTATCGAATTTCTGAAACAAACTCGTACTGCGCGTGGAATATATGGACCTAATACAAAAAGAATGAACTCTCTAGCTTTTGTATCTTCGGAAATCGACGCGTTCATACATATATCAACTTTTCTCGTCACCCTGATCAAGAATATATATACTTTATGGGGTCTGCCACGCCTCCTTCTGCCTGTTACATACATTTAACAAAACCATTATACCCTGATTTCCCATTTTCAATGGGCTCAGGGTATAAAAATCAATTTAAATTGAATTACGAGATATAGTCTAGATTAAACAAGAATTGCCGATACGATGTTGTTGCTATTGGTCTTACGTGGAATATAAGGCCAGGAGCCGGAGTCAAGCGTAGTACATCAAATGTGGTGAGCTTAAATATGTACATACAGTCTGTCAAGAATGAGTTGGCACACTGGGAAAAAATTTGATTTTTTGACTTTAGATGCAAATATCTAAGTCAATAATGCAAAAAAATAATTTTTTTAAAATGGGAATCTGTTTAATATTGTTTCTTTAATTTATAAATAAAAAAAAGAAGCAAAATATTCAATATATAACAAATAAATCAACAAAAACAAATATCATTCAATAATAACACTGTCAATAATGTGTTGGCACACTTTGTTTTGCACATCTGCGTTGGTCTTTTTCTTAGAAGTAACGGTATTTTACCGCTGTCTCTGCATATTCTCGGCATCTATGCACATATTCGTTCACATTTTTTGTCAATTGGTTGACAATTTTCGCTAGTTACGAGTATAATAACACATTTAATATTTTTTAAATGTGGCTGGAAAGCGATTAAGCTTTGAGAGGGTGCAGCTCATCCATTACAACCACGAGATGGGCAAATCCGTTCCAGAATTGATGGGCATGTTTTCTGTGCCCAGCAGAACGGTTTATAATGTGATAAACCGGGCCGAAAAGGAAAACAGGCTGCTTTCAAAGACGGGAGGAGGACCGAAAAAAAAGCTAACTAACCGAGTAGAGACGCTAATTCTAAGAAAAGTGAACGCTAATCCGCATATTTGTTCCAGAAGTCTTGCCAAAGAGGTGAAGGAAGAATGTGGCATCGATGTCTCACATGAGAAGGTGCGCAAAGTCCTCCTACGGCATGAGTATACTTCGAGTGTAGCATGAGCATACAGAGTGTAGAATTATATTTTTCTTTTCAAGCGCATTCAATGGCTTGCGCCATACCTTAGGAGGACCATAATTATAAAATTGCATTATTTTTGTATTGTAACATAATATGTCGTCATCATAATATTCTGCGGGGTGACTAACCATGTTGACAGCTAAACTAAAACGCTTTTCTATGTTTGCTTCTAATAGGAAAGGTTTTTTCCGTGCTACACTCGAACTATACTCATGCCGTAGGAGGACTTTGCGCACCTTCTCATGTGAGACATCGATGCCACATTCTTCCTTCACCTCTTTGGCAAGACTTCTGGAACAAATATGCGGATTAGCGTTCACTTTTCTTAGAATTAGCGTCTCTACTCGGTTAGTTAGCTTTTTTTTCGGTCCTCCTCCCGTCTTTGAAAGCAGCCTGTTTTCCTTTTCGGCCCGGTTTATCACATTATAAACCGTTCTGCTGGGCACAGAAAACATGCCCATCAATTCTGGAACGGATTTGCCCATCTCGTGGTTGTAATGGATGAGCTGCACCCTCTCAAAGCTTAATCGCTTTCCAGCCACATTTAAAAAATATTAAATGTGTTATTATACTCGTAACTAGCGAAAATTGTCAACCAATTGACAAAAAATGTGAACGAATATGTGCATAGATGCCGAGAATATGCAGAGACAGCGGTAAAATACCGTTACTTCTAAGAAAAAGACCAACGCAGATGTGCAAAACAAAGTGTGCCAACACATTATTGACAGTGTTATTATTGAATGATATTTGTTTTTGTTGATTTATTTGTTATATATTGAATATTTTGCTTCTTTTTTTTTATTTATAAATTAAAGAAACAATATTAAACAGATTCCCATTTTAAAAAAATTATTTTTTTGCATTATTGACTTAGATATTTGCATCTAAAGTCAAAAAATCAAATTTTTTCCCAGTGTGCCAACTCATTCTTGACAGACTGTATGTCTGCTGTAACGTACTGTCCAGTAGAGCTGGCAAACTATCGATAGTGGCGCCATTCGATATTTTCGATGTTTTCAAGAAAAAATCGATACTATCGATACTATCGCTAAAACCGTCTTTATTTTCATTTAAATTTAAAAATTACGAAAAATAACAAAATAACAAATTATAACAAGAAAACTTAATATGCAAAATAACAAAAATTATATTAAATTAAAAAAATAACAAAAATTATATTAACTTAAAAAAACAATCAGTTTTACTTCACGACACTGCCAATTTACCATCATTAACTCTTGTAAAGAATTGCCAAACTTTAGATTTGCCAATGCGCGGTTTTTTGGCCACCGCGTTTTCAAGATCCACATTGCAAATGTCGCCATCTATGTTAATACATATAAAATTAGTTTTACTGTTCTAACAATGAAATGGAAAATATTGTTATTATCGATCAAAAATTTGTCCATGCCAATACCACCGTCTATACCACTAACCAAAAAGCTTATACCGGATTATATTTTAACAAATTTCGTATAACCCAATCGCCAAAACGAGTGATGTGTCAAAAATGCGCGCGTTATTTGGATCCCTATCCATAGTGGATAAAAATATCGATGGTGGCGCAAAAATGAGAAAGTTCGATATATCGATAGTGCCATCGATAGTTTGCCAGCTCTACTGTGCAGCGGCAAAGAGCGTGCCATTAGCACTTCCAAATGTGCTGACAGTGACACTGACCGGCATTAGCCAAGCAAGGGCGCCTAGTATGCGATTGCCGAAAGTCACAGCGACCGCCTCGGATTCTATCATTTCTTGTGCCGACATTGCTGCCAGATAGGAGATGTTGATCAGTGCGTAGCACAGAGTAACAAGTGGTATGCCAATAATAATAGATCGTGGTAAGTTTTTACTGGGATTCTTAATCTCTTCGGTAACATAGTTTAGATTATTCCAACCATCATATGCCCAAAGGCCCGTGTAAAATGCCGTTGCGATAGCACCAATATTTGGAATTGGCCCATTAAATGCATTCGATAGATGTTGCGTGTTGCCCTGAAGTAGCTTCCAGATGCCGCCGCATATCACAATGACAACAGCTACCAATTTTGCAGCCGTAAACACATTCTGCACGGCCATTCCCAAATTAACACTGTAGCAATTCACAAATAATATCATCACTGGAAATAACAGTAATATAAATAATTATGTAGACTTTAAAACGTGTATTTTACTTTGCATCCTAGTCTTACCAATCGCCACCAGAGCAACCATTTTTACAACACCTCCAGGCGGATCACATTCTGTCACAAATGCCTCAACAGCGTACTGTGCAAATGGTAGGCATATTATATCCATTTGAAATGGCTTCAAAACCAATGTCGATACCCATGAGAATAAAAATGCCGGAGCTGGTCCATGCGCATCCATAAAATACGCCCATTCCGCACCAGATGAGGTATTCATTGTGCCAAGTTCAGCATATGCTAGGGCACCTAAGAAATAGAACGAAGTAAAATATAATTGAGAATATAAATATATTGTAAAATTTAATTATACGAGCCCCAACCACTAAAAAGTCGAAGAGGATGTTTTTTTTTTTTTTTGCAGTGCGCAATGTTCAACACAATATATTATACATATGTATATATAACAACCAAAATATGAAAATTACAAAATCTGCGTATCCATATTAACTATCTAAATATATAAATTTGAAGTCTCTAGCTAAAACGGTGTAGAAGTTATGCCAAAAAAACGTAAAAATGTAAACGAATTGTTATCGATAATTTGGAAATGGGATGAGTTATCCAAAAAAAAAAAAAACAAAACAAACTCGTACTGCGTAACTAACATACAACTCACGCACCCAAGTATAGCTTGCAAAGCGCTTACCACCAGCATCGCTGCCCTGATGTGAACTTTGTTAACTAAAACCACTAACCATACAACACATAGACTGGACAACTTGAACAAACTTTTTTCACAAACCTAATTTTGATTTTGCGTCCTAATCATCTTCGTATTTGCTCGGCTCTGTCATTCGCTGCTCGGGCAGCGAAAATATCGTAGTTGATATTCAGTTCGCTGCCAGCGCTCGAACGAAATGGTCTCTCTCTGTTTCTCTCTCTTTGACTGGCCTACAATGCTCTCTTTGCTCTCTCAAATGTATATACATGTATGTTTGAATGTGTGTATGCATATGTATATGCGGCCAGTCGACAGCGCACAAAATTTAAATTTGTTCGCGACTTGCAAATTTCTTACCTTCTGAGTGAAGAGTATGCTGTACTTTTCAAAGCGATTGCCATGCTCATGCAAAATATAAAGATTATTATTATTATTTTTATGTAGGGTATGAAAGCGTTGATGCGCGTGTTTATACTTACATGATATGCGCCTGTGTGCGTAACTCTAGCCTATACGTGCAAATTGGCGTATGCCTTTCACGTGATTTAAATTGTGTGAACGATTTCGGTCGAATCAGATTTCCGAAGGATGCGTTGAAGGCCCTTTTTCTTATTACCTTAATGCTATTTTCTAATAAACTGCCTATTCCTGAATCATTTTTAATTTTTATACTTTGTTCCCAAAGGGAAGAAAGTATATTGGGTTTGTGCAATGTCCGTCTTGCTGTCCGTCCATCTGTCCGTCTGTCCGTCCGTCCGTCTGTCCATCTGTCCGTATGATCGCAATATTTTTCGGCGCTATTAGAGCTAGAGACTTGAAATTTTAAACATATACTCATATATGCCCCCGAATTATAAAGTGTAAAAATTTTCCCGATCCGCCCACTAGGGCGTGGCAAATCGGCAAAGAAGTTGAGCTTAGTAGCAATTGCTAAGATGGCAGAAAGCATTTTAACATTAATATAATAATATTAATGAAATTAAAAAATAAATTTTATAAGTTTTCGAATAATAAATAAAAAGTTTCCAGCGGTATTCGAACCCAGGTCTTTTGAAAACAACATGTAATCATTAGCTAAACCTAAAAAAAATCACAGCTGATCAGCTGGTCAGCTGATCAGCAGCTTGTGACAAAACAAAACAATACAATCGCAATTCTTGCAATATGTATACACACTTGGATGTGTATACACTGACAACCATCTGTGTACCCCGCTACTCAAGCGACTCTTATGATAAATGTAAACAACTTTCAAATAGCATAACTCAGTCTCCCCAATCATAAACAATCATATCACGCCACTCGGCTGAAACATAAATATTCCCTATTCCCACAGAGTCAGCAGTTTTGGCTTCAACATAAACATAAGAATCTCTGAGCAGTTTCCAAGGGCTCTTTGAGTTAGCAACCAAGCTTTAATATAAACAATTCATAATTTCACAATTACGATATAGAATCACGTAAGCAACTCTTGTGAGCTTTCGAGCTTTTGAGCTTTGAGCTTTAATGAGGGAAGCTTTAACATAAACATTAGCTGACTTGCAGCATAAGATCATTTTTGTACTTCAGTTCGAATTTTGAGTTTAATAAAAGAACACTACGTTCACTATAATAAAATAATTTTTTTATTAACTTGCAAAGGCAAGTTGATTAATTGGCGCCCAACGTGGGGCATACGTTAAATAAAAAACACATAAAAAGAAACTACATCTTTTTATGTAATCGTACGCCGCCGAACTAAAAGTGAAATAAAAAGTGTCAAAAAAATTTAAACTCAAAAAGAAACATCAAGTTTCTAGAACTCAAACAAAAAGTGCATTAAAAAGTTTCAAACAAAAAAAGAAACAACTTGTGCTTCAAACCAAAATTTAAATTAAAAATCACAACAACGCTAATAAAAGTCACATGACTCAAAACAAAAAATTGAATCTAAAAACGACAAAAGTTTGTGCCAGCCTAAAACAAAAGGCAGCTTAAGACGAAAAGATCGTGCTGTGTGACCGAACCAAAAGGTCACAACCCAAAATCAGTGACAAGACAATAAAGAAGGAAGGAAGGAAGGACGACCCGATCCACCCTAACCCAAAGAAAGAAGTACCACTACGTGAGCGATTGAGAATCTTTGTAATCTTTATAATTACTCATTAAGCTACATTTAAAAATTTTTTTGTGTTTAATAATTGTACTAAACCTGGACGAGTTAATTGAAAAAATTTTCAAATTTAAAAGCAAATACAAATAATTCAAAAATGGCTAACAATCTTACAGCAGAAATAATAGCTCAATTAATTGCAAATCAAACCAGAGTGCTTCAAGAACAAATTACAGAGTTAAAAGCTCAGTTAACATTGTCTTCCAACAACGAACAAGAATTTAAAGCAACAGTCATCAATGATACAATTCGTTGCGACGAATCATTCGATATAGTTAAATCCTTACCTGAGTTTTCAGGAAACCAAAACGCATATGTAAGCTGGCGTGAAGCAGTTTGCGGTGCTATGCGAATGTATAAAGAGGGCAGTAGAAAATATGTAGGTGCCTTAACAATACTTAGAAACAAAGTCACAGGTAGAGCAAATGATATCCTAACTAATCACGGTACCGTACTTAACTTTGAGGCAATACTTGCCAGATTAGATTTTGCACATAGTGACAGGCGTCCGATGCACATTTTAGAACAAGAATTAAGTGTCTTACGACAGGGCAACTTATCGGTTCTCGAATATTATAACCTGGTTAATAACAAGTAAGAACGTTGCAGTTAGGCGAAACTAACTGCGATATACTATGTTCCCATAGGTGCATTTTAACAAATTTCGTATAACCCAATCGCCAAAACGAGTGATGTGTCAAAAATGCGCGCGTTATTTGGATCCCTATCCATAGTGGATAAAAATATCGATGGTGGCGCAAAAATGAGAAAGTTCGATATATCGATGGTGCCATCGATAGTTTGCCAGCTCTACTGTGCAGCGGCAAAGAGCGTGCCATTAGCACTTCCAAATGTGCTGACAGTGACACTGAGCGGCATTAGCCAAGCAAGGGCGCCTAGTATGCGATTGCCGAAAGTCACAGCGACCGCCTCGGATTCTATCATTTCTTGTGCCGACATTGCTGCCAGATAGGAGATGTTGATCAGTGCGTAGCACAGAGTAACAAGTGGTATGCCAATAATAATAGATCGTGGTAAGTTTTTACTGGGATTCTTAATCTCTTCGGTAACATAGTTTAGATTATTCCAACCATCATATGCCCAAAGGCCCGTGTAAAATGCCGTTGCGATAGCACCAATATTTGGCATTGGCCCATTAAATGCATTCGATAGATGTTGCGTGTTGCCCTGAAGTAGCTTCCAGATGCCGCCGCATATCACAATGACAACAGCTACCAATTTTGCAACCGTAAACACATTCTGCACGGCCATTCCCAAATTAACACTGTAGCAATTCACAAATAATATCATCACTGGAAATAACAGTAATATAAATAATTATGTAGACTTTAAAACGTGTATTTTACTTTGCATCCTAGTCTTACCAATCGCCACCAGAGCAACCATTTTTACAACACCTCCAGGCGGATCACATTCTGTCACAAATGCCTCAACAGCGTACTGTGCAAATGGTAGGCATATTATATCCATTTGAAATGGCTTCAAAACCAATGTCGATACCCATGAGAATAAAAATGCCGGAGCTGGTCCATGCGCATCCATAAAATACGCCCATTCCGCACCAGATGAGGTATTCATTGTGCCAAGTTCAGCATATGCTAGGGCACCTAAGAAATAGAACGAAGTAAAATATAATTGAGAATATAAATATATTGTAAAATTTAATTATACGAGCCCCAACCACTAAAAAGTCGAAGAGGATGTTTTTTTTTTTTTTTTTTGCAGTGCGCAATGTTCAACACAATATATTATACATATGTATATATAACAACCAAATATGAAAATTACAAAATCTGCGTATCCATATTAACTATCTAAATATATAAATTTGAAGTCTCTAGCTAAAACGGTGTAGAAGTTATGCCAAAAAAACGTAAAAATGTAAACGAATTGTTATCGATAATTTGGAAATGGGATGAGTTATCAAAAAAAAAAAAAACAAAACAAACTCGTACTGCGTAACTAACATACAACTCACGCACCCAAGTATAGCTTGCAAAGCGCTTACCACCAGCATCGCTGCCCTGATGTGAACTTTGTTAACTAAAACCACTAACCATACAACACATAGACTGGACAACTTGAACAAACTTTTTTCACAAACCTAATTTTGATTTTGCGTCCTAATCATCTTCGTATTTGCTCGGCTCTGTCATTTGCTGCTCGGGCAGCGAAAATATCGTAGTTGATATTCAGTTCGCTGCCAGCGCTCGAACGAAATGGTCTCTCTCTGTTTCTCTCTCTTTGACTGGCCTACAATGCTCTCTTTGCTCTCTCAAATGTATATACATGTATGCTTGAATGTGTGTATGCATATGTATATGCCAGTCGACAGCGCACAAAATTTAAATTTGTTCGCGACTTGCAAATTTCTTACCTTCTGAGTGAAGAGTATGCTGTACTTTTCAAAGCGATTGCCATGCTCATGCAAAATATAAAGATTATTATTATTATTTTTATGTAGGGTATGAAAGCGTTGATGCGCGTGTTTATACTTACATGATATGCGCCTGTGTGCGTAACTCTAGCCTATACGTGCAAATTGGCGTATGCCTTTCACGTGATTTAAATTGTGTGAACGATTTCGGTCGAATCAGATTTCCGAAGGATGCGTTGAAGGCCCTTTTTCTTATTACCTTAATGCTATTTTCTAATAAACTGCCTATTCCTGAATCATTTTTAATTTTTATACTTTGTTCCCAAAGGGAAGAAAGTATATTAAGTTTGTGCAATGTCCGTCTTGCTGTCCGTCCATCTGTCCGTCTGTCCGTCCGTCCGTCTGTCCATCTGTCCGTATGATCGCAATATTTTTCGGCGCTATTAGAGCTAGAGACTTGAAATTTTAAACATATACTCATATATGCTCCCGAATTATAAAGTGTAAAAATTTTCCCGATCCGCCCACTAGGGCGTGGCAAATCGGCAAAGAAGTTGAGCTTAGTAGCAATTGCTAAGATGGCAGAAAGCATTTTAACATTAATATAATAATATTAATGAAATTAAAAAATAAATTTTATAAGTTTTCGAGTAATAAATAAAAAGTTTCCAGCGGTATTCGAACCCAGGTCTTTTGAAAACAACATGTAATCATCAGCAGCTTGTGACAAAACAAAACAATACAATCGCAATTCTTGCAATATGTATACACACTTGGATGTGTATACACTGACAACCATCTGTGTACCCCGCTATTTGAAAGTTGTTTACATTTATCATAAGAGTCGCTTGAGTAGACTCTTATGATAAATGTAAACAACTTTCAAATAGCATAACTCAGTCTCCCCAATCATAAACAATCATATCACGCCACTCGGCTGAAACATAAATATTCCCTATTCCCACAGAGTCAGCAGTTTTGGCTTCAACATAAACATAAGAATCTCTGAGCAGTTTCCAAGGGCTCTTTGAGTTAGCAACCAAGCTTTAATATAAACAATTCATAATTTCACAATTACGATATAGAATCACGTAAGCAACTCTTGTGAGCTTTCGAGCTTTTGAGCTTTGAGCTTTAATGAGGGAAGCTTTAACATAAACATTAGCTGACTTGCAGCATAAGATCATTTTTGTACTTCAGTTCGAATTTTGAGTTTAATAAAAGAACACTACGTTCACTATAATAAAATAATTTTTTTATTAACTTGCAAAGGCAAGTTGATTAATTGGCGCCCAACGTGGGGCATACGTTAAATAAAAAACACATAAAAAGAAACTACATCTTTTTATGTAATCGTACGCCGCCGAACTAAAAGTGAAATAAAAAGTGTCAAAAAAATTTAAACTCAAAAAGAAACATCAAGTTTCTAGAACTCAAACAAAAAGTGCATTAAAAAGTTTCAAACAAAAAAAGAAACAACTTGTGCTTCAAACCAAAATTTAAATTAAAAATCACAACAACGCTAATAAAAGTCACATGACTCAAAACAAAAAATTGAATCTAAAAACGACAAAAGTTTGTGCCAGCCTAAAACAAAAGGCAGCTTAAGACGAAAAGATCGTGCTGTGTGACCGAACCAAAAGGTCACAACCCAAAATCAGTGACAAGACAATAAAGAAGGAAGGAAGGAAGGACGACCCGATCCACCCTAACCCAAAGAAAGAAGTACCACTACGTGAGCGATTGAGAATCTTTGTAATCTTTATAATTACTCATTAAGCTACATTTAAAAATTTTTTTGTGTTTAATAATTGTACTAAACCTGGACGAGTTAATTGAAAAAATTTTCAAATTTAAAAGCAAATACAAATAATTCAAAAATGGCTAACAATCTTACAGCAGAAATAATAGCTCAATTAATTGCAAATCAAACCAGAGTGCTTCAAGAACAAATTACAGAGTTAAAAGCTCAGTTAACATTGTCTTCCAACAACGAACAAGAATTTAAAGCAACAGTCATCAATGATACAATTCGTTGCGACGAATCATTCGATATAGTTAAATCCTTACCTGAGTTTTCAGGAAACCAAAACGCATATGTAAGCTGGCGTGAAGCAGTTTGCGGTGCTATGCGAATGTATAAAGAGGGCAGTAGAAAATATGTAGGTGCCTTAACAATACTTAGAAACAAAGTCACAGGTAGAGCAAATGATATCCTAACTAATCACGGTACCGTACTTAACTTTGAGGCAATACTTGCCAGATTAGATTTTGCACATAGTGACAGGCGTCCGATGCACATTTTAGAACAAGAATTAAGTGTCTTACGACAGGGCAACTTATCGGTTCTCGAATATTATAACCTGGTTAATAACAAGTAAGAACGTTGCAGTTAGGCGAAACTAACTGCGATATACTATGTTCCCATAGGTGCATTTTAACAAATTTCGTATAACCCAATCGCCAAAACGAGTGATGTGTCAAAAATGCGCGCGTTATTTGGATCCCTATCCATAGTGGATAAAAATATCGATGGTGGCGCAAAAATGAGAAAGTTCGATATATCGATGGTGCCATCGATAGTTTGCCAGCTCTACTGTGCAGCGGCAAAGAGCGTGCCATTAGCACTTCCAAATGTGCTGACAGTGACACTGAGCGGCATTAGCCAAGCAAGGGCGCCTAGTATGCGATTGCCGAAAGTCACAGCGACCGCCTCGGATTCTATCATTTCTTGTGCCGACATTGCTGCCAGATAGGAGATGTTGATCAGTGCGTAGCACAGAGTAACAAGTGGTATGCCAATAATAATAGATCGTGGTAAGTTTTTACTGGGATTCTTAATCTCTTCGGTAACATAGTTTAGATTATTCCAACCATCATATGCCCAAAGGCCCGTGTAAAATGCCGTTGCGATAGCACCAATATTTGGCATTGGCCCATTAAATGCATGCGTGTTGCCCTGAAGTAGCTTCCAGATGCCGCCGCATATCACAATGACAACAGCTACCAATTTTGCAACCGTAAACACATTCTGCACGGCCATTCCCAAATTAACACTGTAGCAATTCACAAATAATATCATCACTGGAAATAACAGTAATATAAATAATTATGTAGACTTTAAAACGTGTATTTTACTTTGCATCCTAGTCTTACCAATCGCCACCAGAGCAACCATTTTTACAACACCTCCAGGCGGATCACATTCTGTCACAAATGCCTCAACAGCGTACTGTGCAAATGGTAGGCATATTATATCCATTTGAAATGGCTTCAAAACCAATGTCGATACCCATGAGAATAAAAATGCCGGAGCTGGTCCATGCGCATCCATAAAATACGCCCATTCCGCACCAGATGAGGTATTCATTGTGCCAAGTTCAGCATATGCTAGGGCACCTAAGAAATAGAACGAAGTAAAATATAATTGAGAATATAAATATATTGTAAAATTTAATTATACGAGCCCCAACCACTAAAAAGTCGAAGAGGATGTTTTTTTTTTTTTTTTTTTTTTTGCAGTGCGCAATGTTCAACACAATATATTATACATATGTATATATAACAACCAAAATATGAAAATTACAAAATCTGCGTATCCATATTAACTATCTAAATATATAAATTTGAAGTCTCTAGCTAAAACGGTTGTAGAAGTTATGCCAAAAAAACGTAAAAATGTAAACGAATTGTTATCGATAATTTGGAAATGGGATGAGTTATCAAAAAAAAAAAAAACAAAACAAACTCGTACTGCGTAACTAACATACAACTCACGCACCCAAGTATAGCTTGCAAAGCGCTTACCACCAGCATCGCTGCCCTGATGTGAACTTTGTTAACTAAAACCACTAACCATACAACACATAGACTGGACAACTTGAACAAACTTTTTTCACAAACCTAATTTTGATTTTGCGTCCTAATCATCTTCGTATTTGCTCGGCTCTGTCATTTGCTGCTCGGGCAGCGAAAATATCGTAGTTGATATTCAGTTCGCTGCCAGCGCTCGAACGAAATGGTCTCTCTCTGTTTCTCTCTCTTTGACTGGCCTACAATGCTCTCTTTGCTCTCTCAAATGTATATACATGTATGCTTGAATGTGTGTATGCATATGTATATGCCAGTCGACAGCGCACAAAATTTAAATTTGTTCGCGACTTGCAAATTTCTTACCTTCTGAGTGAAGAGTATGCTGTACTTTTCAAAGCGATTGCCATGCTCATGCAAAATATAAAGATTATTATTATTATTTTTATGTAGGGTATGAAAGCGTTGATGCGCGTGTTTATACTTACATGATATGCGCCTGTGTGCGTAACTCTAGCCTATACGTGCAAATTGGCGTATGCCTTTCACGTGATTTAAATTGTGTGAACGATTTCGGTCGAATCAGATTTCCGAAGGATGCGTTGAAGGCCCTTTTTCTTATTACCTTAATGCTATTTTCTAATAAACTGCCTATTCCTGAATCATTTTTAATTTTTATACTTTGTTCCCAAAGGGAAGAAAGTATATTAAGTTTGTGCAATGTCCGTCTTGCTGTCCGTCCATCTGTCCGTCTGTCCGTCCGTCCGTCTGTCCATCTGTCCGTATGATCGCAATATTTTTCGGCGCTATTAGAGCTAGAGACTTGAAATTTTAAACATATACTCATATATGCTCCCGAATTATAAAGTGTAAAAATTTTCCCGATCCGCCCACTAGGGCGTGGCAAATCGGCAAAGAAGTTGAGCTTAGTAGCAATTGCTAAGATGGCAGAAAGCATTTTAACATTAATATAATAATATTAATGAAATTAAAAAATAAATTTTATAAGTTTTCGAGTAATAAATAAAAAGTTTCCAGCGGTATTCGAACCCAGGTCTTTTGAAAACAACATGTAATCATCAGCAGCTTGTGACAAAACAAAACAATACAATCGCAATTCTTGCAATATGTATACACACTTGGATGTGTATACACTGACAACCATCTGTGTACCCCGCTATTTGAAAGTTGTTTACATTTATCATAAGAGTCGCTTGAGTAGACTCTTATGATAAATGTAAACAACTTTCAAATAGCATAACTCAGTCTCCCCAATCATAAACAATCATATCACGCCACTCGGCTGAAACATAAATATTCCCTATTCCCACAGAGTCAGCAGTTTTGGCTTCAACATAAACATAAGAATCTCTGAGCAGTTTCCAAGGGCTCTTTGAGTTAGCAACCAAGCTTTAATATAAACAATTCATAATTTCACAATTACGATATAGAATCACGTAAGCAACTCTTGTGAGCTTTCGAGCTTTTGAGCTTTGTGCTTTAATGAGGGAAGCTTTAACATAAACATTAACTGACTTGCAGCATAAGATCATTTTTGTACTTCAGTTCGAATTTTGAGTTTAATAAAAGAACACTACGTTCACTATAATAAAATAATTTTTTTATTAACTTGCAAAGGCAAGTTGATTAATTGGCGCCCAACGTGGGGCATACGTTAAATAAAAAACACATAAAAAGAAACTACATCTTTTTATGTAATCGTACGCCGCCGAACTAAAAGTGAAATAAAAAGTGTCAAAAAAATTTAAACTCAAAAAGAAACATCAAGTTTCTAGAACTCAAACAAAAAGTGCATTAAAAAGTTTCAAGCAAAAAAAGAAACAACTTGTGCTTCAAACCAAAATTTAAATTAAAAATCACAACAACGCTAATAAAAGTCACATGACTCAAAACAAAAAATTGAATCTAAAAACGACAAAAGTTTGTGCCAGCCTAAAACAAAAGGCAGCTTAAGACGAAAAGATCGTGCTGTGTGACCGAACCAAAAGGTCACAACCCAAAATCAGTGACAAGACAATAAAGAAGGAAGGAAGGAAGGACGACCCGATCCACCCTAACCCAAAGAAAGAAGTACCACTACGTGAGCGATTGAGAATCTTTGTAATCTTTATAATTACTCATTAAGCTACATTTAAAAATTTTTTTGTGTTTAATAATTGTACTAAACCTGGACGAGTTAATTGAAAAAATTTTCAAATTTAAAAGCAAATACAAATAATTCAAAAATGGCTAACAATCTTACAGCAGAAATAATAGCTCAATTAATTGCAAATCAAACCAGAGTGCTTCAAGAACAAATTACAGAGTTAAAAGCTCAGTTAACATTGTCTTCCAACAACGAACAAGAATTTAAAGCAACAGTCATCAATGATACAATTCGTTGCGACGAATCATTCGATATAGTTAAATCCTTACCTGAGTTTTCAGGAAACCAAAACGCATATGTAAGCTGGCGTGAAGCAGTTTGCGGTGCTATGCGAATGTATAAAGAGGGCAGTAGAAAATATGTAGGTGCCTTAACAATACTTAGAAACAAAGTCACAGGTAGAGCAAATGATATCCTAACTAATCACGGTACCGTACTTAACTTTGAGGCAATACTTGCCAGATTAGATTTTGCACATAGTGACAGGCGTCCGATGCACATTTTAGAACAAGAATTAAGTGTCTTACGACAGGGCAACTTATCGGTTCTCGAATATTATAACCTGGTTAATAACAAGTAAGAACGTTGCAGTTAGGCGAAACTAACTGCGATATACTATGTTCCCATAGGTGCATTTTAACAAATTTCGTATAACCCAATCGCCAAAACGAGTGATGTGTCAAAAATGCGCGCGTTATTTGGATCCCTATCCATAGTGGATAAAAATATCGATGGTGGCGCAAAAATGAGAAAGTTCGATATATCGATAGTGCCATCGATAGTTTGCCAGCTCTACTGTGCAGCGGCAAAGAGCGTGCCATTAGCACTTCCAAATGTGCTGACAGTGACACTGAGCGGCATTAGCCAAGCAAGGGCGCCTAGTATGCGATTGCCGAAAGTCACAGCGACCGCCTCGGATTCTATCATTTCTTGTGCCGACATTGCTGCCAGATAGGAGATGTTGATCAGTGCGTAGCACAGAGTAACAAGTGGTATGCCAATAATAATAGATCGTGGTAAGTTTTTACTGGGATTCTTAATCTCTTCGGTAACATAGTTTAGATTATTCCAACCATCATATGCCCAAAGGCCCGTGTAAAATGCCGTTGCGATAGCACCAATATTTGGAATTGGCCCATTAAATGCATTCGATAGATGTTGCGTGTTGCCCTGAAGTAGCTTCCAGATGCCGCCGCATATCACAATGACAACAGCTACCAATTTTGCAGCCGTAAACACATTCTGCACGGCCATTCCCAAATTAACACTGTAGCAATTCACAAATAATATCATCACTGGAAATAACAGTAATATAAATAATTATGTAGACTTTAAAACGTGTATTTTACTTTGCATCCTAGTCTTACCAATCGCCACCAGAGCAACCATTTTTACAACACCTCCAGGCGGATCACATTCTGTCACAAATGCCTCAACAGCGTACTGTGCAAATGGTAGGCATATTATATCCATTTGAAATGGCTTCAAAACCAATGTCGATACCCATGAGAATAAAAATGCCGGAGCTGGTCCATGCGCATCCATAAAATACGCCCATTCCGCACCAGATGAGGTATTCATTGTGCCAAGTTCAGCATATGCTAGGGCACCTAAGAAATAGAACGAAGTAAAATATAATTGAGAATATAAATATATTGTAAAATTTAATTATACGAGCCCCAACCACTAAAAAGTCGAAGAGGATGTTTTTTTTTTTTTTTTGCAGTGCGCAATGTTCAACACAATATATTATACATATGTATATATAACAACCAAAATATGAAAATTACAAAATCTGCGTATCCATATTAACTATCTAAATATATAAATTTGAAGTCTCTAGCTAAAACGGTGTAGAAGTTATGCCAAAAAAACGTAAAAATGTAAACGAATTGTTATCGATAATTTGGAAATGGGATGAGTTATCAAAAAAAAAAAAACAAAACAAACTCGTACTGCGTAACTAACATACAACTCACGCACCCAAGTATAGCTTGCAAAGCGCTTACCACCAGCATCGCTGCCCTGATGTGAACTTTGTTAACTAAAACCACTAACCATACAACACATAGACTGGACAACTTGAACAAACTTTTTTCACAAACCTAATTTTGATTTTGCGTCCTAATCATCTTCGTATTTGCTCGGCTCTGTCATTTGCTGCTCGGGCAGCGAAAATATCGTAGTTGATATTCAGTTCGCTGCCAGCGCTCGAACGAAATGGTCTCTCTCTGTTTCTCTCTCTTTGACTGGCCTACAATGCTCTTTTTGCTCTCTCAAATGTATATACATGTATGTTTGAATGTGTGTATGCATATGTATATGCGGCCAGTCGACAGCGCACAAAATTTAAATTTGTTCGCGACTTGCAAATTTCTTACCTTCTGAGTGAAGAGTATGCTGTACTTTTCAAAGCGATTGCCATGCTCATGCAAAATATAAAGATTATTATTATTATTTTTATGTAGGGTATGAAAGCGTTGATGCGCGTGTTTATACTTACATGATATGCGCCTGTGTGCGTAACTCTAGCCTATACGTGCAAATTGGCGTATGCCTTTCACGTGATTTAAATTGTGTGAACGATTTCGGTCGAATCAGATTTCCGAAGGATGCGTTGAAGGCCCTTTTTCTTATTACCTTAATGCTATTTTCTAATAAACTGCCTATTCCTGAATCATTTTTAATTTTTATACTTTGTTCCCAAAGGGAAGAAAGTATATTGGGTTTGTGCAATGTCCGTCTTGCTGTCCGTCCATCTGTCCGTCTGTCCGTCCGTCCGTCCGTCCGTCTGTCCATCTGTCCGTATGATCGCAATATTTTTCGGCGCTATTAGAGCTAGAGACTTGAAATTTTAAACATATACTCATATATGCTCCCGAATTATAAAGTGTAAAAATTTTCCCGATCCGCCCACTAGGGCGTGGCAAATCGGCAAAGAAGTTGAGCTTAGTAGCAATTGCTAAGATGGCAGAAAGCATTTTAACATTAATATAATAATATTAATGAAATTAAAAAATAAATTTTATAAGTTTTCGAATAATAAATAAAAAGTTTCCAGCGGTATTCGAACCCAGGTCTTTTGAAAACAACATGTAATCATTAGCTAAACCTAAAAAAATTCACAGCTGATCAGCTGGTCAGCTGATCAGCAGCTTGTTACAAAACAAAACAATACAATCGCAATTCTTGCAATATGTATACACACTTGGATGTGTATACACTGACAACCATCTGTGTACCCCGCTACTCAAGCGACTCTTATGATAAATGTAAACAACTTTCAAATAGCATAACTCAGTCTCCCCAATCATAAACAATCATATCACGCCACTCGGCTGAAACATAAATATTCCCTATTCCCACAGAGTCAGCAGTTTTGGCTTCAACATAAACATAAGAATCTCTGAGCAGTTTCCAAGGGCTCTTTGAGTTAGCAACCAAGCTTTAATATAAACAATTCATAATTTCACAATTACGATATAGAATCACGTAAGCAACTCTTGTGAGCTTTCGAGCTTTTGAGCTTTGAGCTTTAATGAGGGAAGCTTTAACATAAACATTAGCTGACTTGCAGCATAAGATCATTTTTGTACTTCAGTTCGAATTTTGAGTTTAATAAAAGAACACTACGTTCACTATAATAAAATAATTTTTTTATTAACTTGCAAAGGCAAGTTGATTAATTGGCGCCCAACGTGGGGCATACGTTAAATAAAAAACACATAAAAAGAAACTACATCTTTTTATGTAATCGTACGCCGCCGAACTAAAAGTGAAATAAAAAGTGTCAAAAAAATTTAAACTCAAAAAGAAACATCAAGTTTCTAGAACTCAAACAAAAAGTGCATTAAAAAGTTTCAAACAAAAAAAGAAACAACTTGTGCTTCAAACCAAAATTTAAATTAAAAATCACAACAGCGCTAATAAAAGTCACATGACTCAAAACAAAAAATTGAATCTAAAAACGACAAAAGTTTGTGCCAGCCTAAAACAAAAGGCAGCTTAAGACGAAAAGATCGTGCTGTGTGACCGAACCAAAAGGTCACAACCCAAAATCAGTGACAAGACAATAAAGAAGGAAGGAAGGAAGGACGACCCGATCTAACCTAACCCAAAGAAAGAAGTACCACTACGTGAGCGATTTAGAATCTTTGTAATCTTTATAATTACTCATTAAGCTACATTTAAAAATTTTTTTGTGTTTAATAATTGTACTAAACCTGGACGAGTTAATTGAAAAAATTTTCAAATTTAAAAGCAAATACAAATAATTCAAAAATGGCTAACAATCTTACAGCAGAAATAATAGCTCAATTAATTGCAAATCAAACCAGAGTGCTTCAAGAACAAATTACAGAGTTAAAAGCTCAGTTAACATTGTCTTCCAACAACGAACAAGAATTTAAAGCAACAGTCATCAATGATACAATTCGTTGCGACGAATCATTCGATATAGTTAAATCCTTACCTGAGTTTTCAGGAAACCAAAACGCATATGTAAGCTGGCGTGAAGCAGTTTGCGGTGCTATGCGAATGTATAAAGAGGGCAGTAGAAAATATGTAGGTGCCTTAACAATACTTAGAAACAAAGTCACAGGTAGAGCAAATGATATCCTAACTAATCACGGTACCGTACTTAACTTTGAGGCAATACTTGCCAGATTAGATTTTGCACATAGTGACAGGCGTCCGATGCACATTTTAGAACAAGAATTAAGTGTCTTACGACAGGGCAACTTATCGGTTCTCGAATATTATAACCTGGTTAATAACAAGTAAGAACGTTGCAGTTAGGCGAAACTAACTGCGATATACTATGTTCCCATAGGTGCATTTTATTTATTTAATAAACATTTAATTAACGAAATATTTCGGCAATTAGCAAACGTACATGGCAAGCATCAAACGGATATATCTACGCCCACTGGGGGCGTGGCAAATCGGGAAATACGTATCCTCTACACCGTTAAAGCTAGAACGCTGAAATTGCATGTGAGTTAATGTTATGATTCTAAGAAGATCGATCAAAAAGTTATATGTCTACGCCCATTGGGGCCGTGGCAAATCGGACCTGAATATATAGAGATTTTTCAAATTGTGCTATATTTTGAACACTATTGACACTAGAGACTTGAAATTTTGCATGTATACTCGGGTTGACAACCCAAGACTAATAAGCTATGGTGGATATATCTACGCCCACAGGGGGCGTGGCAAACCGCAAAAGTTTATATTTCCTACAGTTTTAGAGCTAGAAGCTTGAAAATTGGATGGTTGAGTTACTAATGTTCTCCTCTATCGATGCCCCAAAAAATTTTCAGCCTCTTTGGGGGCGTGGCATATCGAAAAATACCCTGTAATTTTCGCATTTTTGGAATGTAAGAATTTTTTCTATGAACTAGCAAAAAATTAGGCGTCTACGCCCACTGGTGGCGTGGCAAATCGGCAAAGAAGTTTGTTGTGGCCAACTGCATAATTCATGCATATAATAGCTTAGTAGCAATTGCTAAGATGGAAGAAAGCATTTTAACATAAATATAATAATATCAATGAATTTAAAAAATAAAATTTATAAGTTTTCGATTAATAAATAAAAAGTTTCTAGCGGGATTCGAACCTAGGTCTTTTGAAAACAGCATGTAATCGTTAGCTAACAAAACAATACAATCGCACTTCTTGCAATATGTATACACACTTGGATGTGTATACACAAATACAAACATCTGTGTACATACATACATACATATATGCATGCATAGAAAAACTGCTTGCCAAGCAATCAGCGTGGCAAATCGGAAAAGTTGTTTTAGTTTTAGCTTAAATGCACAATTCATATGCGTATGTTTATAAATGATTATCAATTGGCAGCAAGCATTTTATAATAAATATACAAATATAATAAAAAATTAACAAATAATAATTTAAAAAAAAAAAAAGTTTTTTGCGGGATTCGAACCCACGCACCCAAGTATAGCTTACATAGCGCTTACCATCAGCGCCACTGACCTAATATGAGCTGTGTTAACTAAAACCAAATAAGGCATTGCTAGAGCGTCTCTGACAAAACAAAAGTAACCATCGAAAAATTCTCAATTCAGTCACAATTCTTAGAATATTCTGGCATGCAAACTTTTGTATGCATACATAGAAAATTGTGTGTATACTCGTATAGTGTGTACATGTGTAAATCTGTATGTATGTGTAGGAAAAACGTTTGTTGCTTGCCATGTACGTTTTCTAATTTTGGCGTCATTTTGGGCTTCCATCTCTTTTTCGCGACACAGGGTGGGAAAGCGTTTTTACTTGTGCTTGTGTGTCTCAATTGTCACACTTGCACAAATCAACAATCAGGTGCACAGCTGTTAGTAGTGCTGGAAACCGCAGCGGACATTCAGTTGTCCACTAACCTTTTTGAGTAATCTAACCTTTTTGAGTAGTTTGGTCTTAGCAAAGACAGCAACCTAGCTTCTGCGGCCGAGTTGCAGTAGCTAAAGCACTGCATACTTTTAGGCGCAGTATAAAGTAGTGCATACTTTCGGGCTCCTATTGTCTCGTAGCTAAGCTGTGTTTTAAATTAGTGGGGTCACTAACTTCAAATTTGAGTAGCCATTGCCCACTACAGGCTACACGCCGCGGTAGTCGGAGCAGGTATGGAGGCCATGATGGAGGATGAGCTGCAAGCTTTCGCACGCCGCTCCTCGCTGCAGCGGTCACCGCAGCAACAGCTGAGGGCGTTGCCGCAGCCGGTAGCACTGAGTCAGTCCCCGGTGGCTCTTTGCCAGGCACCGAAGTCCTTAAAGGAAGCGTTAGCTCAAATAGGAGTTACCTTAGAGGGCTTGTCTGCTTTATTTGGTGGTCAGCGGCATATAAATGCCCTAATGAGAGAGGAGTTGACCAAACTGGTCAATCTGCGACCGCACAAGTTAAAAACAGCGAGGTGCAGACCACGCCGCCCAAGAAAGCAGTGGAGAAAGTCCAAAAAGCGAGCATTAGTGCTCAAACGAGTAGCAATACGCCCAAACGGCTAAGGGAAGTAGCCGCCGAAGTGAGGAAAAGTCCTTCAAAAAAGTCGAGGCCCAACAGAAGCGTAACGGTAGAACCAATAGCAATAGGTGCGGCAGTTAGGAATGCAAATCAAGCAGATCCACAGACTAGCAAGAGTAGCTGGACGGTCGTCAAGGGTCGCAAGCCCATACAAAAGCGGCCCAGAACTGACGCAATTGCGATCTCTGGCGTAGGCGGGTGCAGCTATGCGGACATGCTTCGCGTAGTTAAGAGCGACCCAAATTTAAAACATCTGAGCGGCGATGTTCAAGGAATCAGGAAGACAGCTAAGGGGTCCTCCTGTTGCAACTAAGCAGGAAGCCGGAGCATAGTGCAGAGGGTCTTCACGAGGCTGTAGGCAAGGCATTGGGCGACAAAGCGGTAGTTAAAACACTTACCGAAACGGCACACATTGAGATTCGTGATCTTGACGAGCTAGCGAGCAAAGAGGAGATACTAGAGGCAATTAGGGTGGACCTAAGAAGACTTAAACGGCAAGGCTTGCCAAAACAATGGCTACACAATAAATATTATTATTATCATCTTTCTTGTTTTCAACCCTCACAAATTGAGTGAGGTTTGGTTCTAATATTATGTACATACATGTGCTGTTAAGGTATTAATCTGAATGTACTGCTTCTGCACTTTAATAAATATATTGTTATTACTGAAAAAAAAAAAAAATTAGGGTGGGGTTGAAAGATAGCTTACTCCCCATTGCACACTGGGCAAAATAGCCAAAAAAGTGGCATAAAGTCTAATATTGTACATAGCGAACTGAAACTTGGTATATTTTATAAATATACCACTCTAAATATAAAAACAAAGTTTTAAGTCATTTGACCACGCCTCCAAAAATAGCCCATATAGGGCAACACTGCGTATACGTGATCACTATTGAATTATATGTAAAAAAGCTGAGCTGCAAATGCAAAGTACCGCAAGAGCCGCAAAAAGCCGCAAGCGGGGTTGTTACTAACTTATAGTACACACTTTCTACTTTATTTTGATGTATAGTATATAACGCACAAACACGCAGAAGGTAAAGTTTTACTCCACACAAGATGAACACTTTGGATGGGTTTTCTATCATTATGGATAATACAAAACAGTAAACATATAAAACATAAAAAAAAAATTAACACAAAATGCTTTTTTTTATTCATTCTACATACCCAGGCCATCAAAATCCATTTTTCACAATATTTTATTTTTGCGATTTGTACATTTGTCAAGTAATCAAAGTGAATAAAAATTTCCCACTAATTTTGTCGCCAAAAATCAGCCGACTAATCAGCTGACTTTGAAACTTGATTATAATGAAAGTATTGCATTTTTAGCAAAAACATTGTTTGATTCTTCATATATAGGGTTTCTACTTTGAATATAATAAAACAGAATTCATTTTTGGTTCCATAAAATTTTGGACTTTATGCCACTTATTTGGCAATTTTTCCCAGTGTGGAGTGGTTGAAAAAGTCGAAGAGGATGTTTTTTTTTTGCAGTGCGCAATGTTCAACACAATATATTATACATATATATAACAACCAAAATATGAAAATTACAAAATCTGCGTATCCATATTAACTATCTAAATATATAAATTTGAAGTCTCTAGCTAAAACGGTGTAGAAGTTATGCCCAAAAAACGTAAAAATGTAAACGAATTTTTATCGATAATTTGGAAATGGGATGAGTTATCCAAAAAAAAAAAAAACAAAACAAACTCGTACTGCGTAACTAACATACAACTCACGCACCCAAGTATAGCTTGCAAAGCGCTTACCACCAGCATCGCTGCCCTGATGTGAACTTTGTTAACTAAAACCACTATCCATACAACACATAGACTGGACAACTTAAACAAACTTTTTTCACAAACCTGATTTTGATTTTGCGTCCTAATCATCTTCGTATTTGCTCGGCTCTATCATTTGCTGCTCGGGCAGCGAAAATATCGTAGTTGATATTCAGTTCGCTGCTAGCGCTCGAACGAAATGATTCTATTCTCATATGAAGCATCACTTTGAGCTATTCATTCTTTATTCACTCTCTCACTCACTCTCTCTATGCCTCTCATATATATATGTATGCAGGCACAAGCCAGCAGCGCACAAAAATTGAAATTTCTCCGCGAGTTTCGATTCGCAACGATCCCATCTTCCCTTCTGAGTAAGAGTATGCCGAACTCTTAAACGGCTTTGCCATGCTCATGCAAAATTTTAGTGTTTTCGTGATTATTTTTGGGAATGATGTGCATAAGCACTATTTTTTCGCGATGAGCATGCACACACACACATTTACTGCGTCTTGCTTCATGTATGAGCAGTTATGTTACTGTGTGCGAATACTCACACACACTCTTACTAAGAATGGCAGACGGGATCGTCGCGAATCGCCACTCGCGAACAAATTTCAATTTTTGTGGGCAACTGGCTTGTGCCCCCATAGACAGAGATAGAGAGAGAAAAAAGAGAGAGGGAGAGTAAAGTAAAATATCGCATAGAAAATGCTCATATGAAAATATGACCATCCCGGTCGACCGCTGGCAGCGCAATGAATTCGTCGTTTCAAATTTTGACTGCCCGAGCTCGAATTGCCCAAACCGAACAAATACGAAGTTGTGCAGCAGTTCGCTCATATTTTTGTGCATGAAAAAAGTTTGTTCTACTTGTCCAGTCTATGTGTTGTATGGTTAGTGCCACTGCGTTGGCAGCGACGTCGTTTTTGGTGTTATTGAACTGTTGTGCAATTCTTTTTGAAATTGCTGAAGCTCAGGTTGGCGTGTGCAGGAAGTCCACTAGAGTCCAGCAGATTGGGCTTATTGGTCTGATTGTGTCGTGACGCGGTGTCAGCACATAGGGGTTATTGGTCTGATTATGTCGTATTTGTGTTGCAACAATTTCCGTTGAATATTGTTACAATACAGAATATTTTCGTCGTTAACTCTTCCCCCTCTAATTTGCACTTGTCCTCAAGTGATCATTAAAGAAAGGAATGTCGTTGAACTGTTTCGTATTCTGTTTTCTATTGTTCGTCTTGCTGCCTCTCTTTCTTTTTTTGGTTGATCCAATAGTAACGTTATCTTTCTCTCTCTCTTTGTATAGAGGTAGGCAATGACGACGATTATCACGACTATGCAGATCAATATTATGGATGATACTGCGTATGTCGTGAGTTTTAGTTTTTCCAGTTTTTTGCCGTTTATGTGCAATGCCTGCAAAGCTTCTAGTGATAGAATTTGGAGTTGTCTCGATTCTTCTGGTGTCATCTGGATTATCGAAAGTTGTTGTTGAAAGTCCGGTTGCCAATCGAAATGGACTCAATGACGAAACGAATGACATACGTGCCGTTTAACCAGGTGCTCACTCTTGTCGATGTCACCATTCCGTTAAAGTTGTTGACGATCAATAGGCCGTTGGATAGTTACTTGACGGGTTCCACATGCTCGGCGTTACTGAACTCACACAGCGATTTTTCTCCATTGAGGAGCCTAGGCAAACGTGTACTATTGCTAATATGTACAATGTTATTTTTAGAACAGAATCTTAGTGTTATTATATTTTTGACAGAATTTTTTTGAATTTCAAACATTACATTTTTGTAAGACAATATTTCTTTGTATTCTATGTTTATGATAACATTTTTTTTCTATGACTTGTTTCACAATTAGGTTTTCATATACCGTTTTTTCTACGTTAGGTATTTTTATTACATAAAATAACGTAGTCGTATTGTGAGATATGGTCACGTCTGAGTGTTCTATGGTACGTAAAGTCAAGTGAGTTTGGTTAATTTCGTGACGCAAGGTATGGTATAGACTGCTACATTTTAAATCTTTTTCTGTGTGAAACTCTACTTTGCTCTAATGCTTTTATAATTTTGTTCAGCTTGATGATATGAATAATTTGCCTAGTCCATCGTGGATCGTAATGGTTTGTGCTTCTGTATGGTTTGTTATGTCCATAGTCGGTTCAATTACTTTTATTATATTTATTATTGTATTTATTTTTATGTAAATTTATTGTCCGGGTGTGTAAGTTCGTATGTCGTTTCGCGTCTTATTATGGTTGTGAATGTCTGTCGTCTGTTTTTGTTTAAGTCTGTCTATATTATCTTTCCTTGCAAACTTGACACTGTTTGACAAGATCTGCTATTGTTTGTTTCATTTTGGGAAAATAATAAAATTCTATCATTTGGTTTCTATTCTCAAGTGCGTTTCTATGTGCTCTATTATGGGTGGCCAAGATTTTTTTGTCTCGTTCGGTTTCGTTTGTCAGATCTTTACCTGTGATTGTGAGAACCTAATTTTATAGTTTTTGAAGTGTGTCGGGTATATGTTTTGGATTTGGCTCATAACATCTTCTGAGGTTAATATGCCGTTGATAATAGAAGGGTTGAGACGAGCTTTTAATATTTGTATGAGGTCATTTATTGAATAGCTTGGTCGGGTTATTATATGCCTGTGGAAAGTTAGGAATGGAATATAATCTGTAATCTGTTTTGTCGGGCTTTTCTAGAAATATCTGGTTTTTGAATACGTTTATGGGTGCTTCGATACTTGGTATTAGGTTATGGCTTGAACTGTCTGCACTGTGTTGGGTGGAGGCTACCGACCTGATATTGTTTATGGCAGGAATTCGAGATAGCGCATCGGCTACAATATTGTCTTTTCCTGGCTTGTAGACTAATTCATAGTCGAATTCTTCTAAGTAAGCTTTCCATCTTTTTATTCTAGCGTTTCCGTTTCAACTACTTAACGATTGAGTTAATGGCTGGTGGTCTGTGTATATTTTCACTTTTGTTTTACCGTACAGGTAATTTTTGAGGGCTTTGAGGGTCCAAATGATTGCTAGCATTTCTTTCTCGTTTGTAGCGTAATTTTCTTCTGCTTTTGAAAGTGTTCTAGAAAGGAATGTAATTGGATGGCGATTTTGAGATAAGACGGCTCCAATGGCAAAATTGGATGCGTCTGTTGTTAAGTGGAATTCTTTTTCGAAGTCTGGGTAGTGAAGAATCACTTCGTTAGAAACTAAAGCGTTTTTTATTTTATTGAAGCCTTCTACCGCTTCTTCATTGAGATGAATGATTTTTTTCGCGGATAGGTTTTTGGACACGCGTCCATCTTCCCCTCTTAATAAGGAGCTGAGGGGTTTTGCCAACTTAGGAAAATCCTTAATAAATCTTCTGTAATAACTTGAGAGACCCAGAAATGATCTCAAATCTTTAAGTGTTTTCGGTAGCGGATAGTTCGTTATCGTTTCCACCTTTTGTGGATTTGTTTCGACTCCTTTATCAGATATAACAAAGCCGAGAAACTCAACTTTGTTTTTAAAGAACTCGCATTTGTCCAATTGGCATTTCATATTGGCTTCTTGCAGAGTTCTGAAAATTTTGTCCAGATTTCTGGAATGTGACTCATTATCTTTGCTGAAAATGATAATGTCGTCTATGTATATGAAACATATTTTACCAATATGTTCATGAAGAATGTCGTCTAACGCCCTTTGGAAAAGACCGAAAGGTAGTCGTGTAAATTCATATTTGCCATTGTTGACTGAGAATGCTGTTTTCTCAATATCGGACTTTTTTAGAGGAATTTTTAAATCTATTACTGAGAAAATTTTGTTATTTCCAAGTTGTGCTAGTACCTCATTGATTTCTGGAATAGGGTATTTGTCGGCTATAGTTTCCCTATTCAGCTTCCTATAATCAATTACCATTCTATATTTTTTCTCTTGGAGGCATCCATTTTTTTGGGGACAATCCACACGGGTGGATTATAGGGTGATCGAGATGGACGAATGATTCCGTCCTCTAAGAGCTCTTGTATTTGTTTATGAGCTTCGTCTTTTAGGGACATTGGGAATTGATAAAATTTTGAATATATGGGTGAATCTGTCCTGGTTCTAATTTCTGCCTTTACTTTTGTTGTGTATGTTAATTTTTCGTGTGGGGTGGCAAATAAATTGGGATATTTCTTAACTAATTGGTTTAGTCTTTGCTTCTGTTCGATAGTCATGTGATCAGTTCGTGGTATAACGGTGTTAACTGCTTCAATTTTTTTCTGTCTGAGGGATATAATCATGTTATTTTTAATTATTAATTGATTTTTGTTGCTGTGAATTACAGCATCTAATTCTTTGAGGCTATCGTTACCCAGGATTGCGTCGAATGTTTTCAACGTGGGTAATAGGAAAAATTTTACTTGAATATCTTTTCTATCAAAAAGATTAGCTATTTTATGATGAGTTATTTTTATGTTTCCACCGACTGTTACGGCTTCGAAAGGTTTTTCGTTAGGAATTGGGTTTGAAACTAGTTTGGGTTGTATATAATTTCTATTGGAACCTGTGTCTATTAAAATTTTGAGTACTTGCTGTCTTACATTCTATGTAAGGAAGTGAAGAGTTGGTTATCCTAAAAAATTGATGTTAGCTTGTTCGTTGGAGTTTTCTTCTTCATAGTCGGCTTGTTCTATTTCATCTGTGTATTCTTGAAGGGACTGTTCGTATTCTGTCTGTTGTTCGTAAGTCGCAATAGTCTGTCCGTATTCCTCCATAGTCAAGTGAGCGTCAGTGTTGTCATTGTCAGGTTGTTCTACTGTTGTTTGAATATTAAAGTTTCTTTGTCTCTTTTCTGTTGTGTTTGCTAACGGTGGAGGTCTTTTTCCTGTCTCAAAATTGGGTCTGTTCATGTAATTTATCATCCGTGTCTGGATGCTTTGGTCAACGTCCATTGGTTCAGGACGTGGCGGCGGGTGCTAACGGTCGGGAAGGTGTAAATGTCTGTTGTAGTCGCGTTTGGTAGAACTATTGTTTGTTGTATTGTTGTGCATTATTGGTATTATTTGGAAATGTGGCCTGTATTGGCATTTGGGAAATGGGGCCTATTGGAACTGTTCTTATTATCTGTGGAGTGTTTTGTGAATATTGAGCTGTTCGAGGTGGTAGCATGGGTGGCATGCTTCTAGCTGCTACTTTATGACCTGATTGGGTGTTTTTATTGAAAGCTATATTTGATCTATAGCTTTGATTCTCTAATTTTAGACAATAATGGAGAGCTGAGGGAAGATCTGCTGGTTCTTTTATACAAAGAATACGCGGCAAGTCTCCTCTTAAACCTCTGATGAATGTGTCTAATGCCTTTTCCCTGTACATCTTGGTCATGAGCATCTCGGACTCTCTAATGAGTTCCATGCAACCTACTTTATTCAATATTAATGTTAAGTGGTTGTAGACCATCTGATAAAACTGTTCTATCGTCTGGTTGCTGCCCTGTATCAACATGGTCATTTGATATTCTAGAGTTCCTATGTCTTTTTTATCTGCATAATGCAGTGTAAGACACTTGGAGATGGCGCTCCAGTTTAAGGGCATGTTGTCCACACTTTTTTTCCAGGAACTGAATTCGGCTTTATTGCCGGAGAATTCTCTGAGGCTTTTCACAATGTCCGGTACTCTATTTAAATCGTTCAGATTTTGATTATCAGTTATGTTCTGATCTGCTACATCATTAAATTCCCTGGATGGGTTAACTAGTTGTTTCACTAGTAATGGAAGTTGTTATGTTAGGATTTGGGCAACCGTAGCTGCAATCACCTGCTCTGCGTTGTTCGCCATACCTCTGTTCTGTATATGTTCGTTTTGGCGGTTAATATGTCGTTGTTGTTGTCTGTCGATGTTTTGTCCGCTTACCTGAGTTTGTTCAACTAAAACAGGGGGTCTAATCAGGTTACTTTCGTTAGCCATGTAACACAAAACTGACTTCTAATGCAGTCTAGCTTTGTTATTTCATGCTCACAAAGTTTAAATTGGTGTGTCTATATTATATGTATAGTTAGTATATTATAAGTATTAGTATTAGTATGTATGTATGTAAATGAATTAAAAATTTTTGTTTAATTTTCTTTTAATTTTTTCCTTTCTTATTATTTTATTTATGATATCTGTTTTTTCCCTAAGCGATTAGCGCAGTGATCTCCTACCTAGGGTTTTGTATGGCTTTACGGGCCATACGCTATACCGGGCAACGCAATTATCGCTCAGTATTACAATAGTTTTTTTCTTAATTTAAAATTTTTTTCTTTGTTTGTATATTTCTTAGCTTATGTTTTTTAGTTTTGTTAGTTTTCTTTTAGTTTTCTTATTTTTCTAACTTACATTGATGATGATGTGGCGATCTCCACTGCTAGCCCGGATTTCATCCTTTTTGGTTTTCCTACTGGGGATCCTGCGACCAGACTCCGAAGGAGTATCCTGTGGACGGACCGTACAGGATTATCGTCCACCGATGGGCAGTCGAACAATTAAGTTCCAGACTACCTTTTAGCGAATTAGAATCGAACGTTGAAATTAATCAACGTCAGTTGCCTCGATTTCCTTCGCACAGATTCTGCGGGTTTTGTTGCAGTAGGGGCACTTAGAGTATTGTCACTCTCTCGCGTCACTGTCTGTTCACTATCAGGTTTGTAGCTAAGTTGTTGTTGAGGTTTTTTCTCCTTTTGAAATAAATCAAAACGCAGTTTGTGTAAATGTAGGTGCACAAAATAAGTTTATTTAATAAAAATAAAATTATAAGTAGCAAGTACACAACGCGACGTTTTCAACTTAACTGAGCCGACACTTTCATAACTGATCTTGCACAACACAAAATGATACAATGATACAAAGCTCGATGTGCAGCATGTTTTTATACTTCCTTCTCTTACGTCTAGAATGTTCAAGTAGTCTTCTTCCTATGCTACTTCTCTTACATATAGAATGTTCTGGATGTCTCTTTTCGCTTGCTTTTCGTATGTATGTATGTATGTATGTACACAATCCAGAACATTCGTTTGCCTATTCTTATGAAAATGCTCGAACAGCCAACGACTGATTTTACAGTTACATACGTTAAATGCTTATTGCTACAAAGATGATAATGATGATGAGTTTTATTCGAGATCATTCTTCAACACCCTCCCTAAAACTCAACATCTCTATAAAATTTTTTCTTTACTCTTAATTCCTAATTTCTCTCGCTGTTCTCCTTTGACATTTTCTATCATTTATATACATACATATGCTGCTATTGCTTCAAGCACGACATCCCCTTCTCTCCTTCCTCGGCTTCGTTCATTCATTTTAAGCGATTGTCGCCTTCCCTTCTGCCCTTCTTCTCTTAAGCACTTCGCTTATGTCTGTCTCCGCTCTGCTTGATCTTCTTTGATTTCGTCTCATCTTCGCTGCTACTACACGTCTGCCAAATCTACCCCTGCTTTCCTTACCTCCTCTTCTTTGCTCTTCAACGCTTTTGCGGCGCCTTCTATCAAGCTTTCCACTGCTTGCCTTTGAGACTTCTTCCTCCTCCTCGCTGATACGGCTATCATCACTGCTACTGCTACTGCTGCTCTTCTTCTTGTTTTTGTTGCGTTTCGTTGCCTGTTCCAGCGCCGTCTTGAGTATGCGATGGATTTCCTTGAGTTTCACTTGATTCTCTAGTAGCTTATCTCGCGATTCCAGCGGATCTTCCATTGTCTTACGCTGTATGTTCACCTGCTCTATGGATTGTTTTTGCTTTTCCCATTCATTCCTTATGCCCTTCATGGAGCGACGCTCAGACTCCAGTTCCTGTAGTAAATCCGAGATTCGTTGATTCTTTGCCTGTAGTTCACTCCGGCACTTGTAGACTATTTGCTTCTGCTTTTCATCTTGTTCCACCAGCAGCCGCTGCATTTCCTCGTGCTCATCCAGTATTGCCTGCTTTAACAATTCAACTTCCATTTGGCATTGCTGCAGATCGCGACACTTTAACTGATATTCGCGCTGCAGTTCCTCACGATCCCGCTTCTCATTGATCTCCCTGCGCAAATCATCCAGCTTGCGTTGCTCCTCTTGTTTTACTTGTACCGCTTTCCAAACGCGCTTCTTTTCATGCACAGCCGCCTCACAAATTGCAATCGCATCTTGACCTTTACGCCTCACCTTGATCTCGCTCAGATGCTGATTCTTGCTCATCTGCAACTGGTTACGAGTCTCATTCAGCATCGTCCTGATCTCCATGGATTCATTATACAGCGCGGAGAACTGCAATTGCAAGCACTTATACTCTGTCGTCTCCGCGATGACCGATGCACGTAGCTGGCACATATCCATTTTAAGCTTCTCGACTTCCTTGAGAGTTTCACGATGCGTGGCATTCAGCTTATCAAGCTCCTGTGATCGATTGTTCGCCAATTCCCGATACACCACCAGCTCTTTCTGCAGCTCCCCTAGATGATGACTACTCACATTCATCGTTGCAATACTACCACCGTAGAGATTTGCTTTTCCGTGCGCTTTGATAATTTTAGAATCACCTCCGCCTATCTTCGGGGACTCCAATTCTTTATATGCCGAATAGCAGCCTCGACGCCTTGACATATGATCAGAAGCTCCTGAGTCGATCACCCGCACATTCTTTTCTCTGTAGTCCTTGCTTGCAATCAATCCTTTCCTTGAGAATTCGCCTGATTCTCCTTGATTATTTTCAGCACTTCTCCTTTCGTTACAGTTGTTGCTCTTGTGGCCTTTCTTCTTACATATATAACACCTGTAGCAGTCTTTCTTTAGATGTCCCATCACGCCACAATTATAACACTTCATAGTTTGCTTCTTATGTTCATATTCACTTTTATTTTTCCTGTTGCCTGCAACTAACGCTGTTGACTCTTCGGATACCACTTCTTGCTCTTTTGACCTTACTTCTTCTGTCATTAAACGAGTCGTCAAATTATTCAATGTTCTCTTACTGTCCTCGACCGAATCCCACGCACTATGAAAATAGTTAAACTTCTGAGGCAAAGACGATAGGATTCGCGACATTAACATTGTTTCAGGCACAGCACTTCCAAGATTTTTCATTTTGCTCCACAAAACTTCTAACTTTGAAATATTATAGTCCACACTTTCATTTTCAATCCACTTGAAATCAAAAAACTGTTTCTGAATAGCTGATAAATTTTCTTCTGATTTCATATCATACACTGAGTTTAATTTTACCCACATTTCTCTAGCTGTTTTGCAGCTCACAATCAATTCCATCGGTCTTCTCTCGATAGAATGAATTATTATTTTTCTTGCAGTCTTATCAGCTTTTAAAAACCTTTTCGAGTCTCTTTCATACGTTGCAGACTCCTCTGTCGGACACGTCAAAACACCTTCGCACACGGCAAGAACATCGTCGTCTTCTTCCAACATCGTGCGAATCATGAAACACCACAAATGCCAATTGTCTTTGTCGCGTAACCGTTCTATTTCATATTTCATATTTACCGGCTCCATTTTTACTGTCTTTATTTTATTACAAATTTGCCACTAATTCACTTTTGTACTTGCACTCGATTTCACACTACATTACACTTTTAGCACCGTCTGGGCCTATAACCTGTTGAGGTTTTTTCTCCTTTTGAAATAAATCAAAACGCAGTTTGTGTAAATGTAGGTGCACAACACAAGTTTATTTAATAAAATCAAAATTATAAGTAGCAAGTACACAACGCGACGTTTTCAACTTAACTGAGCCGACACTTTCATAACTGATCTTGCACAACACAAAATGATACAATGATACAAAGCTCGATGTGCAGCATGTTTTTATACTTCCTTCTCTTACGTCTAGAATGTTCAAGTAGTCTTCTTCCTATGCTACTTCTCTTACATATAGAATGTTCTGGATGTCTCTTTTCGCTTGCTTTTCGTATGTATGTATGTATGTATGTACACAATCCAGAACATTCGTTTGCCTATTCTTATGAAAATGCTCGAACAGCCAACGACTGATTTTACAGTTACATACGTTAAATGCTTATTGCTACAAAGATGATAATGATGATGAGTTTTATTCGAGATCATTCTTCAACAGTTGTCGGTACGTACAGGCGTTTTGCTGTTTTGTACCCCGAACAATTTTTCACTTTGATTGATAGAGTTTGTGATCACTGTCGCGAACGTACAGGCGTTTTGCTGTGTTGTATCGCGATAGTTTTTTCACTTTCAACCGACTCTGCTTTTGATTTGGCAGTATCACGCCAGTTAAATTCGTTATTTGTTTGAGTTTAAAAAATATATTTTTATTACAAGACGGACTGTCTTGTTCAAACCGAATTCTACAACTAATTACTTAAATCAATTCTATCCCTAGCTAAGCTGTGGTTCAGTCGACGGCGTTGGCAGCGACGTCGCTTTTGGTGTTATTGAACCGTTGTGCAATTGTTCTTGAAATTGCTGAAGCTCAGGTTGGCGTGTGCAGGAAGTCCACTAGACGCGGTGTCAGCAGATTGAGCTTATTGGTCTGATTGTGTCGTGACGCGGTGTCAGCAGATAGGGGTTATTGGTCTGATTATGTCGTATTTGTGTTGCAACAATTTCCGTTGGATATTGTTACAATGCAGAATATTTTCGTCGTTAACTTACATATATGCGTGTTCATAGTATAAGAGCATTGGCGTGTGTTTGCCACGGGCTTTTTGATTGTGTGAACAATTTCGGTTGGATCTCTTCTAAGTGAAGAGTATGCCGAATTCTTGAAAGCGTTTGCCATGGTTATGCAAAATGTAGGCGTTTTCATGAATATTTGTAGAAAGTGTGAGGAATCACATTCCGCCGGCCGGAATAAATAATAAAAATAAATAATAAATAATAATGTAAACGTTTCATTTGTAAGGGGAATACAGGGTAGCGAGAGATCGGCGAAGCGGCGGCAGACAATGACATAGAACGGACAGACAAACAGACAAATGCAACGGCCAAACGAACGGGACAAACGGCAAGACGTGGAATTCTAACGGCGATCCCAGTACAGGCTGCACTATTCGCCGAAATTGTGCTTAGCAACAGCGAACGACGGCAAGGAAAAGACAACGGACAGCAACGCAGAGACGAAACGGTAAGCGGACGGCGCAGCGCTTAAAAGAGAGCACAGCAGCGCTCAAAGCTAAGCGACGGCCACGATATCAAGGGAGCGCAAATCTAAGAGAACATAACAGCGCGCAGTGCAAACGACCGGCGCAACGACTAAGAGAGCGCAGCGACGCTCAGTGCCAGCAAGCGACGCACCGTTAAGAGAGCGCAGCAACGCTCAGTGCAAGCGAGCGACGCACCGCTAAAAGAGCGCATAGCCACGTGCCGAGCCGAATGCTGCCACGCAATGTAGCGTAGGCACGCGCTGGCGCTCGGCCGGGCAGAGGCAAACGCTCATGCGCAGCCGAATGCATGCAAATGCATGTAGCGGCTGCGTAGCGGGCAGAACGGGCAGCGCAGCAGCCGCTCTGAAACAAAGGGCGCGTGGGCGCTGCAGTTAATCTTCTTTGGACCGCCAAAGTGCACTGACGCACTTCACTTAAGACAGACACGCACGCAACTACGGAGAACGATGCCGCCGCCGCCTGCAGACCGCCGGTAAGTTACCGGGCCTCGAATGTAGAGAATTAGTTTTATCCCCGCTTCTGTTCGCGAGACGTAATGGGTGACCTGATAGTTAAGTAGGGAACGGAATGAAAGAATAAAGTGTTTTAAAGTGAAAAAAGGTGTTCTCGTCGGGTGGTGTCGCAGCACATAGCGGGCGCCACGAGATCAGGCCTGGTGTTATGCATCAGAGCCGGATTAACGTGGTACCCATCGGGACTATGTTGCGGGCGAAGTGTTCGTGTGTGTTTGTGGCCCCGCCGTGACATACCGCGGGCACCACGCGACCCGACTCCGAGCGTTATGCGCTAGAGCTGGACCGCGTGGCCGCCCGTGGGCGTGTCATGGCTGGGCAGTGTTCGTTAGTGTTGTCCGTGTTTCTTGGCATCGAGGTGGCGCCCCGCGGACGCCACTCGACCCTGCTCTGAGCGTTATGCGCCGGAGCTGGATCCATGTGGCCGCGAGTGGGCGTGTCACCGCTTGCCGGTGTTGTGTAAGTGTTTGTGTGTGTTTGTGGCCTCGCCGTGACATACCGCGGGCACCACGCGACTCGGCTCCGAGCGTTATGCGCTAGAGCTGGACCGCGTGGCCGCCAGTGATCGCGCTCCGAGCATTATGTGCCAGAGCGGGATCCACGCGGCCGCCCGTGGGCGTGTCATAGCCGGGCAGTGTTCGTTAGTGTTGTTCGTGTTTGTGGCCTCGCCGTGATATCCCGCGGGCACCACGCGATCCGGCTCCGAGCGTTATGCGCTAGAACTGGACCGCGTGGCCGCCAGGGGCATGTCACGGCAAGGTGGCGCCCCGCGGACGCCACTCGACCCCGCTCTGAGCGTTATGCGCCGGAGCTGGATCCATGTGGCCGCGAGGGGGCGTGCCACCGCTTGCCGGTGTTGTTTAAGTGTTTGTGTGTGTTTGTGGCCTCGCCGTGACATACCGCGGGCACCACGCGACCCGGCTCCGAGCGTTATGCGCTAGAGCTGGACCGCGTGGCCGCCAGGGACATGTCACGGCAAGGTGGCGCCCCGCGGACGCCACTCGACCCTGCTCTGAGCGTTATGCGCCAGAACGGGATCCACGCGGCCGTCTGTGGGCGTGCCACAGCCGGGGCTTAATCTGGTAGGGGCGTTGTGGTTGTGTAGTGTTGGGCATGGCGATGGTCATCGTTACGAGGCTCCCGCTCCGCGCGTCATGCGCCGGAGTGAGTCGTCACCACCGACCCATTTCGGGCCTATAGTTGCCCTAGCTTGCCATTCCTCTCATCCCGCGGTTCCGGCAATTTATAAATTTCTTGTAAATGACCCTGGGGAGACTGAGAGATGTACCCCAGCCATAGTAACTTCTTTACAAGTGGCGCCCGAGCAGGGACCCGGGATCGATGAGAGTGGTATCTTTCCGGATTAAAACCCGCTATGGAAAGAACCACATAGGCATTAGCATATAGGTTAGGAAAACAAAATGGTGGCAGACAAGACGAAACCACGTGGACAGAAGTCTCGCGAATCAGCAAAGCTAGGCAGGGGCAGAGAGCGTGAGAGAGAGGGATAGTATGAGAGAGGGAGAGCGAGAGAGAGTGAGAGTGAGATCAGACGAAGTAGCCTTGGCCGAGCTCGGGTGGTGTCGGCAGCATACGAACCAACGAGGCGAGGCATATAAGGCGAACGCGATCAGGGTACAGAGTCATTCGTACACCGGCTCTCGAGGCGTGCACATCGGCGCTACATACCGGCTCTCAAAGCGTGACCATTTTTAACCACGATCACGGGCATTGATACCTCGGCACCGAACTATCGGCTCTCGACGTGCGAACATCACGGCCAACTCGTATTAGCAGCTGGACATTGAGAAACGGGCTCTCGAAGCGTGCACTTCGGGTTTCGTAGACCAGTCTTCAACGAGTACGCATCGAAACAACAACAATTCTTGACGGGTACTTAACTTTCATCGTTTTATACCGGCGTTGAACGTTGTATCAATTCTTCATACGCGACGAGGGATATTACATCGTCTTACATATCGGCGTGGGATCATTGCATCATATTATATATCGGCGTGGGATCGTTTCATCGTGTACATATCGGCGTTGAGTCTCATCATGTACATATCGGCGTGGGATCATTGCATCGTTGCATCGTGCACATATCGGCGTTGACTTTCATATTACATCGTCTTACATGTCGGCGTGGGATCATTTCATCGTGTACATACCGGCGTTGACTTTCATCGTGTACATATCGGCGTTGACTTTCATATTACATCGTCCTACATATCGGCGTGGGATCATTTCATCGTGTACATATCGGCGTTGACTTTCATATTACATTGTCTTACATATCGACGTGGGATCATTTCATCGTGTACATACCGGCGTTGACTTTCATCGTGTACATATCGGCGTTGACTTTCATCGTGTACATATCGGCGTTGACTTTCATATTACACCGTCTTACATATCGACGTGGGATCATTTCATCGTGGACATATCGGCGTTGACTTTCATCGTGTACATATCGGCGTTGACTTTCATATTACATCGTCCTACATATCGGCGTGGGGGCACTTCATCGTGGACATATCGGCGTTGACTTTCATCGTGTACATATCGGCGTTGACTTTCATATTACATCGTCCTACATATCGGCGTGGGAGCACTTCATCGTGTACATATCGGCGTTGACTTTCATCGTGTACATATCGGCGTTGACTTTCATATTACATCGTCTTACATATCGGCGTGGGATCATTTCATCGTGTACATATCGGCGTTGACTTTCATATAACATCGCCTTACATATCGGCGTGGGATCATTTCATCGTGTACCTATCGGCGTTGACTTTCATCGTTTTATACTGGCGCTGAACATTGTATCATTCTGTTTACACACGGCTTGGGATATTACATCGCCTTACATATCGGCGGGGAATCATTGCATCGTGGGGTCGCTTCATCGTGTACATAGCGGCATTGAATTTAATCATTTTTTATAGCGGCGTGGGACATTACGTTTTCTTATCAGCGCGGGGCACTACAACGCTTTAGCATATCGTCGTAGGATTACAGATAGCAACGAAGGATAATTTAACGAATAGTCACAGCGTCGCGGGACACTTCAAGGGGGATATCGTAGCGTGACGCTTTAACACCACAGCAGGGAATATTACTACGTTCAAGCACATCATCGGGGTAGACCTCAACGCATCGGCAAGTCACCATATCAGATTGTAATGACGGGGAATACGACTTGGGTCAGTTACCGTCGGAAGGCGGAATTAGAGGCGATTCTCAGCGAACTAGGCTTGGAACCACACGGCGTGGTGGACGAACTGCGGCGCCGCCTAACGGCATACATCAATAGGGATGATCTCAGCGAGGAAGTGCAACGGCGCCTGGACCAGTGGGCCGAAGCGTATGGTAATCGACCATCCCCGGATTCACGACCACCCAGCCCCAGCCCGGCCAAGGACGAGAAACTGGGGGAGACAGAATCGGCACGACCGAGTGGATCCACTCATTTGCTGATCCCGCCGCTGGAAAACACACGATCGAGACCAATGGGGCCCACCATAACGGCACCGACGGAAGGCTTTGCGGGATCAAGGCGGGCAGAGGGACCACTAATGCAGCAGGCAGTTCAGCTCAGGAAATGGGGCGTGTTTTTCAATGGTAAAACCGACCCATTAAGGTTCATCGAGCAGTTGGAGGAACGAGCCGTGGCATATCAGGTGGACGCCCGGCACTTGCCGCGGGCAATGCCCGAATTATTGACAGAGAGGGCCGAGGACTGGTTCCGGGGAAGTGGACTCCAAGGTGCGACGTGGGAAGCCTTCAAAAACGACTTCTTGCAATTCTTCCTTCCACCTCGGTATTTTAAACGCCTGGGAGACGAGATCCGAGCACGCATGCAGCACGTCGGCGAGCCATTCCAGGATTATCTCATCGCGCTAAGGGTAATGATGCAGAGGGCGGGTCTGCCGGAGGTAGAACAGTTGGACAGAGCGTACGACAACATGTTGCCCGCATACCAACTCTACATGAAGCGGGAGGAGTGTCGGACCATCTCGGAGCTACGGGGTCGAGAGGACCACCGAGAGCAGCCCAAGAGATTGTCTCAAGGGGCTAACACGCCGGGGGGACACGTAAACCCCTTCAGGAGCACCCCAAGCTCCACCCAACCGCTGGGTGGGGGCCAGGCAGTCAATCGCTCGGTAACCGACGGGAACGAGGCGCTGGTGGATGCGCGAAGAGCATACCGACGATGCGGGGAGGTAGGACATTTCCAGCGGGACTGTCACCAGGCGCAAATACTCTTTTGCTGGGACTGTGGCCGAAGAGGGATTAGGACGCGGGATTGTTGTCGGTACTCACAGTCGGGAAACGACCCCCGCCTCCGCCCATCCAGGGATACGGCAGAGGCGAGCCGAACAGCATCCCCAAAGCGACAGGTCTGATGTCGGTACAGGCAGGACGGGTTGTTGCGTCGGTGACAGTCGCCGGGCGGCCACTAGCCGGCACCATCGATACCGGCGCAACAAGGAGCTTCATCGGACGAGCCACGGTCGAGAAGCTGGAGTTGACGGATACCTTGGATACCACCCGAACTCGAGTCGCATTGGCCGATGGGACGTCGCGGGAGGTTGACCGGACCATCGCGGTCGAGATCGGGATGGGAGCGCGGGCAGTCACGATTCCTCTGCTGGTCCTACCCACGATGGTGGACGAATTGATCCTGGGAATGGATTATTTGGGAGCTATTCGGACCACCGTCCACTGCGGAGACTATTGGGTAGACATAAGGTCGGGGGCGCAGGCAACGACACCATCAATCCACCAAGGGGTCATACTCGCCCCTAACGCGGCAGAAGAGAAAACTGTGGTTGAGTTAGCACCGACGGCGCTGAGGCAGAAGAAGATTCCAGGACCCACAGCAGCACGCTCCGAACCAATAACCTCTCGGAAGAGACGAACCGTTACGTTCGCGGATGACGACCGAGCGACGAAGACAGCGAAGACGGAGAAGCTAGGACATGATCAACCCCGAGCAGTGGCACTAAATACCAGCGAGGAGAGCAACTGTGATACGGGCTCAGGAGAGGTGGATCCAGCCACGACCAACCCAAGGGTCGTGGAATTCCTTACGGAAGAGCTCTGCAAGTTCTATAGTCTCAAGGGGACGACGACGATCACCGAACACAAGATCACAATGAAGGACGACAGACCCATAAAACAGAGGTACTACCCGAAGAACCCAGCCATGCAGCAGATCATTAACGATCAGGTAGACGAGCTTCTAGCGCAAGGCTGCATCGAACCCTCTAGAAGTCCACACAGTGCACCAATAGTGCTGGTGCGGAAGAAGAATAATCAGTGGCGAATGTGTGTGGATTATCGCCAGCTGAACGAGCGTTCTGTCCCGGATGCATACCCGCTCCCAAGAATGACGCACATTCTAGAAAGATTGCGACAGGCGAAGTACATCTCGACCTTGGATCTGAAGAACGGTTACTGGCAGATCCCAATGGCCAAGGAGAGCCGAGAGTGTACGGCGTTCACGGTACCTGGGCGGGGCCTTTTCCAGTGGAAGGTGATGCCATTCGGCCTACACTCCGCGCCGGCCACGTTCCAGCGGGCGCTGGATAGCATCATCGGCCCGGATATGGAGCCCCATGCGTTCGCTTATCTGGATGACATCGTGGTGATAGCCGAGACCCTCGAAGAACACATGCGAGTCTTGCAAGAGGTGTTTCGGCGCCTACGAAAGGCCAATCTCAGGCTGAATCCGGATAAGTGCTCGTTCTTCCAAAGGAAGATAACGTATTTAGGGCACATGGTTAGTGATCGGGGAATCCACACAGACCCAGACAAGATAATCGCAGTGCAGGGCTTGAAGCCGCCTACCACTGTGAAGGAGCTACGCCAGTGTATCGGACTAGCATCATGGTACAGGCGGTTCGTCCCGAAGTTCGCCGATATCGTACAACCGATGACCGCACTGCTGAAGAAGGGCCAGAAGTGGGAGTGGACGGCATCGCAACAACAGGCGTTCGAGGAGCTAAAGCGCAGACTAACGGAGGCCCCGGTATTAGCGTGTCCGGACTTCACGAAGCGGTTCACACTGCAGACAGATGCTAGCGACCACGGATTCGGGGCGGTACTCACCCAGGAGGAGGATGGGAAAGAGCGGGTGGTGGCGTATGCCAGTCGACGGCTTAACAAGGCAGAGGTCAACTACACGACGACCAAAAAGGAGTGTTTGGCGATCGTGTGGGCCGTGCGTAAGCTGCGGTGTTATCTCGAGGGATATGAGTTCACCGTGGTGACGGACCACCTGGCACTCAAGTGGCTGAACTCAATCGAGAACCCGTCAGGTAGAATAGCTAGGTGGGCCCTGGAACTCCAGCAGTACCGATTCGACGTGAAATACCGACGGGGGAAACAAAACGTCGTGGCGGACGCTCTATCCCGGCAGCCCGATGAAGTGCTCAGCTCCGCCCAGGTGATAGTCTCCGGTTGCCCATGGTGGACGCGGACGATGGAGTAAGTCAGGAGCAACCCGGAACAGTACTCAGAGTACCTGGTCGCCAATGACCAGCTGTACCGCCAGTCCGGAGGACGACCTCCAGAAGAGGAACATAACCCATGGAAACTCTGCGTTCCACGGAGTTTGCGAAGCAGAGTGCTCCAAGAGTGCCACGATCAACCTACGGCGGGCCACCTTGGAGTGAGGAAGACTGCTGCCAGGGTAGCACAGCGCTACTATTGGCCGGGGTACTTTCGCGATGTGGTCAGACACGTACGCCAGTGCCCGACGTGCCAGACCTATAAGGTCAGCCAGCGGCAAGCTGCAGGCAAGATGCTGACTCGCCAAGTCATGGAGCCATTTCACACGGTATGCGCGGATTTTGTGGGACCCCTACCGCGCTCCAAGGCGGACCATACAATGCTCCTGGTGCTATTCGACCATTTTAGTAAGTGGGTCGAACTCGTTCCGTTGCGCAGGGCGACGTCTGCTACCCTGGAGCAAGCTCTGCGTGAGAGGATTATCGGTCGTTTTGGGACTCCCAGAGTAATGGTCTGTGACAACGGAACCCAATTTACCAGCCGGGCATTCAGGGATTTCACACAACGGGCCGGCATACAGCTACAGCACACCGCACCCTATAGCCCAAACCAGAACCCAACGGAGCGCGCGAATCGAACCGTGAAAACAATGATCGCCCAATACCTAGGCACACAACAAGGCGCTTGGGACACGCTATTGCCGGAATTCGGGCTGGCGATCAACACCAGCGTCTCGGACACGACGGGGTACAGTCCCGCTTTCCTGGTACAGGGACGCGAGCCAAGGTTGCCAGGGGGACTGTTCGAAGAAGTGACACCAGGAACGGGCAAAGCGACACCAACTGCCGAGGAAAGGGCAAAGCGGCTCCAGGAGATTTTTAAAATTGCCCAGGCCAACGCCAGAAACGCAGCAGGGGAACAGAGTCGGTACTATAACTTGCGAAGGAGAGACTGGCGCCCCACCTTGGGTTCCTTGGTGCTGGTACGCACCCACTTCCTCAGCAAAGCCGCGGAAGGATTCGCCGCAAAGCTGGGCCCCCGCTACGATGGGCCCTTTAAAGTGGTTAGGTTCCTGTCAGCGAACATCGTACGTCTGCAGCGGCCAGGAACACGACAGCGACGCACGGCCAATGTGGCCGATCTGAAGGAGTACCACGAGCCATCCACGGACGAGGAGAAGAAGGACGAGGAACGGGAGTAGTTTTTAAGAACATTGTACTAGTTTAAGCTCGATTGGTTAAGCGAAGGGTCACCCGTACTAGGTAGGCACAAGTTGTTAATTTAAGCCCAGGTCACACTCGTTAGGTAGGGATAAAGGGAGGGTCATCATCCAGGTATCACATAACATTACTACAATTCTATTCCCTTAGCACAACGCGGCCCCAGGGAAGAGAACCCCCCACCAGAGCACCACCATCCCGACGGACTGGCCGTGAAGACGGCAATCGTCGGGCGGAGGAGAACGCAGTCGCGGAGGCGCGACAGCTGGAGGAAGCCCGGAGGGCAGATAGGCGGCGACAGTATTTGGCCGCGCACATAACGCGCCAATGGGTGGAGTTCCATAACCGCCACTACCCGACCGTGTCAGCGGAGAGGCAGCGAGCTCGCCTCGAGGCGCAGAGGGCCCGGGCTGCCATGTTCGCCCCTGGAACGGGCATCCGGTTGGCGGAAGAGGAGCGAGTGGATCACCTGCCGGGGTACAGGCGGCCTTCTGACATAGGTCTGCTGGAGGAGATCTACGAGGCAGTGACAACAGAGAGGAGACGGCAGAGCGCTCCCGCGGCCGGGGCCCAGGACGCTGGCAGCGAACCCGGAACCGGAGAAGACCCCGGACTCCCTCGCGTCAGGGTGTTTAGGGTGACGGAAGCGGAGGACGTCGGTGGGCCTCAGCTAGAGACCCCAGCAGTCCCGACTACGGAACTCCTCGGACTCGCAGAGGGCACCCAGACAGCGGGAGTCATCGAATGCCCGGAGGCAAATACCTCCAGTTCGAGTACCCCACCCCCTTTCCACGGAGTCACGCCAGAGTGGACCATCAGCGACGACAGTGGCTCGGACGGCGACGAAGGGACAAGCGGTCTGGCAAGCCCAGTTAAGGAGAGCGAAACTGATGGGCCGTTGCCGTCCCTCTTACCCCAGACTATACTACCGGATGCCAGTAGTCGGTGGGGTGAAGGGTGCAGCCGCCGTATGCGCCGGTCGGCCCGAGCAGAGCCCAGGGGAAGCCCCGAACCACCGGTGGAGGAGCCGGAGACGCAACCCCCCAGACCCCCCGGAAGAACCCAACTAGCACCCGAGGAGTGGGTCACAGTACCGGAAGGGTGGCACACCCAGGAGACGAGGCTACCCCACGACCTAGTGGCGCATGTGACACGCGAGATGGGGACCCGGGGTCGGAGGCGTGTCCACTACGTGCGCGACTTCGGAGGGTATCGCTACCGTGTCCGGCAGAATCGCACGGGACCACCGATAATACAGCGGATGGGGGCGGAAACAACGTCGGCCAACCCGGGAAGCGCCGTGGCGGTAACAAAGGGGGGGGTGTGAGGAATCACATTCCGCCGGCCGGAATAAGTAATAAAAATAAATAATAAATAATAATGTAAACGTTTCATTTGTAAGGGGAATACAGGGTAGCGAGAGATCGGCGAAGCGGCGGCAGACAATGACATAGAACGGACAGACAAACAGACAAATGCAACGGCCAAACGAACGGGACAAACGGCAAGACGTGGAATTCTAACGGCGATCCCAGTACAGGCTGCACTATTCGCCGAAATTGTGCTTAGCAACAGCGAACGACGGCAAGGAAAAGACAACGGACAGCAACGCAGAGACGAAACGGTAAGCGGACGGCGCAGCGCTTAAAAGAGAGCACAGCAGCGCTCAAAGCTAAGCGACGGCCACGATATCAAGGGAGCGCAAATCTAAGAGAACATAACAGCGCGCAGTGCAAACGACCGGCGCAACGACTAAGAGAGCGCAGCGACGCTCAGTGCCAGCAAGCGACGCACCGTTAAGAGAGCGCAGCAACGCTCAGTGCAAGCGAGCGACGCACCGCTAAAAGAGCGCATAGCCACGTGCCGAGCCGAATGCTGCCACGCAATGTAGCGTAGGCACGCGCTGGCGCTCGGCCGGGCAGAGGCAAACGCTCATGCGCAGCCGAATGCATGCAAATGCATGTAGCGGCTGCGTAGCGGGCAGAACGGGCAGCGCAGCAGCCGCTCTGAAACAAAGGGCGCGTGGGCGCTGCAGTTAATCTTCTTTGGACCGCCAAAGTGCACTGACGCACTTCACTTAAGACAGACACGCACGCAACTACGGAGAACGATGCCGCCGCCGCCTGCAGACCGCCGGTAAGTTACCGGGCCTCGAATGTAGAGAATTAGTTTTATCCCCGCTTCTGTTCGCTTCTGTCCGCCCGTGGGCGTGTCATGGCTGGGCAGTGTTCGTTAGTGTTGTCCGTGTTTCTTGGCATCGAGGTGGCGCCCCGCGGACGCCACTCGACCCTGCTCTGAGCGTTATGCGCCGGAGCTGGATCCATGTGGCCGCGAGTGGGCGTGTCACCGCTTGCCGGTGTTGTGTAAGTGTTTGTGTGTGTTTGTGGCCTCGCCGTGACATACCGCGGGCACCACGCGACTCGGCTCCGAGCGTTATGCGCTAGAACTGGACCGCGTGGCCGCCAGGGGCATGTCACGGCCGCCAGGGGCATGTCACGACCCCGCTCTGAGCGTTATGCGCCGGAGCTGGATCCATGTGGCCGCGAGGGGGCGTGCCACCGCTTGCCGGTGTTGTTTAAGTGTTTGTGTGTGTTTGTGGCCTCGCCGTGACATACCGCGGGCACCACGCGACCCGGCTCCGAGCGTTATGCGCTAGAGCTGGACCGCGTGGCCGCCAGGGACATGTCACGGCAAGGTGGCGCCCCGCGGACGCCACTCGACCCTGCTCTGAGCGTTATGCGCCGGAGCTGGACCCATGTGGCCGCGAGTGGGCGTGCCACCGCTTGCCAGCGGTGTCTCAGTGTTTGTGTGTGTTGGTGGCCGCGCCGTGACACCCTGCGGACGCCACGCGGCCCGGCTCCGAGCGTTATGCGCTAGAGCTGGATTCGCGTGGCCGCCAGCGGTCGCGTTCTGAACGTTATGCGCCAGAACGGAATCCACGCGGCCGTCTGTGGGCGTGCCACAGCCGGGGCTTAATCTGGTAGGGGCGTTGTGGTTGTGTAGTGTTGGGCATGGCGATGGTCATCGTTACGAGGCTCCCGCTCCGCGCGTCATGCGCCGGAGTGAGTCGTCACCACCGACCCATTTCGGGCCTATAGTTGCCCTAGCTTGCCATTCCTCTCATCCCGCGGTTCCGGCAATTTATAAATTTCTTGTAAATGACCCTGGGGAGACTGAGAGATGTACCCCAGCCATAGTAACTTCTTTACAAAAGGGTATGAAAGCGTATGAAGATATGATTTGGTCAATCGGCCGTTACAGCATTTACAGTATGAGCATTTATGTTCCTATGTGGGAAAATATGTTTGCTGCCTGTGAACTATATACATGTGTGTGTGTGCATACACATATATATGAGAATTGGCGCGAACCTGCCATGGGCTTTTAATTGTGTGAACGATTTCGGTCGGATCAGATTGGTGCGTTAAAAAACTTATCACTTCAGTGCTTTTTCGTCCCAAAATTTATAAACATAAGTTTTTTTTCAAAACTATGGCTAAAACAGGTGGTATCAAAAATAAAAATTCACAAAGAAATGGCTTTAAATGCATTATTCAAACGTGTGGCGCAAGCTATAGAAATAGTTCCGTTAATTGTCCGGTTAGCTTATTCTCGTTTCCAACAAAGCAGTTTTATTTAAACAAGTGGATCAAGGCATGCAGTTTGCCCAATAATTTGGATTGGAAGAAGGTAAAAATATGCAAGAGGCATTTCGAAAGGAAATTTATTGGTAAGCGTAAATTAATAGGTAATGCAGTCCCAACCTTGAATTTGTCCAGCCAAGATTTTTCTTTTAATAAGCATGATGCTGATATTTATTTAATAGACAGTGAGGAAGAGGATATTTCTCCTTATAGTTAAAGAAATAATTTAGATAAATTAGAACAGGAAAATAAAATCGACCATAATGAGAGCGAAGAGGAAGAAAATGTGGCTAATTTTTTAGTTTTGACTGCACTTTAAAAAATCAATTGTGGCAGGATTTAAGCGTTGGTAAGTCTTCCTTTTGTGAAAATTGCTTAAAGAGAGAGCGAAATGAGGTATGTTATAGGAAAAAATATTTTGATATGGGAATACATTTAAAACAAGTAAGACCGTTGCAGTTAGGCGAAACTAACTGCGATATATATTTAATAAACATTTAATTAACGAAATATTTCGGCAATTAGCAAACGTACATGGCAAGCAACATACATACAGATTTTCACATGTACACACTATACGAGTATACACACAATTTTCTATGTATGCGTACAAAAGTTTGGATGCCAGAATATTCTAAGAATTGTGACTGAATTGGGAATTTTTCGATCATTACTTTAGTTTTGTCAGAGACGCTCTAGCAATGCCTTATTTGGTTTTAGTTAACGAATGGCAGGTCAGGGCAGTGGCGCTGGTGGCAAGCGCTATGCAAGCTGTACTTAGGTACTTGGGTTCGAATCCCGCAGGAAACTTTTTTTTTTTTTTTAAATTTGTTTTTTCATTTTTTATATACTCTGTTCCCTTAAAAAGGGAAAAAGAGTATATTGGGTTTGTGCAATTTCCGTCTTGCTGTCCGTCCGTCTGTCCGTCTGTCCGTCCGTCCGTCTGTCCGTCTGTCCGTATGAACGCAATATTTTTCGGCGCTATTAGAGCTAGAGACTTGAAATTTTAAACATATACTCATATATGTTCCCGAATTATAAAGTGTTAAAATTTTCCAGATCCGCCCACTAGGGGCGTGGCAAATCGGAAAACTCTTCCGCCCATAGTTAAGTTATCATACTAGATGATGAGTTAGAGAGTTGCAATTTGGAATGTATACTCGGGGTGACAACCCAAGTTCAAAAAGCTATGGCGGATATATCTACGCCCATTGGGGGCGTGGCAAATCGTTACGAGGCTCCCGCTCCGCGCGTCATGCGCCGGAGTGAGTCGTCACCACCGACCCATTTCGGGCCTATAGTTGCCCTAGCTTGCCATTCCTCTCATCCCGCGGTTCCGGCAATTTATAAATTTCTTGTAAATGACCCTGGGGAGACTGAGAGATGTACCCCAGCCATAGTAACTTCTTTACAAAAGGGTATGAAAGCGTATGAAGATATGATTTGGTCAATCGGCCGTTACAGCATTTACAGTATGAGCATTTATGTTCCTATGTGGGAAAATATGTTTGCTGCCTGTGAACTATATACATGTGTGTGTGTGCATACACATATATATGAGAATTGGCGCGAACCTGCCATGGGCTTTTAATTGTGTGAACGATTTCGGTCGGATCAGATTGGTGCGTTAAAAAACTTATCACTTTAGTGCTTTTTCGTCCCAAAATTTATAAACATAAGTTTTTTTTCAAAACTATGGCTAAAACAGGTGGTATCAAAAATAAAAATTCACAAAGAAATGGCTTTAAATGCATTATTCAAACGTGTGGCGCAAGCTATAGAAATAGTTCCGTTAATTGTCCGGTTAGCTTATTCTCGTTTCCAACAAAGCAGTTTTATTTAAACAAGTGGATCAAGGCATGCAGTTTGCCCAATAATTTGGATTGGAAGAAGGTAAAAATATGCAAGAGGCATTTCGAAAGGAAATTTATTGGTAAGCGTAAATTAATAGGTAATGCAGTCCCAACCTTGAATTTGTCCAGCCAAGATTTTTCTTTTAATAAGCATGATGCTGATATTTATTTAATAGACAGTGAGGAAGAGGATATTTCTCCTTATAGTTAAAGAAATAATTTAGATAAATTAGAACAGGAAAATAAAATCGACCATAATGAGAGCGAAGAGGAAGAAAATGTGGCTAATTTTTTAGTTTTGACTGCACTTTAAAAAATCAATTGTGGCAGGATTTAAGCGTTGGTAAGTCTTCCTTTTGTGAAAATTGCTTAAAGAGAGAGCGAAATGAGGTATGTTATAGGAAAAAATATTTTGATATGGGAATACATTTAAAACAAGTAAGACCGTTGCAGTTAGGCGAAACTAACTGCGATATATATTTAATAAACATTTAATTAACGAAATATTTCGGCAATTAGCAAACGTACATGGCAAGCAACATACATACAGATTTTCACATGTACACACTATACGAGTATACACACAATTTTCTATGTATGCGTACAAAAGTTTGGATGCCAGAATATTCTAAGAATTGTGACTGAATTGGGAATTTTTCGATCATTACTTTAGTTTTGTCAGAGACGCTCTAGCAATGCCTTATTTGGTTTTAGTTAACGAATGGCAGGTCAGGGCAGTGGCGCTGGTGGCAAGCGCTATGCAAGCTGTACTTAGGTACTTGGGTTCGAATCCCGCAGGAAACTTTTTTTTTTTTTAAAATTTGTTTTTTCATTTTTTATATACTCTGTTCCCTTAAAAAGGGAAAAAGAGTATATTGGGTTTGTGCAATTTCCGTCTTGCTGTCCGTCCGTCTGTCCGTCTGTCCGTCCGTCCGTCTGTCCGTCTGTCCGTATGAACGCAATATTTTTCGGCGCTATTAGAGCTAGAGACTTGAAATTTTAAACATATACTCATATATGTTCCCGAATTATAAAGTGTTAAAATTTTCCAGATCCGCCCACTAGGGGCGTGGCAAATCGGAAAACTCTTCCGCCCATAGTTAAGTTATCATACTAGATGATGAGTTAGAGAGTTGCAATTTGGAATGTATACTCGGGGTGACAACCCAAGTTCAAAAAGCTATGGCGGATATATCTACGCCCATTGGGGGCGTGGCAAATCGGGAAATACGTATCTTCTACACCGTTAAAGCTAGAACGCTGAAATTTTGCATGTGAGTTAATGTTATGATTCTAAGAAGATCGATCAAAAAGTTTTATGTCTACGCCCATTGTGGGCGTGGCAAATCGGACGAAAATATAGTGATTTTTCAAATTGAGGTATATTTTGTACACTATTGACACTAGAGACTTGAAATTTTGCATACATACTTGGGTTGACAACCCAAGACTAAAAAGCTATGGTAGATATATCTACGCCCACAGGGAGCGTGACAAACCGCAAAAGTTTATATCTCCTACAGTTTTAGAGGCAGAAGCTTGAAAATTGGATGGTTGAGTTACTAATATCCTCCTCTATCGATGACTCAAAAATAATTTTTCAGCCTCTTTGGGGGCATATCGAAAAATACCCTGTAATTTTCGCATTTTTGGAATGTAAGAATTTTTTCTATGAACTAGCAAAAAATTATGCGTCTACGCCCACTGGGGGCGTGGCAAATCGGTAAAGAAGTTTGATGTGGCCAACTACATAATTCATGCATATAATAGCTTAGTAGCAATTGCTATGATGGCAAAAAGCATTTTAACATAAATATAATAATATTAATGAATTTAAAAAATAAAATTTATAAGTTTTCGATTAATAAATAAGAAGTTTCCAGCTGGATTCGAACCTAGGTCTTTTGAAAACAACATGTAATCATTAGCTAAACCTAAAAAAATTCACAGCTGATCAGCTGGTCAGCTGATCAGCAGCTTGTGACAAAACAAAACAATACAATCGCACTTCTTGTAATATGTATACACACTTGGATGTGTATACACGTACACATACATACATACATATATGCATGCATAGAAAAACTGCCTGCCACACAGCGTCGCAAATCGGAAAGCATAAAGCAGTTTTAGTTTTTACTTAAATGCACAATTCATATGCTTATGTTTATAAATGATTATCAATTGGCAGCAAGCATTTTATAATAAATATACAAATATAAAAAAAATAAAAAATTAATAATTTTTGAAAAAAAGTTTTCTGCGGGATTCGAACCCACGCACCTAAGTATAGCTTGCATAGCGCTTACCACCAGTGCCACTGCCCTGAACTGGGCTTTTTTACCTAAAACCAAATAAGGCATTGGTAGAGCGCCTTTTGACAAAACTAAAGTAACCATCGAAAAATTCCCAATTCAGTCACAATTCTTAGAATATTCTGGCATCCAAACTTTTGTATATATACATAGAAAATAGTGTGTATACTAGTGTACATGTGTAAATCTGTATATATGTGTAGGAAAAACGTTAGTTGCTTGCCATGTACGTTTGCTAATTGCCGAAATATTTCGTTAATTAAATGTTTATTAAATAAATAAAATGCACCTATGGGAACATAGTATATCGCAGTTAGTTTCGCCTAACTGCAACGTTCTTACTTTTTATTAACCAGGTTATAATATTCGAGAACCGATAAGTTGCCCTGTCGTAAGACACTTAATTCTTGTTCTAAAATGTGCATCGGACGCCTGTCACTATGTGCAAAATCTAATCTGGCAAGTATTGCCTCAAAGTTAAGTACGGTACCGTGATTAGTTAGGATATCATTTGCTCTACCTGTGACTTTGTTTCTAAGTATTGTTAAGGCACCTACATATTTTCTACTGCCCTCTTTATACATTCGCATAGCACCGCAAACTGCTTCACGCCAGCTTACATATGCGTTTTGGTTTCCTGAAAACTCAGGTAAGGATTTAACTCTATCGAATGATTCGTCGCAACGAATTGTATCATTGATGACTGTTGCTTTAAATTCTTGTTTGTTGTTGGAAGACAATGTTAACTGAGCTTTTAACTCTGTAATTTGTTCTTGAAGCACTCTGGTTTGATTTGCAATTAATTGAGCTATTATTTCTGCTGTAAGATTGTTAGCCATTTTTGAATTATTTGTATTTGCTTTTAAATTTGAAAATTTTTTCAATTAACTCGTCCAGGTTTAGTACAATTATTAAACACAAAAAAATTTTTAAATGTAGCTTAATGAGTAATTATAAAGATTACAAAGATTCTCAATCGCTCACGTAGTGGTACTTCTTTCTTTGGGTTAGGGTGGATCGGGTCGTCCTTGCTTCCTTCCTTCTTTATTGTCTTGTCACTGATTTTGGGTTGTGACCTTTTGGTTCGGTCACACAGCACGATCTTTTCGTCTTAAGCTGCCTTTTGTTTTAGGCTGGCACAAACTTTTGTCGTTTTTAGATTCAATTTTTTGTTTTGAGTCATGTGACTTTTATTAGCGTTGTTGTGATTTTTAATTTAAATTTTGGTTTGAAGCACAAGTTGTTTCTTTTTTTGTTTGAAACTTTTTAATGCACTTTTTGTTTGAGTTCTAGAAACTTGATGTTTCTTTTTGAGTTTAAATTTTTTTGACACTTTTTATTTCACTTTTAGTTCGGCGGCGCACGATTACATAAAAAGATGTAGTTTCTTTTTATGTGTTTTTTATTTAACGTATGCCCCACGTTGGGCGCCAATTAATCAACTTGCCTTTGCAAGTTAATAAAAAAATTATTTTATTATAGTGAACGTAGTGTTCTTTTATTAAACTCAAAATTCGAACTGAAGTACAAAAATGATCTTATGCTGCAAGTCAGCTAATGTTTATGTTAAAGCTTCCCTCATTAAAGCTCAAAGCTCAAAAGCTCTAAAGCTCACAAGAGTGGCTTACGTGATTCTATATCGTAATTGTGAAATTATGAATTGTTTATATTAAAGCTTGGTTGCTAACTCAAAGAGCCCTTGGAAACTGCTCAGAGATTCTTATGTTTATGTTGAAGCCAAAACTGCTGACTCTGTGGGAATAGGGAATATTTATGTTTCAGCCGAGTGGCGTGATATGATTGTTTATGATTGGGGAGACTGAGTTATGCTATTTGAAAGTTGTTTACATTTATCATAAGAGTCGCTTGAGTAGCGGGGTACACAGATGGTTGTCAGTGTATACACATCCAAGTGTGTATACATATTGCAAGAATTGCGATTGTATTGTTTTGTTTTGTCACAAGCTGCTGATCAGCTGACCAGCTGATCAGCTGTGAATTTTTTTAGGTTTAGGGTTCGAATACCGCTGGAAACTTTTTATTTATTATTCGAAAACTTATAAAATTTATTTTTTAATTTCATTAATATTATTATATTAATGTTAAAATGCTTTCTGCCATCTTAGCAATTGCTACTAAGCTCAACTTCTTTGCCGATTTGCCACGCCCTAGTGGGCGGATCGGGAAAATTTTTACACTTTATAATTCGGGAGCATATATGAGTATATGTTTAAAATTTCAAGTCTCTAGCTCTAATAGCGCCGAAAAATATTGCGATCATACGGACAGATGGACAGACGGACGGACGGACAGACGGACAGATGGACGGACAGCAAGACGGACATTGCACAAACCCAATATACTTTCTTCCCTTTGGGAACAAAGTATAAAAATTAAAAATGATTCAGGAATAGGCAGTTTATTAGAAAATAGCATTGAGGTAATAAGAAAATGGGCCTTCAACGCATCCTTCGGAAATCGGATTCGACCGAAATCGTTCATACAATTTAAATCACGTGAAAGGCATACGCCAATTTGCACGTATAGGCTAGAGTTACGCACACAGGCGCATATCATGTAAGTATAAACACGCGCATCAACGCTTTCATACCCTACATAAAAATAATAATAATAATCTTTATATTTTGCATGAGCATGGCAATCGCTTTGAAAAGTTCAGCATACTCTTCACTCAGAAGGTAAGAAATGGGATCGTTTGCAAGTCGCGAACAAATTTAAATTTTGTGCGCTGTCGACTGGCCGCATATACATATGCATACACACATTCAAACATACATGCATATACATTTGAGAGAGCAAAGAGAGCATTGTAGGCCAGTCAAAGAGAGAGAAACAGAGAGAGACCATTTCGTTCGAGCGCTGGCAGCGAACTGAATATCAACTACGATATTTTCGCTGCCCGAGCAGCAAATGACAGAGCCGAGCAAATACGAAGATGATTAGGACGCAAAATCAAAATTAGGTTTGTGAAAAAAGTTTGTTCAAGTTGTCCAGTCTATGTGTTGTATGGTTAGTGGTTTTAGTTAACAAAGTTCACATCAGGGCAGCGATGCTGGTGGTAAGCGCTTTGCAAGCTATACTTGGGTGCGTGAGTTGTATGTTAGTTACGCAGTACGAGTTCGTTTTGTTTTTTTTTTTTTTGATAACTCATCCCATTTCCAAATTATCGATAAAAATTCGTTTACATTTTTACGTTTTTTGGGCATAACTTCTACACCGTTTTAGCTAGAGACTTCAAATTTATATATTTAGATAGTTAATATGGATACGCAGATTTTGTAATTTTCATATTTTGGTTGTTATATATATGTATAATATATTGTGTTGAACATTGCGCACTGCAAAAAAAAAAAACATCCTCTTCGACTTTTTAGTGGTTGGGGCTCGTATAATTAAATTTTACAATATATTTATATTCTCAATTATATTTTACTTCGTTCTATTTCTTAGGTGCCCTAGCATATGCTGAACTTGGCACAATGAATACCTCATCTGGTGCGGAATGGGCGTATTTTATGGATGCGTATGGACCAGCTCCGGCATTTTTATTCTCATGGGTATCGACATTGGTTTTGAAGCCATCTCAAATGGATATAATATGCCTACCATTTGCACAGTACGTTGTTGAGGCATTTGTGACAGAATGTGATCCGCCTGGAGGTGTTGTAAAAATGGTTGCTCTGGTGGCGATTGGTAAGACTAGGATGCAAAGTAAAATACACGTTTTAAAGTCTACATAATTATTTATATTACTGTTATTTCCAGTGATGATATTATTTGTGAATTGCTACAGTGTTAATTTGGGAATGGCCGTGCAGAATGTGTTTACGGTTGCAAAATTGGTAGCTGTTGTCATTGTGATATGCGGCGGCATCTGGAAGCTACTTCAGGGCACCACGCAACATCTATCGAATGCATTTAATGGGCCAATGCCAAATATTGGTGCTATCGCAACGGCATTTTACACGGGCCTTTGGGCATATGATGGTTGAAATAATCTAAACTATGTTACCGAAGAGATTAAGAATCCCAGTAAAAACTTACCACGATCTATTATTATTGGCATACCACTTGTTACTCTGTGCTACGCACTGATCAACATCTCCTATCTGGCAGCAATGTCGGCACAAGAAATGATAGAATCCGAGGCGGTCGCTGTGACTTTCGGCAATCGCATACTAGGCGCCCTTGCTTGGCTAATGCCGCTCAGTGTCACTGTCAGCACATTTGGAAGTGCTAATGGCACGCTCTTTGCCGCTGCACAGTAGAGCTGGCAAACTATCGATGGCACTATCGATATATCGAACTTTCTCATTTTTGCGCCACCATCGATATTTTTATCCACTATGGATAGGGATCCAAATAACGCGCGCATTTTTGACACATCACTCGTTTTGGCGATTGGGTTATACGAAATTTGTTAAAATATAATCCGGTATAAGCTTTTTGGTTAGTGGTATAGACGGTGGTATTGGCATGGACAAATTTTTGATCGATAATAACAATATTTTCCATTTCATTGTTAGAACAGTAAAACTAATTTTATATGTATTAACATAGATGGCGACATTTGCAATGTGGATCTTGAAAACGCGGTGGCCAAAAAACCGCGCATTGGCAAATCTAAAGTTTGGCAATTCTTTACAAGAGTTAATGATGGTAAATTGGCAAAGTGTCGTTCATGTGATAAAACATACAAGACAACACTGCAAATAAATGAATTGCCAATTGTTAACAAAATCGAGAGCTACGTAAGCGCAACATATGATTCTTCAAACAAGCGTAAAAAGGAGCTTGATATAGCACTTATGGAGTATATCTCATCAGACATGCGACCATTTTCCGTTGTTGAAAATGAAAATGAAGTAAAACTGATTGTTTTTTTAAGTTAATATAATTTTTGTTATTTTTTTAATTTAATATAATTTTTGTTATTTTGCATATTAAGTTTTCTTGTTATAATTTGTTATTTTGTTATTTTTCGTAATTTTTAAATTTAAATGAAAATAAAGACGGTTTTAGCGATAGTATCGATAGTATCGATTTTTTTCTTAAAAACATCGAAAATATCGAATGGCGCCACTATCGATAGTTTGCCAGCTCTACTGGACAGTACGTTACAGCAGACATACATATGTACATATTTAAGCTCACCACATTTGATCGTTTATTATTTCCACTTCTTAATTTTTTTATTTTCAGGCTTTGCTTTGCAGCAAGTCGAGAGGGACATTTGCTCGACATACTCTCATATGTACATGTACTACGCTTGACTCCGGCTCCTGGCCTTATATTCCACGTAAGACCAATAGCAACAACATCGTATCGGCAATTCTTGTTTAATCTAGACTATATCTCGTAATTCAATTTAAATTAATTTTTATACCCTGAGCCCATTGAAAATGGGAAATCAGGGTATAATGGTTTTGTTAAATGTATGTAACAGGCAGAAGGAGGCGTGGCAGACCCCATAAAGTATATATATTCTTGATCAGGGTGACGAGAAAAGTTGATATAGCCATGTCCGTCTGTCCGTCTGTCCGTCCGTCCGTCCGTCTGTCCGTCCGTCTGTCCGTCCGTCCGTCCGTCCGTATGTATGAACGCGTCGATTTCCGAAGATACAAAAGCTAGAGAGTTCATTCTTTTTGTGTTAGGTTCGTATATTGCACGCGCAGTACGAGTTTGTTTCAGAAATTCGATAACTCGTATATTTGCAAAGTTATCGATAAATGAATTTACCGGCAACCAGTTATAAAATTCTAACAAATTCATCTTTAGAGTTAGAGTCTCCAAGTCTTCTGCATATATATAGATACTAATTTAATACAATTTCGGCTTTTGTCAGATTTTGGGTTCCGGTCCCCACTTCGCCCCACCACCATCAAATGTGAAAAAAATGCATTTCAAATACTAGAGACATACAGTTTGGTTCAGCATATAGATATGAATATCATAATCATAATCTGCAGTATCAATACGATTGTCCATCTAGAAACAAAATTATTAATCATCAAAGTTTTCTCATCAAAACCCATGTGTCGCAGCAGCAAAGCAGCGAGACAGCAAGACGTTTGCAATGCTTACACACATGCACACACACATACAAGCATAGACCAGCGTGTGTGTGTGTTCGTGTTTTTGCATATAAAGTTTCTTACGCATAGAGAATCGAAACGAAGCGTTCTTGGAATATGATTCGTTCGAAGAAGGGCTCAGGGGATTTCGTAGTCGAGCAGTCTCGACTACAGCTTTCTTACTTGTTATTAAAGATTTATGTATACATTAAAGCTTGGCGCAACATCGATGTTTTTAAAAATTAGAAACATCGATGTTTTTTGTTCGATGTTCGATGTTTTGTAAAAATGCTCCATCCACTAAATTTATCCAATTTATCCAAAACAGTGGGCAGCGGGGAATTCTGGCTTTTTAAAAAAACATTTAAATTTTTTCCGCTTATTTTTCTTAGCACTTTAACATATTTTAGAGAATGTATGTACAATGAAGTGTTGTTCATTGTAGTGCCAGGATGTGTAACGTAACAGCACTAACCATACAACCACTAACCATACAACACATAGACTGGACAACTGGTACAAGTTAATGTTCACACTTATTTTTTGACTTTAGAACCCCCTTAACTTCGTATTTGCTCGGGTTTTTACTTTTAGGGTCGGTAGAGAAAAATTGCTGATGGCAAAATCATTCCGCTTCGAGCGCTCGACGGTGACGGTCGATTTTCCAAAAATGCCTGACATGTGCCGCTCTTTCCCTTGCTCTCTTTCTCTTTCTGCCCCATGCTTTTTACTCTCTGCTCTCTTCTCACAAAAGTATATGTATGCTGCTGGCACAAACAGCAAGCAGCTCACAAAAATTGAAATTTCTTCTCGACGCGATCCCATTGGTTCCCTTCTGAGCGAAGAGTATACCGAATAAACTTAAACTTAAACTGCTTTGCCATGCTCATGCAAAATGTTTGCGTTTTTATTATTATTTGTGGAAAGGGTATGAAAGTGTTGATGTGCATAAAGAATATTATTTCCCTATGACCATACACACACACATTTACACTTCCTAGCTATATGTGTAGGCATTTATGTGCTTGTGTGCAATATTCTTGCTGCCGCCTGTAGATCACTATTAGAACCCCAGCAGTTGATGTTCGTTCGGTTGGGTAGCTGCTGTGAGCTTGCATACGCACACACATACACATACACATTTACACTTCCTAGCTATGTGTGTAGGCATTTATGTGCCAGTGTGCGATACACTTGCTGCATGTAGCTATTCTAATTTCCCAGCGATTGCTGTGTGGTAGCTGATGTGAGTCTACACACACACATACATATGTGTACGTCTGTGATGTGATAATCACAATCGCCGAGTATCACTTGTATAGGCATTTGAATGAATGCTGTGCCTGGGGCATTTGCATGTTTCGTGCGTGGGTCTCGAATATTGGGCGTGTGCCTACCTCAACTTTGAAATTAAGTAAACGAGTTTGGGTAATTTAAGTAAAAGAAAACTGTAAATGATTTTTGAATAATAAATTTAAATTAAATAAAGCATTTAACATAATACATGTATATTTTTGTTATTTAGTGGAAAATATGACTATATAGCGAATGCATATTTTTTGCATAAAAGTGCCATTTTACCTGTATATCTAGGCATGTGAATAACATGTACCATTTTTGCCTATAGGGTCAAATCAGGTACTAAATATTGAAGAACAAATGATAACAGATCAACAGGTAAGAAAAAATTTGCATTTATTTATTTATTTTATTTATTATTTATTATTTTTGTAGGATATTGGTGCTGGCAGGCAATGGATAAGTTTTTGAGAGATGTTAGTGGCAATGGTAATAATAGCATTAAATTATATTAATATTTTTGCATATGTATATATGTATGTGTTATTTTTGTGTAGATCGCAAATCAATGAAAAAGACAAGGTATGGACAGTCGGAGGTATGGAAATTTTTTACTAAATCGTCCAATTGTTCAGCTAAATGCAATAAATGTGGAAAAACATATTTTACAAGTGGCAATACCAGTAATTTATCTGGCCACTTATAAAGAATGCATCCGACGCTGACTGTAAGCGAGCTTCCTAAGAAGACAGGGTCTATTTTATCGTTCATATATAAAAAATATGAACCGTCTTCAAATAGGAAGAAAGTTCTCGACAGTGCGCTGATGTACAACATAAGTTCGGATATGCGACCATTTTTGGTTGTGGAGAACAAAAGATTCCTACACTTTGTTAAAGTTCTTGATCCACGATATGATTTGCCATCTAGATCAAAGTTGCGGGATTCGTGCATGACAGATCTCTATACAAAAATGAGAGAAAATCTCAAGTCTGTCCTTGATCGCGTGGAGCACTGCGTTATAACTACTGATTGCTGGACGTCACGTGCTAACGAAAGTTATATTACAGTCACGTGTCACTTTATAACAGAAAACTTTATGTTACGCACAGCAGTTTTTTCCACCAAAAAACTCTTAAGTGAGACTAATCATTCGGCCGATAACATTTCCCTATCCCTGCGTGAAGTCCTGCTAGAATGGCAAGTACTTGAAAAAGTGACTGCAGTAGTGACGGATAACGCCAGAAATATGATCAAAGCTTGCGAGCTCTTACAAAAGCGGCACGTGCCATGCTTTGCGCACTGCATAAACTTGATTGTCCAAAGCTGTCTATCCCAAGACAGAATTAAAATCGTGATCGGAAAATGCAAAAGTATTGTGTCGTTTTTTAAGAGCAGCTCTATAGCTTATGCCAAATTTAAAGACGAGCAAAATACAGAGAAGCCTTATAATTTAAAGCAGGAGTGTCCAACAAGATGGAATAGTGCTTTCTACATGATTGAGCGCATTTTAAGTACTCATGTCGCCATAGCAAAAGTACTGCTTGATACCCCAAAGGCAGTGTTGCCCTTATCTGCGTATGAGATTATGGTACTGGAGGATTTAAAACTTGTCCTCGCGCCATTTGACCACGCGACAAAAGAGGCATCCTCCAGTACGTTAGACACATCATCTTTGGTGATACCAATAGTATGCGGACTAATGCATAATCTGCAAAAAATAAATTCCCAATTGGTATCTGAAGATGGTCGTGATAGTCGCATGCAATTCCTTAATAGAAGGAATCCGGCAACGGGTCCTTCAGTATGCAAAACGCAATGTGACGCGAATGGCAACTCTTTTAGATCCAAGATTTAAAAAGGAAGGGTTTTTATCGGTACCGAATGCGAGCGAATCGCAAAAATTGTTGGAAAATGAACTCTCTACGCTTTGCAGTTTGCCCGCGTCCCCCACTTCCGACGCCCAATGCTTGCCAGCACCGAACCACAGTTCAACAGCACCAAAATTGTTTGAATTTTTAGAAAAAATATCTCAAAATAAGTACGAAATGGGCGAGTGGACTCCATTTTGGCACTTCGCCAATATTTTACGTCCGAAAATTTATCACCATCATCAAGCCCATTAGACTATTGGATGGTTATGTTTCTCAGATATAAGATGATTTTAAATTATATTGATAATATTTTATTTGCAGATCTCAAATGACAAGCCACTCACAAAAAGCTGTAAAATATTATATGTGTGTCGGCAACTTCTACTGAGAGTGACAGGATGTTCAGCAAAGCTGGACTTATCATTAGCGAAAAGCGAAGCTCGCTACAATCCCAAAATGTTGACATGCTAGTCATCATTAACAAAAACGATTGGATATCAAATGAGATCCATTAGAATATTATAAGGTGAATCTATCCATACTTAGATTAATTTAAAATAATTATATTAATAACAATTTTATTGCAGATCTTAAAAAATGAGAGAATTTAAAAAAAGCAACGGTTAAGACTGATGAAGTGATACCTATATTTTTTATTTATTATTTAATTTTGTTTTACTTTCTTTTTTTTTATTTTAAGTTTTTGAATTTGTGAAATGATGAATAAATTTCAATCAAATATACCATTTAATTTTGTTAAGAATATAAACATTGAATACGTTTATAAGAAAAAGTTTTTTCCGATGTTTCATCGATACATCGATGTTTTTTATTGCAAAACATCGAAACATCGATGTCATCAAACATCGATGGTTCTCCAGAACTAGTATACATAATTACACATCCACGCATATATATATATATATGTAAATATATATACAGTTGAGTCTCGATAATTCGTACCCCGCTAAATCGAAAACCTCAACTGCTGGTCCCTTGAAAAACTTCATCAATTCGCAAAAATCCCATACATTTTGGTCCCCTCGTTAATTCGTAATTTTTCTGCCTACTCGACCATGATCTTCCCTCTTATGGTTCGTTTCGAAACCTCTTATAATTCGTAATTTCGTTTCGTAACCTCTTATAATTCGTAATTCTTGATTTTGCTGGAAGTTAAACTACCGTTAGGTCTCACAGACTATTATGCATGCCGCCTTTTTGTCGCTTCATGTCCGAAATTTCGTTGTTCTCTCATTGGATTTACATTAGTTTGATCATTTTATTTGAAGAGTGAAGACGATTCGTTTTTTATACCCTGAACCCATTGAAAATGGGAATTCAGGGTATAATGGTTTTGTGAAAATGTATGTAACAGGCAGAAGGAGACGTCGCAGACCCCATAAAATCATATATATATTCTTGGTCAGCATCGAAAAATAAGTTGATCTAGCCCTGTCCGTCTGTCCGTCCGTCCGTCCGTCCGTATGAACGTCGAGATTTCGGAAACTGCAAATGCTAAAGAGCTGAAATTTCACATGAACACTCGTATGTTAGCTACGCATACGAGATTATTTTGTTTTTTTCGATAACTTATCCCATTTCCAAATTATCGATGAAAAATCGAAAATTCGTTTCAATATTTTAGGGTTTTTGGGTATAACTTCTACACCGTTTTAGCTAGACACTTCAACTTTATATATTTAGATAGATATTATGGATATGCAGATTTTGTATTTTTCAGATTTTGGATGCCACGCCCCCCTTAGAAATGGAGTTATAGGCGTCCAAATTTCAGCCCAACCCACCCCCAAGCCACGACAGCAACTGCGCAGTTAGCAGAGCACGCGCTCATAAGTGCGTAAGGGTATCTCGTAGTCGAGCCGTCTCGACTAGAGCCTTCTTACTTTTTTTTTCATTTCATAATGTTCCGAATAATGCAATTGATAATTTAATAAGCTTGGTAAACACAATAGAGTAAATAATTATGAAGAATATCAAACAATACAAAATTGCAAACTTTTTATACCCTGAGCCCATTAAAAATGGGAAATCAGGGTATAATGGTTTTGTTAAATGTATGTAACAGGCAGAAGGAGGCGTGGCAGACCCCATAAAGTACATATATTCTTGATCAGGGTGACGAGAAAAACTGATATAGCCATGTCCGTCTGTCCGTCTGTCTGTCTGTCCGTATGTTTAAACGCGTCGATTTCCGAAGAAACAAAAGCTAGAGAGTTCATTCTTTTTGTGTTAGGTCCGTATATTGCACGCGCAGTACGAGTTTGTTTCAGAAATCGATAACTCGTATATGTGCAAAGTTATCGATAAACGAATTTATCGGGAACCAGTTATAAAATTCTAGCTAATTCATCTTTAGAGTTAGTCTCCAAGTCTTCTGCATATATATAGATACTAATTTAATACAATTTCGGTTATTGTCAGATTTTTTATTCCGGTCCCCAATTCGCCCCACCACCCCCAAATGTGAAAAAAATGCATTTCAAATACTCGAGACATGCAGTTTGGTTTAGCATATAGATATGAATATCATAATCATAATCTGAAGATATCAATACGATTCTCTATCTAGAAACAGAATTATTAATCATAAAAGTTTTCTCATCAAAACCCATGCGACGCAGCAGCAAAGCAGCGAGCCAGCAAGACGCTTGCAATTCTTACACACATTTATATACACATACATACCTACAAGCGTAGATCAGCGTCTATGTGTGCGCGTGGTTTTGCATGTACAGTTTCTTATGCGTGCAGAAACGAATCGAATCATTCTTGGAATATTATTCGTTCGAAGAAGGGCTCAGGGGATTTTGTAGTCGAGCAGTCTCTAAGCCAGAAGGAGGCGGGGTGTATATAGTATATAAAGTATATATATTCTTGGTCAGGGTGACGAGCTGAGTCGATATAGCCATGTCCGTCTGTCCGCATGTTTGAACGCGTCGATTTTCGAAGATATAAGAGCTAGAGAATTCATTATTTTTGTGTTAGGTTCGTATTAGTGATGTAAAAAATCATCGATGCATCGAGTATCGATGTTTTTTTTTTTATTTATTTTTACCGATGTTTTTCGATGTTTTCGCTGATACCGATGTTGAGCGATGAATCGATATTTTGCAAAACATCAATTGTATAATTTCATAACAACATAACATTGCCGTTTTATGATCAGTGAACAGCAAACTTTCAAATGCAGAAGTAAGTAAATATTTTTTAATCAAAATAAATCTAATTTACTATAGCTGGTATATATATTGTATGAAAATAACGCTATGAAAGCAGTTTAAAAAAACATGAAATATTCGTCATATTGTCAAACGGGAATGTTTTAAAACATCGATGCATCGAATTTTCAATCCGATGTTTCAACCCAACATCGATGTTTGATTTTGAACACATAGATTGACATCGACATCGATGTTTTCATTCAAATTTACATCACTAGTTCGTATATTGCACGCGCAGTTCGAGTTTGTTACAGAAATTCGATAACTTTCATATTTCCAGAACTATCGACAAAACGATGCATTCTTAGAATAGTATTCGTTCGAAGAAGGGTGTTCAAGCATGAACATACCAAATATACATAATATAAACATATATGTACATATAATGTTCAGGCATGAACATACCTAATATAAAAAATATAAGCATATACATATATCTTACGTACTTACATTTAGCAGGTAGTGCAACATATAACCAAAAGGGCCACATGTGTGGACTATAAATAGAGCCATAGTCAAACGAAAATATTTGAGAGCTCTGCTTTATTGCAAATAAAATCAAAGTAATGCATTAAGAAACCGGAAAAAAAACTTATGCATGTTTATTTATATGCATATAGATATTAATTGTCGAATTCAGTTATTTACTTAATACATTACTTTGATTTTATTTGCAATAAGAATATCAGCCCAAAGAGCCGTAGCAACAAAGTCAATTGCGTTTACTCTGCTCTCATCTCGCTCTCGTTTTTCGGCTATCGCTCTGCCGAAGCGTAGTCGTTAATTTCGTTTCGTGCTATTGCTACCGCTACAGATTTGAGCATAGCAAACTCCGAGAGCAGAGCAGAGCTCTTACGTTTTTTCATTCGACTTTGGCTCTGCTATGGCTACCGTCATAAACGAGAGCGGTAGCCAGAGCAAAACGAAAAACTACGGAGTAGCGTAGCATTTTCAAACGCTACATAACACTGGCCCTATCACTTAGCGATAAGATATGCGAACGATGAGCCTTACAAACTCAGCCATAGACTAAGATAAACAATAGACCAATGCTGCGACTTACAAACTCAGCACTATGTACATCAGATTTAAGGGATGAAATTACGCATGAGTCTAGGTATGAGCAAGTAAGAAGGCTCTAGTCGAGACGGCTCGACTACGAGATACCCTGAACCCTGCAAAAAAAGTGATACTCTTCTTCTTTACGCACTTATAAGCGCGCGCTCTGCTAACCGCGCAGTTGCTGCCTTGGCTTGGGGTGGGTTGGGCTGAACTTTGGACGCTTATAACTCCATTTCTAGATGGACGATCTTCATGAAATTTTCAGAATAGATTAGGAGTATCTATATCTCTATGTGCTAAATTGCAAGTCTCTAGTATTTTAACGTGGCATCTAAAATCTGAAGATAACATAATCTGCGTATTCATAATATCTATCTAAATAAATAAATTTGAAGTCTCTAGCTAAAACGGTGCTTAAAAACCCTCAATAATTTAAACGAATTTTCGATTTCTTATCGATAATTTGGAAACGGAATGAGTTATCGAAAAAACAAAATAAACTCGTACTGCGTAGCTAACATACGAGTGTTCATGTGAAATTTCAGCTCTCTCGCTTTTGTAGTTTCCGAAATCTCGACGTTCATACAGACGGACAGACGGATAGACGGACGGACAGACGGACAGGGCTAGATCAACTTATTTTTTTATGCTGATCAAGAATGGGGTCTGCCACGCCTCCTTCTGCCTGTTACATACATTTTCACAAAACCATTATACCCTGAATCCCCATTTTCAATGGGTTCAGGGTATAAAAACCCGAACTCAGAAGAATAAAGTTTATACTGAACTGAACACCACCGCAGTCACGTGTATTCGCACATGGTCCTTCGAGCCGGAGAACTTACTCACGGACCTACAAACCTGAGTAAAGTGTGCCCTGCAAGACTACCAAACACAGTGAAGTGAACAAATTTTGGAATTGCTAAAAAAGCAATCAGAAATTAACGATAACATCCTGCAGGCGATAGCAAAAAAGGATGCCCTATCAGTCGTAGATGGATTGGCTGCAGAATTCACTGCCAATCACTCGCACATGGTCCTTCGAGCCGGATCACTTACTCACGGTCCTACAAACCTGAGTAATGTGTGCCCTGATAATATAAATTCATGGTGCATCGATCCAGACCAAAAGGTTGTTACTAAGTGTTATTAGTACAAAGTAAAGTGCTAGTGTTAAAATTGTTCTTTGGCTTAACAACACAAGCTGTGAGTAGAGGCACAGCAAAACAAAAAAAAACCTCCAAAGTGTAATGCCAAAGAAACAAACAACAACTGGGTGTCGTCAATCATCAATATTTTACAGAAAAATATATGATAGCACAATGGCAAATATCAGGACCTATTTAGAGTCGCTGAAGGTCAAAGGTACTGACCACTCCATAGACACATACCACCATTTAAACGGGGAAACACGAACGGAAACATCCAAAATAGTAATGTTTCAACTAAAACGTTCGAATCCTATGGATATACTGGTAAACCTTGTGGATAAAATAGCACTTAGATTAAAGCTGCACATTGAAGAAGTGCAAGCTAAGTTAAAGCTATAGAGACAAGCTTATGTTCCTGTGGAAAAAAGTCCAGTCAACGCTTACAGATTTGGAGGTGAAATATAATAAACTTACCGACAAAAATGAGGGCATGGACGCATTGGAAGGAGAAGTCTACGTACTGTCAAGAAGACTTGACAGAAAAATAAAGGATTTGGACGACAAACAAGTAAGAAAGCTGTAGTCGAGACTGCTCGACTACGGAATCCCCTGAGCCCTTCTTCGAACGAATAAGATTCCAAGAATGCCTCGTTTCGACTCTCCACGAGTAAGAAACTATACATGCAAAAACACGAGCACGCACACGCTTGTAAGCATGTATGTGTGTGAACAATGGGGGCGGCTTGCTGTCTCGCTGCCTTTGTTGCTGCGGCACATGGGTTTTGATGAGAAAACTTTGATGATTAATAATTCTGTTTCTAGATGGACAATCGTATTGATATCTTCAGATTATGATTATGATATTCATATATATATATGCTAAACCGAACTGCATGTCTCTAGTATTTGAAATGCATTTTTTCACATTTGAGGGTGGTGGGGCGAAGTGCAGAAGACTTGGAGACTCTAACTTTAAAGATGAATTAGCTAGAATTTTATAGCTAGTTCCTGATAAAGTTTTTTATCGATAACTTTGCAAATATACGAGTTATCGAATTTCTGAAACAAACTCGTACTGCGCGTGCAATATACGAACCTAACACAAAAAGAATGAACTCTCTAGCTTTTGTATGTTCGGAAATCGACGCGTTCATACATACGGACGGACGGACGGACGGACGGATGGACAGACGCACATGGCTATATCAACTTTTCTCGTCACCCTGATCAAGAATATGTATACTTTATGGGGTCTACCACGCCTCCTTCTGCCTGTTACATACATTTAACAAAAAAAAGAAGACATCCCAAAGCCACCGAGGCCGACACTTCCTCATTTTAATGGAAATCCGAAGGCGTGGCCTACGTTCTTCGAGCGATTCTCCAATATAATTCACAAAAGGAAGGATATCAGCGACAAGACTAAGCTGGTGTACCTAAAATTATACCTCAGAGGAGACGGCCAAAAGGTCATACACTTGAATCGGCTAACTACAATGGAGCGTTAGACTATTCATGTAAACGCTACAAACGCTATACCGTTAAAGAGCCAGTGGACACGGAACTGCCGATGAACAATGATGAAGGCAGTATCCACAAGTTCGTGAGCACCTTCGTTTACAAGGACAACGTCACCAGGCTGCTTTTGATGCAATTGTTTTCTCCCTGCTGGAAGGCCTACACATGGGGGGAAATATAACAAGCAAAACAAATGTAAGTGAAGTCTGTTCACTACCAAATCAAACAAAGGATCAACCTCAAGAGTCTGAGGTTATAAAAGAAGGATGCGAGAGTGTTGCCACATCTTCAACATCGACATCAACGTTGAGTAGCGCTGAAGATAAATCAGAAGATATCCAATTGGCCATTCAACCATTTAATGATATTGCCACTGTTAGCAGCACGACAGATGATACAACTTCCACGGAAACTGCGACTGCGTCTGCAAATCTAACTGATGGTAAAAATTATATTATTAACCCAAATTCTTCTTTTGAGATCACAGCAGAGCAATTAAAGCTGGCAACTGCCTCGAAGACGGAGGCTACAAACACCATAGCTACATCGGGCGAGAACGTCACCGGGTATAGCAGCAATATACCGAAAGAAACCCCCAAATCCACTACAACCGATGCAATAGCTGCCCAACGACAGCATCATCATGAAAGTGCACATAGCTTCCATTTAGAGATTTTGGCATCGGCATCGGAATCAGTGCCGCAAGAGATCATCGTCTCGGCAGATGAAACAAGTAAGAAGGCTCTAGTCGAGACGGCTCGACTACGAGATACCCTGAACCCTGCAAAAAAAAAAAAAAGTGATACTCTTCTTCTTTATGCACATATAAGCGCGCGCTTTGCTAACTGCGCAGTTGCTGCCGTGGCTTGGAGGTGGGTTGGGCTGAACTTTGGACGCTTATAACTCAATTTCCAGATAAACGATCTTCATGAAATTTTCAGAGTAGATTAAGAGTATCTATTTCTCTATCTATGTGCCAAATTGCAAGTCTTTAGTATTTGAAATGAGTTTTTTTCAAATTGATGGCGGAGGGGGCGAAGCATTCAAAATCTGAAAAGTACAAAATCTGCGTATCCATAATATCTATCTAAATATATAAAGTTGAAGTCTTTAGCTAAAACGGTGTAGACGTTATTCCCAAAAAAAAACCTTAAAAATGGAAGCGAATGTTCGATTTTTCATCGATAAATTGGAAATGGAACGAGTTATCGAAAAAAACAAAATAAACTCGTATTGCGTAGCTAACATACGAGTGTTCATGTGAAATTTCAGCTCTTTAGCATTTGCAGTTTCCGAAATCTCGACGTTCATACGGACGAACGGACGGACAGACGGACGGACGGACAACTTTTCTCGTCACCCTGATCAAGAATATATGTACTTTATGGGGTCTGCCACGCCTCCTTCTGCCTGTTACATACATTTAACAAAACCATTATACCCTGATTTCCCATTTTTAACGGGCTCAGGGTATAAAAAGCTTGCAATTTTGTATTGTTTGATATTCTTCATAATTATTTACTCTATTGTGTTCACCAAGCTTATTAAATTATCAATTGCATTATTCGGAACATTATGAAATGAAAAAAAAAAGTAAGAAGGCTCTAGTCGAGACGGCTCGACTACGAGATACCCTGAACCCTGCAAAAAAAGTGATACTCTTCTTCTTTACGCACTTAGAGGCGCGCGCACTGCTAACTGCGCAGTTGCTGCCGTGGCTTGGGGTGGGTTGGGCTGAATTTTTGGACGCTTATAACTCCATTTCTAGATGCATGATCTTTATGAAATTTTAAGAGTAGATTAAGAGTATCTATATCTATCTATTTGCCAAATTGCAAGTCTCTAGTATTTGAAATGCGTTTTTTGCAAATTGTGGGCGAGGGGGGCGTGTCATCAAAAATCTGAAAACTACAAAATCTGCGTATTTATAATATCTATCTAAATATATAAAGTTGAAGTCTCTGGCTGAAACGGTGTAGAAGTTATACCCTAAAAACCTAAAATATGTAAACGAATTTTCTATTTTTTATCGATAATTTGGAAATGGTATGAGTTATCGAAAAAACAAAATAAACTCGTATTGCGTAGCTAACATACGAGTGTTCATGTGAAATTTCAGCTCTCTAGCTTCTGTAGTTTCCGAAATCTCGACGTTCATACAGACGGACAGACGGACGGACGGACAGACGGACGGACGGACGGACGGACGGACAGACGGACAGGGCTAGATCAACTTACTTTTTTATGCTGATCAAGAATATATATACTTTATAGTGCCTGCGACGTCTCCTTCTGCCTGTTACATACATTTTCACAAAACCATTATACCCTGAATTCCCATTTTCAATGGGTGCAGGGTATAAAAAAAGTAAGAAGGCTCTAGTCGAGACGGCTCGACTACGAGATACCCTGAACCCTGCAAAAAAGTGATACTCTTCTTCCTTACGCACTTATGAGCGCGTGCTCTGCTAACTGCGCAGTTGCTGTCGTGGCTTAGGGGTGGGTTGGGCTGAAATTTGGACGCCTATAACTCCATTTCTAAGGGGGGCGTGGCATCCAAAATCTGAAAAATACAAAATCTGCATATCCATAATATCTATCTAAATATATAAAGTTGAAGTGTCTAGCTAAAACGGTATAGAAATTATACCCAAAACCCTAAAATATTGACACGAATTTTCTAAGGGGGGCGTGGCATCCAAAACCTGAAAAATAAAAAATCTGCATATCCATAATATCTATCTAAATATATAAAGTTGAAGTGTCTAGCTAAAACGGTGTAGAAGTTATACCCAAAAACCCTAAAATATTGAAACGAATTTTCGATTTTTCATCGATAATTTGGAAATGGGATAAGTTATCGAAAAAAACAAAATAAACTCGTATTGCGTAGCTAACATACGAGTGTTCATGTGAAATTTCAGCTCTTTAGCATTTGCAATTTCCGAAATCTCGACGTTCATACGGACGGACGGACGGACAGACGGACAGACGGACGGACGGACGGACGGACAGACGGACAGGGCTAGATCAGCTTATTTTTCGATGCTGACCAAGAATATATATACTTTATGGGGTCTGCGACGTCTCCTTCTGCCTGTTACATACATTTTCACAAAACCATTATACCCTGAATTCCCATTTTCAATGGGTTCAGGGTATAAAAAACGAATCGTCTTCACTCTTCAAATAAAATGATCAAACTAATGTAAATCCAATGAGAGAACAACGAAATTTCGGACATGAAGCGACAAAAAGGCGGCATGCATAATAGTCTGTGAGACCTAACGGTAGTTTAACTTCCAGCAAAATCAAGAATTACGAATTATAAGAGGTTACGAAACGAAATTACGAATTATAAGAGGTTTCGAAACGAACCATAAGAGGGAAGATCATGGTCGAGTAGGCAGAAAAATTACGAATTAACGAGGGGACCAAAATGTATGGGATTTTTGCGAATTGATGAAGTTTTTCAAGGGAGCAGCAGTTGAGGTTTTCGATTTAGCGGGGTACGAATTATCGAGACTCAACTGTATATATATTTACATATATATATATATGCGTGTATGTGTAATTATGTATACTAGTTCTGGAGAACCATCGATGTTTGATGACATCGATGTTTCGATGTTTTGCAATAAAAAACATCGATGTATCGATGAAACATCGGAAAAAAACTTTTTATTATAAACGTATTCAATGTTTATATTCTTAACAAAATTAAATGGTATATTTGATTGAAATTTATTCATCATTTCACAAATTCAAAAACTTAAAATAAAAAAAAAGAAAGTAAAACAAAATTAAATAATAAATAAAAAATATAGGTATCACTTCATCAGTCTTAACCGTTGCTTTTTTTAAATTCTCTCATTTTTTAAGATCTGCAATAAAATTGTTATTAATATAATTATTTTAAATTAATCTAAGTATGGATAGATTCACCTTATAATATTCTAATGGATCTCATTTGATATCCAATCGTTTTTGTTAATGATGACTAGCATGTCAACATTTTGGGATTGTAGCGAGCTTCGCTTTTCGCTAATGATAAGTCCAGCTTTGCTGAACATCCTGTCACTCTCAGTAGAAGTTACCGACACACATATAATTTTTTTACAGCTTTTTGTGAGTGGCTTGTCATTTGAGATCTGCAAATAAAATATTATCAATATAATTTAAAATCATCTTATATCTGAGAAACATAACCATCCAATAGTCTAATGGACTTGATGATGGTGATAAATTTTCGGACGTAAAATATTGGCGAAGTGCCAAAATGGAGTCCACTCGCCCATTTCGTACTTATTTTGAGATATTTTTTTCTAAAAATTCAAACAATTTTGGTGCTGTTGAACTGTGGTTCGGTGCTGGCAAGCATTGGGCGTCGGAAGTGGGGGACGCGGGCAAACTGTAAAGCGTAGAGAGTTCATTTTCCAACAATTTTTGCGATTCGCTCGCATTCGGTACCGATAAAAACCCTTCCTTTTTAAATCTTGGATCTAAAAGAGTTGCCATTCGCGTCACATTGCGTTTTGCATACTGAAGGACCCGTTGCCGGATTCCTTCTATTAAGGAATTGCATGCGACTATCACGACCATCTTCAGATATCAATTGGGAATTTATTTTTTGCAGATTATGCATTAGTCCGCATACTATTGGTATCACCAAAGATGATGTGTCTAACGTACTGGAGGATGCCTCTTTTGTCGCGTGGTCAAATGGCGCGAGGACAAGTTTTAAATCCTCCAGTACCATAATCTCATACGCAGATAAGGGCAACACTGCCTTTGGGGTATCAAGCAGTACTTTTGCTATGGCGACATGAGTATTTAAAATGCGCTCAATCATGTAGAAAGCACTATTCCATCTTGTTGGACACTCCTGCTTTAAATTATAAGGCTTCTCTGTATTTTGCTCGTCTTTAAATTTGGCATAAGCTATAGAGCTGCTCTTAAAAAACGACACAATACTTTTGCATTTTCCGATCACGATTTTAATTCTGTCTTGGGATAGACAGCTTTGGACAATCAAGTTTATGCAGTGCGCAAAGCATGGCACGTGCCGCTTTTGTAAGAGCTCGCAAGCTTTGATCATATTTCTGGCGTTATCCGTCACTACTGCAGTCACTTTTTCAAGTACTTGCCATTCTAGCAGGACTTCACGCAGGGATAGGGAAATGTTATCGGCCGAATGATTAGTCTCACTTAAGAGTTTTTTGGTGGAAAAAACTGCTGTGCGTAACATAAAGTTTTCTGTTATAAAGTGACACGTGACTGTAATATAACTTTCGTTAGCACGTCACGTCCAGCAATCAGTAGTTATAACGCAGTGCTCCACGCGATCAAGGACAGACTTGAGATTTTCTCTCATTTTTGTATAGAGATCTGTCATGCACGAATCCCGCAACTTTGATCTAGATAGCAAATCATATCGTGGATCAAGAACTTTAACAAAGTGTCGGAATCCTTTGTTCTCCACAACCGAAAATGGTCGCATATCCGAACTTATGTTGTACATCAGCGCACTGTCGAGAACTTTCTTCCTATTTGAAGACGGTTCATATTTTTTATATATGAACGATAAAATAGACCCTGTCTTCTTAGGAAGCTCGCTTACGGTCAGCGTCGGATGCATTCTTTATAAGTGGCCAGATAAATTACTGGTATTGCCACTTGTAAAATATGTTTTTCCACATTTATTGCATTTAGCTGAACCATTGCACTATGGCTAAAAAGCCCGATTTTTTGGCATAAATAGTCCCTGAAGAGATAGAAGCTTGAAATTTGGCATACATATTATTATGAGTATTTTATAATTTCGGATTTTTTTTTTCCAAAATTGAACCACGCCCACACCCCCTCCCCCTACATTCATTTACTTTTTATACCCTGAACCCATTGAAAATGGGAATTCAGGGTATAATGGTTTTGTGAAAATGTATGTAACAGGCAGAAGGAGACGTCGCAGACCCCATAAAGTATATATATTCTTGATCAGCATAAAAAAATAAGTTGATCTAGCCCTGTCCGTCTGTCCGTCCGTCTGTCCGTCTGTCCGTCTGTCCGTCTGTCCGTCCGTCCGTCCGTCCGTCTGTCCGTCTGTCCGTCTGTATGAACGTCGAGATTTCGGAAACTACAAAAGCTAGAGAGCTGAAATTTCACATGAACACTCGTATGTTAGCTACGCAATACGAGTTAATTTTGTTTTTTCGATAACTCAAAATTCGTTTACATTTTTTAGGTTTTTAGGGTATAACTTCTACACCGTTTCAGCTAGAGACTTCAACTTTATATATTTAGATAGATATTATAAATACGCAGATTTTGTAGTTTTCAGATTTTTGATGCCATGCTCCCCTCGCCCACAATTTGCAAAAAACGCATTTCAAATACTAAAGACTTGCAATTTGGCACATATATAGATTTAGATACTCTTAATCTACTTTGAAAACTTCATGAAGATCGTCCTTCTAGAAATGGAGTTATCAGCGTCCAAAGTATAGCCCAACCCACCCCCAACCACAGCAGCAACTTCGCTGTTAGCAGATCGCGTGGGCATACGTTCGTAAAGAAGAAGAGTATTTTTTTGCTCAATTAATTTAAGTTTATCTTCCGATTTGTTGTCTTCGCTTATTTTGTTTGACCATATAATCATTTATTACACTATATTGTCGCTTGTTGCTGTTCCACACTTCCAGCAGAATGGAATCGCTGAACTCATTTGTAGCTGCAACATGTCGATTATTTCATAAAGGGGCAAAAACGGGCAAGATGTCTTTTTAATATTGGATTTAGCAAACATTAGTACACAATTTGTGATTTCAACATTTCAAATGCATTTGACTGGTCAAAAGTTATGTCTGACGAAACGTAAATATAAATATTAATTTTGATCTTAAAAATGCACACAGCAACATGTTGCACAATTGGCTAATAAATCACAGAACAACAAAATAAATTGTAAGAATCTCATTTAAATACCTCCCTGATATTTTTCCATAACAAAAATTTTTCATTATTGCAACCTACTAAGATATATTCACGTTGAAAGTCGAGAATGATATCAAGCGCTTTTTTCGATTTACAAAGCAACTCTGAATCAGCTAACTTTGACGAAGCTCAAAACATTAATGGATGCCTTGAAAATTTTATAAAAATTGTTTTAATGTCTACTGGAGTATTATAATTGAGAAAAATAAACCAGTTGGCGGATACTAAACAATAAAAAATTTGAATTAATGCCGAAATTTCGGGATTTTTACCCATAGTGCATTGGATGATTTAGTAAAAAATTTCCATACCTCCGACTGTCCATACCTTGTCTTTTTCATTGATTTGCGATCTACACAAAAATAACACATACATATATACATATGCAAAAATATTAATATAATTTATAGTGCATTGGACGATTTAGTAAAAAATTTCCATACCTCCGACTGTCCATACCTTGTCTTTTTCATTGATTTGCGATCTACACAAAAATAACACATACATATATACATATGCAAAAATATTAATATAATTTAATGCTATTATTACCATTGCCACTAACATCTCTCAAAAACTTATCCATTGCCTGCCAGCACCAATATCCTACAAAAATAATAAATAATAAATAAAATAAATAAATGCAAATTTTTTCTTACCTGTTGATCTGTTATCATTTGTTCTTCAATATTTAGTACCTGATTTGACCCTATAGGCAAAAATGGTACATGTTATTCACATGCCTAGATATACAGGTAAAATGGCACTTTTATGCAAAAAATATGCATTCGCTATATAGTCATATTTTCCACTAAATAACAAAAATATACATGTATTATGTTAAATGCTTTATTTAATTTAAATTTATTATTCAAAAATCATTTACAGTTTTCTTTTACTTAAATTACCCAAACTCGTTTACTTAATTTCAAAGTTGAGGTAGGCACACGCCCAATATTCGAGACCCACGCACGAATCATGCAAATGCCCCAGGCACAGCATTCATTCAAATGCCTATACAAGTGATACTCGGCGATTGTGATTATCACATCACAGACGTACACATATGTATGTGTGTGTAGACTCACATCAGCTACCACACAGCAATCGCTGGGAAATTAGAATAGCTACATGCAGCAAGTGTATCGCACACTGGCACATAAATGCCTACACACATAGCTAGGAAGTGTAAATGTGTATGTGTATGTGTGTGCGTATGCAAGCTCACAGCAGCTACCCAACCGAACGAACATCAACTGCTGGGGTTCTAATAGTGTTCTACAGGCGGCAGCAAGAATATTGCACACAAGCACATAAATGCCTACACATATAGCTAGGAAGTGTAAATGTGTGTGTGTATGGTCATAGGGAAATAATATTCTTTATGCACATCAACACTTTCATACCCTTTCCACAAATAATAATAAAAACGCAAACATTTTGCATGAGCATGGCAAAGCAGTTTAAGTTTAAGTTTATTCGGTATACTCTTCGCTCAGAAGGGAACCAATGGGATCGCGTCGAGAATAAATTTCAATTTTTGTGAGCTGCTTGCTGTTTGTGCCAGCAGCATACATATACTTTTGTGAGAAGAGAGCAGAGAGTAAAAAGCATGGGGCAGAAAGAGAAAGAGAGCAAGAGAAAGAGCGGCACATGTCAGGCATTTTTGGAAAATCGACCGTCACCGTCGAGCGCTCGAAGCGGAATGATTTTGCCATCAGCAATTTTTCTCTACCGACCCTAAAAGTAAAAACCCGAGCAAATACGAAGTTAAGGGGGTTCTAAAGTCAAAAAATAAGTGTGAACATTAACTTGTACCAGTTGTCCAGTCTATGTGTTGTATGGTTAGTGGTTGTATGGTTAGTGCTGTTACGTTACACATCCTGGCACTACAATGAACAACACTTCATTGTACATACATTCTCTAAAATATGTTAAAGTGCTAAGAAAAATAAGCGGAAAAAATTTAAATGTTTTTTTAAAAAGCCAGAATTCCCCGCTGCCCACTGTTTTGGATAAATTGGATAAATTTAGTGGATGGAGCATTTTTACAAAACATCGAACATCGAACAAAAAACATCGATGTTTCTAATTTTTAAAAACATCCATGTTGCGCCAAGCTTTAATGTATACATAAATCTTTAATAACAAGTAAGAAAGCTGTAGTCGAGACTGCTCGACTACGAAATCCCCTGAGCCCTTCTTCGAACGAATCATATTCCAAGAACGCTTCGTTTCGATTCTCTATGCGTAAGAAACTTTATATGCAAAAACACGAACACACACACACGCTGGTCTATGCTTGTATGTGTGTGTGCATGTGTGTAAGCATTGCAAACGTCTTGCTGTCTCGCTGCTTTGCTGCTGCGACACATGGGTTTTGATGAGAAAACTTTGATGATTAATAATTTTGTTTCTAGATGGACAATCGTATTGATACTGCAGATTATGATTATGATATTCATATCTATATGCTGAACCAAACTGTATGTCTCTAGTATTTGAAATGCATTTTTTTCACATTTGATGGTGGTGGGGCGAAGTGGGGACCGGAACCCAAAATCTGACAAAAGCCGAAATTGTATTAAATTAGTATCTATATATATGCAGAAGACTTGGAGACTCTAACTCTAAAGATGAATTTGCTAGAATTTTATAACTGGTTGCCGGTAAATTCATTTATCGATAACTTTGCAAATATACGAGTTATCGAATTTCTGAAACAAACTCGTACTGCGCGTGCAATATACGAACCTAACACAAAAAGAATGAACTCTCTAGCTTTTGTATCTTCGGAAATCGACGCGTTCATACATACGGACGGACGGACGGACGGACAGACGGACGGACGGACGGACAGACGGACAGACGGACATGGCTATATCAACTTTTCTCGTCACCCTGATCAAGAATATATATACTTTATGGGGTCTGCCACGCCTCCTTCTGCCTGTTACATACATTTAACAAAACCATTATACCCTGATTTCCCATTTTCAATGGGCTCAGGGTATAAAAATTAATTTAAATTGAATTACGAGATATAGTCTAGATTAAACAAGAATTGCCGATACGATGTTGTTGCTATTGGTCTTACGTGGAATATAAGGCCAGGAGCCGGAGTCAAGCGTAGTACATGTACATATGAGAGTATGTCGAGCAAATGTCCCTCTCGACTTGCTGCAAAGCAAAGCCTGAAAATAAAAAAATTAAGAAGTGGAAATAATAAACGATCAAATGTGGTGAGCTTAAATATGTACATATGTATGTATGTCTGCTGTAACGTACTGTCCAGTAGAGCTGGCAAACTATCGATAGTGGCGCCATTCGATATTTTCGATGTTTTTAAGAAAAAAATCGATACTATCGATACTATCGCTAAAACCGTCTTTATTTTCATTTAAATTTAAAAATTACGAAAAATAACAAAATAACAAATTATAACAAGAAAACTTAATATGCAAAATAACAAAAATTATATTAAATTAAAAAAATAACAAAAATTATATTAACTTAAAAAAACAATCAGTTTTACTTCATTTTCATTTTCAACAACGGAAAATGGTCGCATGTCTGATGAGATATACTCCATAAGTGCTATATCAAGCTCCTTTTTACGCTTGTTTGAAGAATCATATGTTGCGCTTACGTAGCTCTCGATTTTGTTAACAATTGGCAATTCATTTATTTGCAGTGTTGTCTTGTATGTTTTATCACATGAACGACACTTTGCCAATTTACCATCATTAACTCTTGTAAAGAATTGCCAAACTTTAGATTTGCCAATGCGCGGTTTTTTGGCCACCGCGTTTTCAAGATCCACATTGCAAATGTCGCCATCTATGTTAATACATATAAAATTAGTTTTACTGTTCTAACAATGAAATGGAAAATATTGTTATTATCGATCAAAAATTTGTCCATGCCAATACCACCGTCTATACCACTAACCAAAAAGCTTATACCGGATTATATTTTAACAAATTTCGTATAACCCAATCGCCAAAACGAGTGATGTGTCAAAAATGCGCGCGTTATTTGGATCCCTATCCATAGTGGATAAAAATATCGATGGTGGCGCAAAAATGAGAAAGTTCGATATATCGATAGTGCCATCGATAGTTTGCCAGCTCTACTGTGCAGCGGCAAAGAGCGTGCCATTAGCACTTCCAAATGTGCTGACAGTGACACTGAGCGGCATTAGCCAAGCAAGGGCGCCTAGTATGCGATTGCCGAAAGTCACAGCGACCGCCTCGGATTCTATCATTTCTTGTGCCGACATTGCTGGCCAGATAGGAGATGTTGATCAGTGCGTAGCACAGAGTAACAAGTGGTATGCCAATAATAATAGATCGTGGTAAGTTTTTACTGGGATTCTTAATCTCTTCGGTAACATAGTTTAGATTATTCCAACCATCATATGCCCAAAGGCCCGTGTAAAATGCCGTTGCGATAGCACCAATATTTGGCATTGGCCCATTAAATGCATTCGATAGATGTTGCGTGTTGCCCTGAAGTAGCTTCCAGATGCCGCCGCATATCACAATGACAACAGCTACCAATTTTGCAGCCGTAAACACATTCTGCACGGCCATTCCCAAATTAACACTGTAGCAATTCACAAATAATATCATCACTGGAAATAACAGTAATATAAATAATTATGTAGACTTTAAAACGTGTATTTTACTTTGCATCCTAGTCTTACCAATCGCCACCAGAGCAACCATTTTTACAACACCTCCAGGCGGATCACATTCTGTCACAAATGCCTCAACAACGTACTGTGCAAATGGTAGGCATATTATATCCATTTGAGATGACTTCAAAACCAATGTCGATACCCATGAGAATAAAAATGCCGGAGCTGGTCCATACGCATCCATAAAATACGCCCATTCCGCACCAGATGAGGTATTCATTGTGCCAAGTTCAGCATATGCTAGGGCACCTAAGAAATAGAACAAAGTAAAATATAATTGAGAATATAAATATATTGTAAAATTTAATTATACGAGCCCCAACCACTAAAAAGTCGAAGAGGATGTTTTTTTTTTTTGCAGTGCGCAATGTTCAACACAATATATTATACATATGTATATATAACAACCAAAATATGAAAATTACAAAATCTGCGTATCCATATTAACTATCTAAATATATAAATTTGAAGTCTCTAGCTAAAAAAGTGTAGAAGTTATGCCCAAAAAACGTAAAAATGTAAACGAATTTTTATCGATAATTTGGAAATGGGATGAGTTATCCAAAAAAAAACAAAACAAACTCGTACTGCGTAACTAACATACAACTCACGCACCCAAGTATAGCTTGCAAAGCGCTTACCACCAGCATCGCTGCCCTGATGTGAACTTTGTTAACTAAAACCACTAACCATACAACACATAGACTGGACAACTAGAACAAACTTTTTTCACGAACCTGATTTTGATTTTGCGTCCTAATCATCTTCGTATTTGCTCGGCTCTGTCATTTGCTGCTCGGGCAGCGAAAATATCGTAGTTGATATTCAGTTCGCTGCCAGCGCTCGAACGAAATGGTCTCTCTCTGTTTCTCTCTCTTTGACTGGCCTACATGCTCTCTATGCTCTCTCAAATGTATATGCATGTATGTTTGAATGTGTGTATGCATACATATGTATATGCGGCCAGTCGACAGCGCACAAAATTCAAATTTGTTCGCGACTTGCAAACGACCCCATTTCTTACCTTCTGCGTGAAGAGTATGCTGAACTTTTCAAAGCGATTGCCATGCTCATGCAAAACATAAAGATTATTATTATTATTTTTATGTAGGGTATGAAAGCGTTGATGCGCCTGAAGAAAATGCTTTAACGATGAGCATGCATACATTGTCAAGTCTAATATTTGCAGTTGCATGGCTTGAGAGACTTAGAATTTTTGAAAGTAGTGATGTAAATTTGAATGAAAACATCGATGTCGATGTCAATCTATGTGTTCAAAATCAAACATCGATGTTGGGTTGAAACATCGGATTGAAAATTCGATGCATCGATGTTTTAAAACATTCCCGTTTGACAATATGACGAATATTTCATGTTTTTTTAAACTGCTTTCATAGCGTTATTTTCATACAATATATATACCAGCTATAGTAAATTAGATTTATTTTGATTAAAGTATATTTACTTACTTCGGCATTTGAAAGTTTGCTGTTCCCTGATCATAAAACGGCAATGTTATGTTGTTATGAAATTATACAATTGAGGTTTTGCAAAATATCGATGCATCGCTCAACATCGGTATCAGCGAAAACATCGAAAAACATCGGTAAAAATAGGTAAAAAAAACATTGATACTCGATGCATCGATGATTTTTTACATCACTAGTTGAAAGGTCTACTGAGTGGAGTAGGTAGCAAGAATAGTTTTGCACACAGGCACATAAATGCTTATACGTGTAGCAAGCTACTGTAATTGTGTGAAATGTTTACATACATATATGCGTGTTCATAGTATGAGAGCATTGGCGTGTGCCTGCCGCGGGCCTTTTTGATTGTGTGAACGATTTCGGTTGGATCTCTTCTGAGTGAAGAGCATGCCGAATTCTTGAAAGCGTTTGCCATGGTCATGCAAAATGTAGGCGTTTTCATGAATATTTGTAGAAAGGGTATGAAAGCGTATGAAGATATGATTTGGTCAATCGGCCGTTACAACATTTACAGTATGAGCATTTATGTTCCTATGTGGGAAAATATGTTTGCTGCCTGTGAACTATATACATGTGTGTGTGTGCATACACATATATAAGTTAAGAACGAAAACGTCAAAACTGCAACTGCAACAACATCCGGCCGTCAGGTGAACAGCCCCAATATTGCTGAGCTCAGCGTCTGGATAACTTCCCGCACGCGCAACCCAATTGGCCAAATTCTTGGAACATTTGGCAACAAATCGGGTGATCCAGAAATGTCGCAACGCCGCTGCCTCTGCCAACGTCGCTGCCAATTCTCCAAGCTCTCTTAGGGTTCTTATTAGCTTAGTTTAATTAGTCTAAAATTGTATTCCAACAAGTACGGTCCAATTGAATCCAAATAAATGTTTTATTTTTAAAGTAAACAACTTATAAGAATTTAACTGGCGCCCGAGCAGGGACCAGCGGAAACAAAACGAAAGTGCAAAACCGTATCTAAGTTTTCGGTTCGTGACGGGTTAAGTCCGACAGTTGCCAACCGCCGCTGGCCAAGTGAAACAATCGAGAAGACTCCTTCGCGTTAATTCGCGTCGTCGATTACTCACTAACTGAGAGGAACTTAATTGTTCAATCAGTAAAGCAGTAGATCTTAATTGATTACTGCTCATTGGTGGACTACAGTCCTGTAGTATACGTTCGCAGGACATCCTCATTGTGTATTGGTCGCAGGATCCCCAGTAGAGGAATCAAAAAGGATGAAATCCGGACAATCGGGAGGAGTAGCCATAGCTATCAATATTACGTAAGCTAGTTCATAAGATTTACGAAAAATTGAAACTAACAAACCAAATAAAAAAAACAAGAACAAATATACAATCAAACACTGTAAAACGATAACAAAAGAAACATAATTACTCAAAGAGTAATATAAAAGTATCCAATCTTGCGATTCCCAAAGGGACCCTCCAAGGTAGAAGGAAAAAACCAGCTACTGGTTCTCAAAATATAACTATCTTACATTTAAGCAAACACTTTGTACTAACATTATAATAAGTAAACACCTTTCCAAACAGTTAACAAACAAAAATTCCTCTTTGTAACTCGGAAATTGATGGCCAACCACAATAACTTAATTCGACCATCAATTTTAAATCAAGACGAACGACAACAACAAAGACAAGTACACAGACAAATAGAACACCAACAAAATAGAAATATGGCAACCGTACAACAAATTACAGAGCTAGTAGGACAATTAATTGCACAACAAGTACCGAGAATAGTAGAAGCTTTGAACAATCCGGAGCATGTATTTAGCAACGCAGTAGATCAAGAAATAGCTGCAGAACATCGCGGAAACCTAGGGGGGCTCGATAAAACCCCAGATGTAGTAAAATGCCTTAGAGAATTCTCCGGGAATGCAGCGGAGTTCAGCTCTTGGAAAAAGAGCGTTGACAGATTAATGGAAGCCTTCGCAGGAGAAGTTGGTACCTCAAGATATTTTGGTATTCTTCATTCGATTAGGAGCAAAATTACTGGTAATGCGGATACGGCATTGGAAGCAAATAGCGTCCCATTAAATTGGAAAGCAATGGTTAAGTGCCTGACGATGCATTACGGAGACGAGCGTGATCTTGGTACTCAGATGACAATGTTGTCTCAAGGTAACCGAACAGTTGAAGAGTTTCATCAATTGGTGTATCAACACCTGTCTCTTCTTCTGAACAAAGTCAACTGCATGGAATTGGGTGCAGAAGCTCATCGATTGCTAAAGAAAATGTACCGCGACAAAGCCACAGATACATTTGTATGTGGCCTGCGCGGAGATTTACCACGCATTTTGGGTGCACACGCACCAAAAGATCTTCCTTCAGCATTAAATATATGTTTAAAAATGGAAAATCAAAAATATCGCACCATGCACGCGGTGACTCTAGGGCAAGCTAATAATAGAAGCAGCAGTACCAAACCAATACCAGCTCCTCGAAATCCGCAATTTGTTAACTCAGGTTTCCGACAGCCACCACAGGTTCCTCCCAGAAATTACCCTATTCAATATCAACAATTTGCACAGCCTCAGAACCATAACAATTTTGGACAACAACGACAGCATGACATGAACCAAAATCAACAGAGACAATTTGCACCACCCAGACCAACAGATCCGAAACCCCAACCAAGACCAGAACCGATGGACGTGGACAGAAGCATTAGGTCAAAAATGGTAAACTATATGAATAGGCCACAATTTGAGGCAGGGAAAAGACCCTCAGGCCCAATGCCTGAAGCACAAAAAAGACAACGAAACTTTAACATTCAAACTGACGGAACCGAACAAGAAGAATCGCAATCCGCTGAGGCGTATGCCACTATGGCAGAATACGCGCAAGCACTTGCAGAAGAAGACGGAACACAAGACGAAACACTAGACGAATATGTAGCCGGACACGATTATGACGAACCCACTCAGTACGATAACTCTGCAATGAATTTTTTAGAATAGAGCATTCCTCGCTTCCATACTTCGAATGTAAGCTGGGGAATGGGAAAATTTTAAAAATATTAATAGATACAGGATCAAATAGAAACTATATCCAACCCAAGTTTGTCACCAACCCAATAGCTAACCAAAATCCCTTTAACGCCATATCCGTAGGGGGTAGTGTCCGAGTCACCCACCATAAAATAGCCAACCTTTTCAACCACCCCGATATAAATGTCAAGTTTTTTCTGTTGCCGACCTTAAAGTCATTTGATGCCATTCTGGGCAATGACACTTTAAAAGAAATAAACGCCGAAATAAAAATAAGCAAAAAAATTATGACAATCAAAAACAAAATTCACGTCCCTATCAAAGAAAAGAAATTTGAGGCGGTAAACACTATAGTACCAAGAACTGAGCACCTAAACAAATCTCAGAGCGACAGCTTAAATAAACTTCTTCAAAGATACCCAAACTTATTCGCAGAGCCAAACCAGAAACTGACCTACACAACTAACGTAAAGGCAAAAATACGAACCTCTTCAGACACGCCAGTGTATTCAAAATTTTATCAGTAAACAAACAGGTCTCTGAACTTTTAAACGACGGTATAGTTAGACCCTCAAGATCCCCATACAACTCCCCTGTATGGATTGTACCAAAAAAAAACCGACGCCTCAAAAGAAAAAAAATATCGCATGGTCATAGATTACAGAAAATTAAACTTGGTTACTATAGCCGATAAATATCCTATACCGGAAATTAATGAAGTGCTCGCGCAATTAGGTGACAACAAAGTTTTTTCCGTACTTGATCTTAAGAGTGGATTCCATCAAATTCCGTTAAAATCGTCCGACATAGAAAAAACTGCCTTCTCCGTGAATAACTAAATATGAGTTTACACGACTCCCATTTGGATTAAAAAACGCGCCAGCAATTTTCCAGCGCGCACTAGACGACATACTTCATGAACATATTGGCAAAATATGTTTCATTTACATTGATGACATCATCATTTTCAGTAAAGATGACGAATCACATCTAAAAAATCTGGAAAAGATTTTTCAAACTATGCAAGACGCCAATATGAAATGTCAATTGGACAAATGCGAGTTCTTGAAGAACAAAGTCGAATTTCTTGGCTTTGTTGTTTCCGATAAGGGCATCGAGACTAACCCCGATAAAGTCGCAGCTATAGCCCAGTACCCCCTTCCCAAGACATTAAAAGATTTAAGATCATTTCTGGGACTTTCTGGGTACTACAGAAGGTTTATTGAAAACTATGCTAAGCTCGCCAAGCCCCTTACCTCGCTTTTAAGAGGGTAAGACGGACGAGTGTCCAAAAATATGACGTCAAAAAAAATCTATTTCGCTTGATAATCAAGCACTAGAAGCATTCAAAAAACTTAAAAGTAGCCTTATTTCCAAAGACATAATACTCCGTTATCCAGACTTCAGAAAGGAGTTTCATTTGACAACTGATGCTTCCAACTTCGCAATAGGTGCAGTGTTATCACAAGATAACAAACCTATTTCATTTCTCTCAAGAACACTATCTAAGGCAGAAGAGAACTACGCCGCTAACGAAAAAGAAATGTTAGCTATTATTTGGGCATTAAAACACCTAAAGAATTACCTATACGGGAAAGCTAAAGTCAAAATATTTACTGACCACCAGCCGTTGACTCACTCTTTGAGTAGCTGGAACGGAAATGCGAGAATCAAACGGTGGAAATCAAACTTTTCCACAGACACGACATATACAGACAGCAGTACAATCCGGACGAACTTTTATCCGACCTAAAAAAATACCTAAACCCCTCAGTTATAAACGGTATCTACACGACCGAAAATATAATGTGGAAAATACAACAATTACACCCAAGTCACTTCAAAAATTTTAAAGTACGCTTCCCGCAAACATTGGTCAAAGATTTGACCAAGACCATAGACCAAGAGGAACAAATCCTCAAGACACATAATAGGGCTTATCGAAATGCGTTAGAAAACAAAATTCAACTATCAGAAGAATTCTATTTCCCAAAAATGAAACAGAAAATAGCAAACATGGTGAAACAGTGTAGAGTTTGTAAAGAAGCAAAATACGATCGTCACCCGCCTAACCCAGAGATCAAAGAAACACCCATACCAGAATACCCCGAACACACAATCCACATTGACATCTACTCGACCGAACGATACCTCGTACTTACAGCAATAGATAAATTCTCCAAATTAGCAAAGGCTCAAATTATAAAATCAAAAGCAATAGAAGACATTAGGATACCACTTTGCGATATAGTTTTTTATTTTGGTGTACCAAAATTCATAGTAATGGACAATGAGAAATCATTTACTTCCGAATCGATACGATTCATGCTAGTTGACCAACTAGGAATTCAAATTTATAAAACACCTCCCAACAAAAGCACGGTAAACGGACAGATCGAACGATTTCATTCAACACTATCTGAAATAATGAGATGTTTGAAAAGAGATCAAATCCATAGGAACTTCAAAGAACTTTTAGATCGAGCCGTTTATGAGTATAATTACTCAATACATTCAGTAACAAAGAAAAGGCCACTTGAAGTTTTCTTTGGCAGAAGAGTTACCACTGACCCAACGCAATACGAACAAGCAAGACTGGACAACATAGAACAACTGAGACGTAAACAGACCAAGGACCTAATAGACCACAATAACAGAAGAAAACCAACTCGAACCTTTGAGGCAGGAGAGGAGATATTCGTGAGAATAAATACTAGATTAGGTTCAAAACTATCAAATAGATTCAAAAGGGAAATAGTAAAAGAGGATACGAACACTACAATACTAACAGAATCGGGACGTACAGTACACAAAAGCCACATTAAAACTTAAAAATTTCAATTATAGAATGCTGATGTGCTTAACCAACGCAACTGTAACAATAAGCAATCATACCGACGCACAGACAGTGACCATCTATAGGGGGATCGGAAAAATACGATCCAACGACACCAAAATACTACATGTAATTAATTTGGAACAAATACGAGAGGCTCTCAACAACTTGCAGTTATACACGGACAGAAATCTTAAATACAATAACCTATATCATGTCATACAACACGAAATATCCCAGACGTTTGTAATTTTTGAAACTATTACCACATTCCACTCACGAAAAAGTAGGGCAATTAATATTCTTGGCACATCTTGGAAATTTGTGGCTGGTAGCCCCGATCATAACGACTTAATTTTAATAACGGATAATATAGACAAGCTCAATAAAAACAATAACAAGCAAGTAATAATTAACAGACAACTAGAAGACAGACTAAACAAATTGACCAAAATTTCCAACGACATTGCAAATTCAATAAAAAAAGACTCACTTTTGAGCGACGAATTAGCCATCAGTTTCCAGAATCAAGTTCGGCTTATTAAAGAAGAAGTCATAAATATAAAATACGCCATCCAATGGGCAAAATTAAATATGATAAACACATTCTTGTTAAGTAAAAACGAAATACATACAATAAATACCCAATTTAACAATGGCCATATGCCTCCATTAAATACTGAGGAAATGTTAGAATTCTCAGACGTATCCATATTGCACAATGGAACGACGCTCATATATTTAACCAAGATACCGAACTTAGAAACAACAACTTTTCAAAATTATGTAATCAAACCTGTAATTAAATCTAACAGCATTGTTAACTTACCGGCAAGCGAAATATTCGAATCCGAAAATAAGGAAAAAATGTTTGGTGTTAAAGGTCAATGTAAGAATTTTTACAATATAAAAATCTGTAATAAAAATAAGTTAGAAGATTTAAGTCAGACTAGTTGTTTGCCAAAATTACTTAGAGGAGAACGGGCAATGTGCGAATTTACCAACGCAGACCACATACCGACACTGGAGGAGATCGACGAAGGAATTATCCTAGCAAACAACATCAATGCAACCATCAACTGGCCAGGCAACGAGAAGCAGATAAAGGGAACCTACCTGATCAGTTTCTGGAACGAAACTATAAACATCAACGGCAAAGAGTTCAGCAACACCGAAATACAAGTCGCCGAACCGAGTGTACCACTTATCCAGATTGCTCCCGTAGAGATCGAACGCCTACGAATTCTATCATTGAAAGCACTAGAAGGGCTCCACATGGACAACACCGAAAAACTGCAGAAACTCCAAACCCACTCATCTGCAAACAGTATAGCATTCATCGCATCAATAGCATCTCTAGCTATATTAACGCTTACTCTTCATTGGTGTAAGGGTAGAAAGAAGACAATAAACCTACAACTTGGGAACATTAAAACCGAAATACCCCCAGCACCACAGATTTCACCAGCAACCATACACCAGCCACCAAATATGCAATTTAACAACATACCATTCTTCTAATACACTTGAGGACAAGTGTAAATCTAAGGGGGAAGAGTTAAGAACGAAAACGTCAAAACTGCAACTGCAACAACATCCGGCCGTCAGGTGAACAGCCCCAATATTGCTGAGCTCAGCATCTGGATAACTTCCCGCACGCGCAACCCAATTGGCCAAATTCTTGGAACATTTGGCAACAAATCGGGTGATCCAGAAATGTCGCAACGCCGCTGCCTCTGCCAACGTCGCTGCCAATTCTCCAAACTCTCTTAGGGTTCTTATTAGCTTAGTTTAATTAGTCTAAAATTGTATTCCAACAAGTACGGTCCAATTGGATCCAAATAAATGTTTTATTTTTAAAGTAAACAACTTATAAGAATTTAACTTATATGAGAATTGGCGCGAACCTGCCATGGGCTTTTAATTGTGTGAACGATTCGGTCGGATCAGATTGGTGCGTTAAAAAACTTATCACTTCAGTGCTTTTTCGTCCTAAAATTTATAAACATAAGTTTTTTTCAAAACTATGGCTAAAACGGGTGGTATCAAAAATAAAAATTCACAAAGAAATGGCCTTAAATGCATTATTCAAATGTGCAAGCTATAGAAATAGTTCCGTTAATTGTCCGGTTAGCTTATTCTCGTTTCCAACAAAGCAGTTTTATTTAAACAAATGGATCAAGGCATGCAGTTTGCCCAATAATTCGGATTGGAAGAAGGTAAAAATATGCAAGAGGCATTTCGAAAGGAAATTTATTGGTAAACGTAAGTTAATAGCACTAACCATACAACACATAGACTGGACAACTTCGTATTTGTTCGGTTTGGGCAATTCGAGCTCGGGCTGCGGCGTTTCGCTCATATATTTGTGCGTGAAAAAAGTTTGTTCTATTTGTCCAGTCTATGTGTTGTATAGTTAGTGTTAATAGGTAATGCAGTCCCAACCTTGAATTTGTCCAGCCAAGATTTTTCTTTTAATAAGCATGATGCTGATATTTATTTAATAGACAGTGAGGAAGAGGATATTTCTCCTTATAGTTATCAAAGAAATAATTTAGATAAATTAGAACAGGAAAATGAAATCGACCATAATGAGAGCGAAGAGGAAGAAAATGTGGCTAATTTTTTTAGTTTTGACTGCACTTTAAAAAATCAATTGTGGCAGGATTTAAGCGTTGGTAAGTCTTCCTTTTGTGAAAATTGCTTAAAGAGAGAGCGAAATGAGGTATATTATAGGAAAAAATATTTTGATATGGGAATACATTTAAAAAGAAGTACAGAAAGAGTTTAGTGATTTAAAAAAAAAGATATGTAGCCTTAAAAAATGCTTTTAGATACAGAAGCATTTCTTATAGAATTAGAAAGGTAAAAAAGCGTAGCAATGTCTTCACGACAATCAATAAATTACCAAATGTTTCTGAGCAATCAAAAGTGTTATGTAAAATGCTTTTAAAAACTAGTCATGCTTATAATAGCGCTGAAAGGGTTATATCGCCAAATGTAAACTTTTACTCAGCTAGAGAATATGACTATCTTAGGGATGTTCTCCATTTAAGACTTCCCTGCAAAAAATCCCTGAATCGAAGGGCTCTTTTCAAAAATTTAGTTCCTGGATTCAATCCAAAATTATTAGAAAATATTCAGAGCATTGTGGAAAAAATGACTGAAGAGGCAAAATGTGCAGTTTTAGTTTTAGATGAGGTGAAAATAAAAAGAGGCCTTCAATACAATTCATCCCTTGACGAGATTCTGGGATTTGAAGATGATGGCCAAAAACGTAGTAGATTTTTAGGGCAACAAGTCTGTGTTTTTCTTGTTAGGGGTCTTTTTGAGAATTGGAAGTATTTTTAAGCTATACAATTTCAGCTAATGGCATAAAACATACTGACCTCAAAAATAAGATTGAGGAAAATATGGGGTTATCGCAAGCATTGGGGCTTAGTGTCAAAGCCGTAGTTTGTGATCAGGGCTCTAATAATAGAGCAGTTTTTAATAGATGGGGTATTATTCAAAACAATCCTAGTTTTGAAATTAATGGGGAAAAAATATTCGCGATATTCGATGCACCGCATCTTATTAAATCTCTTAGGAATATACTTTTAAAGCGAAATATTTCCACACCGAAGGCATAGGTTTGTGGGGTATAATTCGTAAATTATATGAAGTTGAGGGCAAAAATCTAACGCGCGTTTGTCCGAAATTAATTCCAAAACATCTCAGTGCGAATTGTTTTCAAAAAATGAAGGTAAAGTTTACCACACAGGTATTTAGCCACAGTGTAGCTGCTGCGATACGCACAGTTGTGGATTCGGGCGGGTTTGCTGATTGCAGAGATAGTGCAGTTGCAACGGCAATATTTATAGAAAAAGTAAATAAACTGTTTGATGGTTTAAATAGTCATGTACTATTTGATAGCAATCCTTATAAGTGTGCCCTTAGAAAAAATAATGTAGTTCACGAATACCTTCTGGAAATGCGTGATTACTTCCAAAATCTGCATTATCCATACAAAGTTTATTGCATTGATGGGATGATTGTAACAATCTCATCGGTAATTGCTTTGGCGGAAAATATATGGAATGACAACACAGATGCTTTCTTTGTTGCCACTTCCAAATTAAATCGGGACCCGCTAGAAAATTAGTTTTATTTAATTAGATGTCGGGGTGTTACAAATAAAAATCCAACTGTATTTGAATTTAACACGATAATTTATAAAATTTCATCAATGAAAATGTTGACATCTGCTTCAGTTTCTGGAAATTGTATTCCAGATGAAGATCAGATGTTAGCTAACATCATAAAAGATAGCGGGTCCCAAATATCTGTATTTCACGATCAATGTGACGTGAATTTGTCAACAGATATTGGCAATGAGTTAGAAATAGACAATGAGTTAGAAATAGAATTGGCATTAGATGCAGCTATAGGCAATATTCAAAATGCTTTTAATGAAAATGCATTGCGGTATTTTGGTGGGTATCTTTTGCACAAGCTGTTGCAAAAAACTGATTGCGAAGATTGTAATAGTCTTCTAATATCATGTGATGAAATGCAGTGTTCTTCTGAGTATTTAATACTCAATAAAAAACTTCCATTATATTAATCATCATTTAAAATTGAAAGCCCCTTCTGACAATTTTTATAATTTGATTAAACTGCATTTTGAAACATTCAAGAAAATTTTCGACAAGAAACCATACATCGCTAGACTTAAAGAAACAAGTAAGAACGTTGCAGTTAGGCGGAACTAACTGCGATATACTCTGTTGTCATAGGTGCATTTTATTTATTTAATAAACATTTAATTACGAAATATTTCGGCAATTAGCAAACGTACATGGCAAGCAACAAACGTTTTTCCTACACATACATACAGATTTTTACATGTACACACTATACGAGTATACACACTATTTTCTATGTATACATACAAAAGTTTGGATGTCAGAATATTCTAAGAATTGTGACTGAATTGGGAATTTTTCGATGGTTACTTTAGTTTTGTCAAAAGGCGCTCTACCAATGCCTTATTTGGTTTTAGGTAAAAAAGCCCAGTTCAGGGCAGTGGCGCTGGTGGTAAGCGCTATGCAAGCTATACTTAGGTGCGTGGGTTCGAATCCCGCAGAAAACTTTTTTTCAAAAATTATTTATTTTTTATTTTTTTTATATTTGTATATTTATTATAAAATGCTTGCTGCTAATTGATAATCATTTATAAACATACGCATATGAATTGTGCATTTAAGCTAAAACTAAAACAACTTTTCTGATTTGCCACGCAGTGGTGCCAGATTTTGAGAGTCAAAATATGCTAGATTTCACAAAAATACAGGCTAAAATAAGCAGAAACTACAAAAAAAAAAATGGGCTAAAAATAAGCTAAAAATAAAATAACCCAGAAGAATATATGTTTCTAATTGTGTTATAATTTCGTCTGATTCGTAATCAATTAAATCTGTATATTTCTCGCTCGAACGAATTAAATTTAAATATTTTTCTGGCAATTGATAATTGTGGCAACATTTGCCATGACGGCGCAATCCATATCTGTAAAATGTACATGAGTATGGGTCAAAAACATCTATAATTAATATTTCTAAAACAAACCTTATATTTAATACTGAGCTTAAAGTATTAATACTCATTTTGTTTCTCAGTTTCGTTTTTACTATATTCATTTGACTGAATATTCTTTCAATTGCAGCATTTGACCATGGGGGACTTACAATTCCTATGGCAAATGAAGCAATTTCCTGATGGGTATTATTGCCAGCATCTTTATATAGCAGTACTTCAGACCAAAACTTTACAGTATCATCTGTGCATCGCCAAGGAACCAAATAAATTTTTCCATATTGGGCAATAATTGCATCTATATTGCTATAGTTGAAATATTCCAATAAAGATATTAAATCTTTCTCATTTTTGGTGTGCTGGATGTTGAAGAATGATCTCGAACAAAACTCATCATCATTATCATCTTTGTAGCAATAAGCATTTAACGTATGTAACTTTAAAAAAATCAGTCGTTGGCTGTTCGAGCATTTTCATAAGAATAGGCAAACGAATGTTCTGGATTGTGTACATACATAACATACATACATACATACATACGAAAAGCAAGCGAAAAGAGACATCCAGAACATTCTATATGTAAGAGAAGTAGCATAGGAAGAAGACTATTGAACATTCTAGACGTAAGAGAAGGAAGTATAAAAACATGCTGCACATCGAGCTTTGTATCATTGTATCATTTTGTGTTGTGCAAGATCAGTTATGAAAGTGTCGGCTCAGTTAAGTTGAAAACGTCGCGTTGTGTACTTGCTACTTATAATTTTGATTTTATTAAATAAACTTATTTTGTGCACCTACATTTACAAGACTGCGTTTTGATTTATTTCAAAAAGAGAAAAAATCTCAACACTGGAGAACGTAAAAACTTGCAGTTTCTCCAAGGTTTCAAAATTATCTGGAAGTCTGAAATTCAGCAGCTGATAATTATTTATTTTTAATGTTAAATCCTATTAAAGCTTATCTTTCTCTAAGTTGGATAATTAACTCCTTTATAAAATCCTTGTACCTCTCTCTGATTTCGTTGGCTGCATTGTTATAATTATTCTCTTTTATTTCTTTTTCAAATAAATAGCCCATATATAAGGATGAAACAGCAAATTCATCCAAGTCATCTTTCAATACGGGATTATTTTATTTTTGAGGAAATCGATGGTTGTTTTCACCTCAGTTAAAAGTTTTGAGGATTCAGCTTGATGCTTTGAAAAATATTATTTAAATATTGCATACTATTAAGAACTGGATTCAAAAATAAGAGGTACAGCTTATTTTTCTCGTCAGAAAACAGTTCATGCAAAATTTTTGCTTTGTGGCATCTTTCAATGGTTGCAGCTTGGGCGAAGTGTACCTTAAGCTCATCCCACTGCTCCTCGATTCTGCACACAGCAGTTTCAATAGACAGCCATCGCGTATCGCTTACCCTTGGAATTTTTAAGGGTGGCTAAGTATACGTGCATTGAATTAATACCGCGAAATTCATAGATATTATAAACTCAAACAGATTAGTCTACTTACAAAAATTGAAGACGAACATTTCACCTAACAGTTAATACGTTAACATTGATTTGACGAACACGATTGACAATGAAACTGCACACATATATACCTGTCCATTATTAATGCATTCATATAATTTTTTGTAGTTCATTTGTCTGCAAGAGCTTTTTGCAAACCATGAGTACGTTTCCGCTATTAGAAATTCCAAGTGATCTGGGAAATTTTTTTGCACGAATGGTTTACTGCCAATTGAATCGAGTGGCAAACACATTTTATTAATATTAGAGACGGTACACTCTTTTTTAATTCTCTGTACACGCTCTTTTTTGTCCCTGTCATGACGCTTGCATTGTCGGTGCCAATCCCAATCATATTTGAAAAATTTAGATTTAAATTAAGCAGCTCCAGTTTTACAGCTTCTGCGATAGTAATTGCGTCTCCAGAGATAATCGGAATTAAACTCAAAAAAGATGTTACCATGCTTGTATTTTTTATGCTGTAGTAATTAATTGCGGCACCTAAAGATTTATACAATAAATATTACCCAACCAATGTATATACATATGTATAATTTTTCTAATTTTGTGCCGCTTCCTGCTCTTCCGTTTTATAACTTTTTTTATAAAGTTAATTTTATTTTTTTGGGCAATGCCTGATATTGCCGTCAAATGCTTCTTCGTTGCTGCAGCTGGTCAGCTGATCAGCTGTGAATTTATTTAGATTTAGCTAACGATTACATGTTGTTTTCAAAAAACCTAGGTTCGAATCCAGCTGGAAACGTTTTATTTATTAATCGAAAACTTATCAATTTTATTTTTTAAATTCATTAATATTATTATATTTATGTTAAAATGCTTTTTGCCATCTTAGCAATTGCTACTAAGCTATTATACGCCCCCTGTGGGCGTGGATATATCCACCATAGCTTATTAGTCTTGGGTTGTTAACCCGAGTATACATGCAAAATTTCAAGTCTCTAGTGTCAATAGTGTTTAAAATATAGCACAATTTGAAAAATCACTATATATTCTGGTCCGATTTGCCACGCCCCCAATAGGCGTAGACATAAAACTTTTTGATCGATCTTCTTAGAATCATAACATTAACTCACATACAAAATTTCAGCGTTCTAGCTTTAACGGTGTAAAAGATACGTATTTCCCGATTTGCCACGCCCCCAATGGGCGTAGATATATCCGCCATAGCTTTTTGAACTTGGGTTGTCACCCCGAGTATACATTCGAAATTGTAACTCTCTAGCTCATCATCTAGTATGATAACTTAACTATGGGCGGAAGAGTTTTCCGATTTGCCACGTCCCTAGTGGGCGGATCGGGAAAATTTTAACACTTTATAATTCGGGAACATATATGAGTATATGTTTAAAATTTCAAGTCTCTAGCTCTAAAAGCGCCGAAAAATATTGCGTTCATACGGACAGACGGACCGACGGACGGACGGACAGACGGACGGATGGACAGACGGACAGCAAGACGGACATTGCACAAACCCAATATACTCTTTTTCCCTTTTTAAGGGAACAGAGTATAAATATTCAAAACTCTGAAAGAAGCCAATTTAAAAATCCAAGTAGATAAATGTGACCTTCTAAAGAAAGAAACACAATTCCTCGGTCATATCTTGACCACTCACGGCATTAAACCGAACCCAGAAAAGGTAAACATTACTCAAAACTTAAAATTGCCCAAGACTGCAAAGCAGATCAAGTCGTTCCTAGGAATGACAGGGTTTTATAGAAAATTCGTTAAGGATTATGCAAAAATAGCATTCCCTATGTCAAGATATCTGAAGAAAGACGAGACAATCAACACTGATGACCCAAGCTACATAACAGTATTTGAAAAGTTGAAAACATTAGTTACAAATAGTCCAGTCCTACGATACCCAAATTTCTCAAAAAAGTTCACTATCACTACAGATGCCAGTAATTTCGCGGTGGGAGCAGTCCTTTCTCAAGAAAGCCACCCAATTGCATACGCATCCCGAACGTTAAACCAACACGAATGTAATTATTCATCCATAGAAAAAGAGCTCCTATCCATAGTGTCGGCCGTAAAATATTTTCGACCATATGTTTATGGTAGAGAATTCAACCTCGAGAGCGATCACCAACCGCTAAAGTGGCTGATGGCCAAATATACAGGCAAAGACATAAGCCCAAGATTGCAGAGATGGCTCATTAATCTGGGGGAGTACAATTTTCACATAGAATACATAAAAGGGAAATGTAATAACATCGCTGACTTTCTGAGTAGGATTAGAGAGGACGAAATAAACCTAATGGAAGTTGAATCTACTGATAAAGAAGACAGAAGATCTATAGCAGCTCAAACCATTCATTCTAAAGAAGAGGATCAGGGTTTCGACATGTCTATACTAGAAACAGCAGTTAACAGATTCAATGTACAACTAATTTTTACAGAAAAAAACTCGAAACCACCGTTCAGGTGTTTGACATAAAGGGGGTTTATATTAGCAAAAAAGACGTAGAAGACAACCAAGCAATAAACATCCTCCGACGGGAAATACCCACGGGAAAAATAGGAGTTTTTTCACACCTAAGTGACCATGAATTTTACCAATTACAAACAAGTAAGAACGTAGCAGTTAGGTGAAACTAACTGCGATATACTCTGTTCCCATAGGTGCATTTTATTTATTTAATAAACATTTAATTAACGAAATATTTCGGCAATTAGCAAACGTACATGGCAAGCAACAAACATTTTTCCTACACATACATACAGATTTTTACATGTACACACTATACGAGTACACACACTATTTTCTATGTATACATACAAAAGTTTGGATGTCAGAATATTCTAAGAATTGTGACTGAATTGGGAATTTTTCGATGGTTACTTTAGTTTTGTCAAAAGGCGCTCTACCTTATTTGGTTTCAGGTAAAAAAGCCCAGTACAGGGCAGTGGCGCTGGTGGTAAGCGCTATGCAAGCTATACTTAGGTGCGTGGGTTCGAGTCCCGCAGAAAACTTTTTTTCAAAAATTATTTATTTTTTATTTTTTTTATATTTGTATATTTATTATAAAATGCTTGCTGCCAATTGATATTCATTTATAAACATAAGCATATGAATTGTGCATTTAAGTAAAAACTAAAACTGCTTTATGCTTTCCGATTTGCGACGCTGTGTGGCAGGCAGTTTTTCTATGCATGCATATATGTATGTAGGTATGTGTACGTGTATACACATCCAAGTGTGTATACATATTGCAAGAAGTGCGATTGTATTGTTTTGTTTCGTCACAATGCGAAAATTACAGGGTATTTTTCGATATACCACGCCCCCAAAGAGGCTGAAAAATAGCGATAGAGGAGAACATGAGTAACTCAACCATCCAATTTTCAAGCTTCTAGCTCTAAAACTGTAGGAGATATAAACTTTTGCGGTTTGCCACGCCCCCTGTGGGCGTAGATATATCTACCATAGCTTATTGATCTTGGGTTGTCAGCCCGAGTATACATGCAAAATTTCAAGTCTCTAGTGTCAATAGTGTTCAAAATATAGCACAATTTGAAAAATCTCTATATATTCAGGTCCGATTTGCCACGCCCCCAATGGGCGTAGACATATAACCTTTTGATCGATCTTCTTAGAATCATAACATTAACTCACATGCAAAATTTCAGCGTTCTAGCTTTAACGGTGTAGAAGATACGTATTTCCCGATTTGCCACGCCCCCAATGGGCGTAGATATATCCGCCATAGCTTTTTGAACTTGGGTTGTCACCCCGAGTATACATTCCAAATTGCAACTCTCTAACTCATCATCTAGTATGATAACTTAACTATGGGCGGAAGAGTTTTCCGATTTGCCACGCCCCTAGTGGGCGGATCGGGAAAATTTGTGCACTTTATAATTCGGGAACATATATGAGTATATGTTTAAAATTTCAAGTCTCTAGCTCTAATAGCGCCGAAAAATATTGCGTTCATATGGACAGACTGACAGACGGACAAACCCAATATACTCTTTTTCCCTTTTTAAGGGAACAGAGTATAAAAATTGTTCTGTACTGCATGCACGCTACAGCAAATTCATCTTTATATAATGAATAGTTTTCCCCCACCCACCCTTGCTTTGATCATAGAAAATTTCTTCTTGATCATTATACCCTGAACCCATTGAAAATGGGAATTCAGGGTATAATGGTTTTGTGAAAATGTATGTAACAGGCAGAAGGAGACGTCGCAGACCCCATAAAGTATATATATTCCTGATCAGCCTAAGTTCAGCCCAACCCACCCCCAAGCTACGGCAGCAACTGCGCAGTTGGCCGAGCGCGAATTATGGTTTTTATTTTGTATATCTTCGGATACACAAATACAAATAAAGGCTGTAAAATCACTTTGGCAAAATATCTTCTGATATATGTATTTGATGATTAAGAACAAACACTTAATATCTTTGGATATAAAAACTTGTCTTTATTGAATAAAACAAACTTTCTGTACTCGTTGGAGTGAATCTTAAGACTAATTATAAAGTTTTCTTTGGCATATGCAAATGCCTTTTTTTCTTATATTTATTGTTGCTTTTCTTTGGCATATGCAAATGCCTGTTTTGCTTATGTTTGGTGTTGCTGACTAAGCATTTACATCGGAAGCGGCGGCGACGCTTACGTTGTTTATATTTTGGTAATCTGATCTCTTTTTAAATATTTCTGCATGATTATGCTGACCTGGTCGTTATCATTATTCTCATGCATAAGTGCAAGTGGTTGTGCAATTTGCATGAGCATATTTGGTTGCATAACTCCTCCCCTTTTTGATGAGGGATTCTCCTGGATTCCTCTTTTACATTTTTTATAGGTATATATTCCTATGAAGAGGAATACAAGAGCAATTGATGTTATGCCGAAGCTGTTGGAAATTATTGTTTGTGCTCTGATTTCTTTTATGGCTTTAGTGTTTTTTATTTCTTCTAATATAATTTCTTTGAATGTTTGTTTCTCTGTAAAGTTAAATGAATTTTCTTCTTCTTCATCATCAGAGAACGATTGTATATACATATATTTCTTGATTATTTTTATAGTAGGTGTGGTCAATGAAGATTGTATAATTCGTAAATTCTATAAGGAAGTTACCTTTTAATATTTCACTATTGGTGGATTCGTTGCAACTGTATTGAATTACATTATTTTCTGCGTTACTTATTAGTAATGTGCCTTCATTTATTAATTTCGTCTTAAACTCTACGTCTTCTATCATTCTACATTTTTTCTTAATGATACAGTTAGAGCTCAATTTCAACTCGTTTATTGTTTTGTGCTCTTCGTATGTGTAAGTGTTGTTTTGGATTTTTACCACTCTTTCGGGACTCATGTCGATTCTTTTATTTTTCTGTGAAATACTGTGGTTGTTATGATGTTAGTTGGTATTTTGATTGCAATGATTATCTTATTTTCATAGGTCATGACTCCCATGCGGATTAGTTTAATTTTGTAGAAGTCTATGTTGTATAGTGTGAATTCTTCGTTTGTTAGTATTGAAGGATAAAAGAGGTTGTATTTAGCTGACGCTATTATGTCTAAGATGGTGTCGACTTTATCATGCAAGAATTTCAATTTTAGTAATTGATCGTGATACAGTATGTCTGTTTTAATTATATTATTGAATGTTTCTATGTTGTTAAGAGTTTTGGTTATTTTTTCTCTGTCGTCTAGTATTACTTCTATTAATGTGTTAATTGATTTCTGAAGGTCATTGTTTATTTTTACTTGTTCGTTAATGTTTTTTATTATATTATGTTCGTTTTCTTGATTGTTAAGGAGATTATTCATAATAGTTTCCCTATCGTCATCGTCCATGATGCCGGTGAGCCACTTCTGAGTTTTTCCCATAGCATTAATGAGACCGCGTTTTTGTCTTGCTAGTGGGTTTGGGGTTATTGATCTTATTTTAATTCTTATGGTTTCTATTTCTGCGTCTAGTCTATATCTGTTTTGCTTAACTAAGATTTTTGTATTGTTCTGTATTATGTTTGTTAATTCTTGTTTGTTATTTCTTGTGTGTTTATTATATGTAGAACCATTTTAGAATTGTTGACCAGTTCCACTGTGCTCTCTCCTAATGATACGAAACCGTTTTCAGTCAGGATTGGGGTTATATTGATCATTGCTGTCGACAGCGTTGGCAACAGGACCATGATGATTGTTGTGATTATCAGAAAATTTGGTAGTGTTGAAGAATGATCTCGAACAAAACTCATCATCATTATCATCTTTGTAGCAATAAGCATTTAACGTATGTAACTGTAAAATCAGTCGTTGGCTGTTCGAGCATTTTCATAAGAATAGGCAAACGAATGTTCTGGATTGTGTACATACATACATACATACATACGAAAAGCAAGCGAAAAGAGACATCCAGAACATTCTATATGTAAGAGAAGTAGCATAGGAAGAAGACTACTTGAACATTCTAGACGTAAGAGAAGGAAGTATAAAAACATGCTGCACATCGAGCTTTGTATCATTGTATCATTTGTGTTGTGCAAGATCAGTTATGGAAGTGTCGGCTCAGTTAAGTTGAAAACGTCGCGTTGTGTACTTGGTACTTATAATTTTGATTTTATTAAATAAACTTATTTTTGTGCACCTACATTTACACAAACTGCGTTTTTGATTTATTTCAAAAGGGAAAAAACCTCAACAGGTTATGGGCCCAGACGGTGCTAAAAGTGTAATGTAGTGTGAAATCGAGTGCAAGTACAAAAGTGAATTAGTGGCAAATTTGTAATAAAATAAAGACAGTAAAAATGGAGCCGGTAAATATGAAATATGAAATGGAACGGTTACGCGACAAAGATAATTGGCATTTGTGGTGTTTCATGATTCGCACGATGTTGGAAGAAGACGACGATGTTCTTGCCGTGTGCGAAGGTGTTTTAACGTGTCCGACAGAGGAGTCTGCAACGTATGAAAGAGACTCGAAAAGGTTTTTAAAGGCTGATAAGACTGCAAGAAAAATAATAATTCATTCTATCGAGAGAAGACCGATGGAATTGATTGTGAGCTGCAAAACAGCTAGAGAAATGTGGGTAAAATTAAACTCAGTGTATGATATGAAATCAGAAGAAAATTTATCAGCTATTCAGAAACAGTTTTTTGATTTCAAGTGGATTGAAAATGAAAGTGTGGACTATAATATTTCAAAGTTAGAAGTTTTGTGGAGCAAGATGAAAAATCTTGGAAGTGCTGTGCCTGAAACAATGTTAATGTCGCGAATCCTATCGTCTTTGCCACAGAAGTTTAACTATTTTCATAGTGCGTGGGATTCGGTCGAGGACAGTAAAAGAACATTGAATAATTTGACGACTCGTTTAATGACAGAAGAAGTAAGGTCAAAAGAACAAGAAGTGGTATCCGAAGAGTCAACAGCGTTAGTTGCAGGCAACAGAAAAAATAAAAGTGAATATGAACATAAGAAGCAAACTATGAAGTGTTATAATTGTGGTATGATTGGACATCTAAAGAAAGACTGCTACAGGTGTTATATATGCAAGAAGAAAGGCCACAGGAGCAACAACTGTCACCAAAGGAGAAATGCAGGAAGTCGAGCGGAAAACAATCACGGAGAATCAGGGGAATTCACAAGGAAAATATTGATTGCAAGCAAGGACTGCAGAGAAAAGAATGTGCGGGTGATCGACTCAGGAGCTTCTGATCACATGTCAAGGCGTCGAGGCTGCTATTCGGCATATAAAGAATTGGATTCTCTGAAGACAGGCGTAGGTGGTGCTCAACTTATCAAAGCGCACGGAAAAGCAAATCTCAACATTAGTGGCGGAGATTTAAATTTGAAAAAATCATGGCATATGCACACGATGAAGAATCAGCATGCGCTCACTGCAAAGACGCCCAGTAGCGGTGGTAGTATTGCAACGATGAATGTGAATAGTCATCATCTAGAGGAGCTGCAGAAAGAGCTGGTGGTGTATCGAGAATTGGCGAACAATCGGTCACAGGAGCTTGATAAGCTGCATGCCACGCATCGTAAAACACTCAAGGAAGTCGAGAAGCTTAAAATGGATATGTGCCAGCTACGTGCATCGGTCATCGCGGAGACGACAGAGTATAAGTGCTTGCAATTGCAGTTCTCCGCGCTGTATAATGAATCCATGGAGATCAAGACGATGCTGAATGATACTCGTAACCAGTTGCAGATGAGCAAGAATCAGCATCTGAGCGAGATCAAGGCAAGGTGTAAAGGTCAAGATGCGATTGCAATTTGTGAGGCGGCTGTGCATGAAAAGAAGCGCGTTTGGAAAGCGGTACAAGTAAAACAAGAGGAGCAACGCAAGCTGGATGATCTGCGCAGGGAGATCAATGAGAAGCGGGATCGTGAGGAACTGCAGCGCGAGTATAAGTTAAAGTGTCGCGATCTGCAGCAATGCCAAATGGAAGTTGAATTGTTAAAGCAGGCAATACTGGATGAGCACGAGGAAATGCAGCGGCTGCTGGTGGAACAAGATGAAAAGCAGAAGCAAATAGTCTACAAGTGCCGGAGTGAGCTACAGGCAAAGAATCAACGAATCTCGGATTTACTACGGGAACTGGAGTCTGAACGTCGCTTCATGAAAGGCGTATGGAATGAATGGGAAAAGCAAAAACAATCCATAGAGCAGGTGAACATACAGCGTAAGGCAATGGAAAATCCGCTGGAATCTCGACGTAAGCTGCTGGAGAATATAGTGAAACTCAAAGAAATCGATCGCATAGTCAAGACGGACCAGGAACAGGCAACGAAACGCAACAAAAAGAAAAAGAAGAGTAAAAAGGGCGACGATAGCAATGATAGCAACGAGGATTTGGATAAACTGTTGGCTGCAAGGAGCAATGTGGAGAAAGCGAAACAACAATCGGGTGCAGAAGGCAAAGCAGGTAGTTCAGAGGACGAGGAAAAATCCGCCGTGGCAACAGATGACACCAACAGGCATCTGGAGGCCAGTTGCAGCACCTTAGAAGCTGAGAAGGTCGAAGATAAAGAAGCTGCTGAGAATAAATCAGAAAAGGCGGAAGAAGAAAGCAAAATGTAAGTAGATGAAAAGCTGGATACTCCCAAGACAGAAAGAGTGATGAAGAGACGCCGAAAGGGAGGCGGAAGAAATGGAAACTGACGAAACTGAAAAACAAGAAGAAATCGACGCATCGGAGCGGGAGTAGCATCAACAGCAGCAGTGATGATAGCCGTATCAGCGAGGAGGAGGAAGAAGTCTCAAAGGCAAGCAGTGGAAAGCATGATAGAAGGCGCCGCAAAAGCGTTGAATAGCAAAGAAGAGGAGGTAAGGAAAGCAGGGGTAGATTTGGCAGACATGTAGTAGCAGCGAAGATGAGACGAAATCAAAGAAGATCAAGCAGAGCGGAGATAGACGTAAGCGAAGTGCTTAAGAGAAGAAGGGCAGAAGGGAAGGCGACAATCGCTTAAAATGAATGAACGAAGCCGACGAAGGAGAGAAGGGGATGTCGTGCTTGAAGCAATAGCAGCATATGTACATATGTATATGAATGATAGAAAATGTCAAAGGAGAACAGCGAGAGAAATTAGGAATTGAGAGTAAAGAAAAATGTTATAGTGATGTTGAGTTTTAGGGAGGGTGTTGAAGAATGATCTCGAACAAAACTCATCATCATTATCATCTTTGTAGCAATAAGCATTTAACGTATGTAACTGTAAAATCAGTCGTTGGCTGTTCGAGCATTTTCATAAGAATAGGCAAACGAATGTTCTGGATTGTGTACATACATACATACATACATACGAAAAGCAAGCGAAAAGAGACATCCAGAACATTCTATATGTAAGAGAAGTAGCATAGGAAGAAGACTACTTGAACATTCTAGACGTAAGAGAAGGAAGTATAAAAACATGCTGCACATCGAGCTTTGTATCATTGTATCATTTGTGTTGTGCAAGATCAGTTATGGAAGTGTCGGCTCAGTTAAGTTGAAAACGTCGCGTTGTGTACTTGCTACTTATAATTTTGATTTTATTAAATAAACTTATTTTTGTGCACCTACATTTACACAAACTGCGTTTTTGATTTATTTCAAAAGGGAAAAAACCTCAACAGGTAGGTCTTTTAACGTTTGTTGTATGGATGTTTCGTAAATTTGCTTTTCTGAATTTGGGTTCCTCTTTGTGTCTTAGGTTTTTATAATTTTTAATAAATCCCTCTGTTCTATTCTCTATGTAAGTTTCCCTACTATCGTTTAGTTTTGTTATTTTTCTGGATTTTTCTTCTGACATTCTTTCGTACAATTTAGAGTGATTTACTTTGTGATTTTGTACTTCAAATGGTGTGAATTTCGTGGTGGTGTGGTATGTGTTATTGTAAAAATATACGGCTCTAGCCATTTGTTCGATTATAGGTCTTTTCTCTTCTATGTTTAGTATACGAATTTTCTCTGTTAGTGTGTTATTAAGTCTTTCGACATCGCTATTGCCAGTGTGACTGTTTGGTTTAGTTGAATGGTATTCTATACCTTCTTTTTCTTGAAATTCCCTGACATTAAGACTTTTAAATTCGTTGTCGAAGACGAATTTATGGACCTTCCCTTTTATTGACAAAAATTGTTGAATATGTTCTACGATTGTGACGCTATTTCTATCGTTTAGTGGAAAGCAAGTGGCGTGTTTTGAGAACTTGTCAATGAATATTGTAAAGGATTGCTTTGAATTTACGTACATATGTGTCTACGTGTACTATCTCATTGCAAGTTTTTGGTGTTTCTGTAAGATAAAAATTGTTTTTTATGGGTTTTCTATCGTATTTCCCACCACTACAGACGTCACAGTTATTGATTATTCTATGGATATGGGTCTTAAGATTGGGACCATCCCGGTCGACCGCTGGCAGCGCAATGAATTCGTGTGAAAATTGCTTGATATGGGAATACATTTAAAAAGAAGTACAGAAAGAGTTTAGTGATTTAAAAAAAAAAGATATGTAGCCTTTGTAATAACTTTATACTTTATATTTGGTGATAACTTTATATTCCTTTATTTCCAGGAGGCAGCAGTGTTGCCGCTTCCAACGTTTTGTTGTATCTGACTTAAACATTCTACATTAATTCTAAATAAGCCTAAGTCTCTGGCTGCGATACATAATGTTTGTACAGCCGAGAGAGACGGTTATGTATTATATATGTATATGTATTATATATGTATATGTATTATATATTGTAATATTTCATTTAAAACACATAGAGCTTCTGCTCAGTTTAGTTGTTAAATTGATAATGATTCTTTATTTCGAAGAATATATCGTCTTAGGCTAATTACATTATTTGTATATAAAGAGTTCTGCCGCTGAGTGCAGCGACAGAGCGGGAGAGCGTAGTATGCTTATATATGTATATATGTATGTATATGCATAGGGCATATACATACGGCATGTACTTTAGGCATGCGGCAAAATGCAGACGCGGCATATCTCACGCTGCCGGTCAGTCACATATAAGTGGCTGATCGTATTTCAATTATTATGCTCGATATGTATATTTATGCATAGCGACAAAGTGTCACTATGTGCACATGTAGTATACACTATCATGCACTGAGCATATGACGCATTTATATGTAGAATACTCTACATTGCGTCGGGTATTATTATTATGTTATTAAACATACTACACCTCCCCTTTTTAAAGAAATGACGTAATATATGTAGTCATTTTATTTTAGTGTTGATTTTAAAGAAATTAATATTAATTTTTGTTTCTTATTGTAAACTAACGTATTTTTTTTATGTGTTATTTTCTAAATATATATTATTTTTGTTTATTTATTTATTTGTATGAGAATAAAAAAGTTTTGTTTTTACTTGAAAAGGTTGATCAGTCCTATTCATGCATTCTTTCAGATATAAAATTCTTTTAAGCTATCTTTATGTACTTATTGTGTTTTCAATCGAGCATTTGTGCTCATTGATAAATTGTATGTTATTATTAAAATTTTTTTTTTTTTTTTTTTTTTTTTTTAACCTTCTTGGTCTATGAAAAATAGTTTTTCTTTTCTGTTAAAGTGTATGAACATATTTGGTAATTTTCCAAATACGAGTTCATATGGACAATATTGTTGTTGTGTTGATACATTACGTGAAATATTGTATCCAAACGTTACAATCAGTTTTGTGCGCAGAAATGTTTGAACGAACATATTCATTAAATTTTCTGCGACTTTTCTCTAGTGTCCCTAAGGTCTGATGATGGTGTGCAGTAGACGTTATATTGTCTATTTTAAATATATGCACAAGTCATTTATAACGGAATTCTTATATTCTGTTTCCATGTCCGTAATGAACGTCTTCATTGGACCGTACTTCAGAATGAAAGATTCCATATAGCTTTTATTGTTATTGGGGTCTTTATTCATGCTGTTATTTTGATTTTAGGCATTTTAGACATTTCTTATTGTACTTTTTGATATGACGTGTCATATTTTTTCCAATAGTAGTGTCTTTGTACTTTGGCCAATGTTTTATTTATGCCTGTATGACCTCCTTAAATATGATCATCATGGGGTGTAAACAGTTTTGCTTCTTTTTCTTCATCATCTTGGATGAGGGTCACCGGCTTGAGTAGCGCTACTCTTAATAATTTTATTATTTTATTGCCCATTTAAAAGTATCTATTGAACTAATTCAAAGATCTTTTTGCACGGTGCCACTTTGAGTTGGCTTATTTAGATACACCGGCTTGCCAATCAAGCCTTTGGAAAAACTGACCTAAGTCGAGAATTCCATTGGAGTATAAAACGCTAACATCAATTCTTGCGATTATCTTCTTTCCATGCTTCTAGAAGCATGTATAATTATCGATATGCAAGATTATTAATTTCCGTACCTCGTCATTGGAAATGACTTCGTATACGTTGGGCTTAGAAGCTTTGTCAATAGTTTGCTTAGGCAAATCTACTTGAACTTTTCTTGCGCAGGAGTTTTTCTGTTTACTTGTCATGACTTTATTATGCATGTCTTTTAGGTCGGATTGTAATCCGGAATGTGGCGTCTGCCACAAAATTATCTATCAGGTATTGGAATGTTTTTTCGCATTCCTCTGTCTATTCAAATGGAGCATTTTGTTTACATAATCAGATTATGTGCCGGGAATGTTCGGCGAAATTTTGTTTAAAGTGTCTATAATAATACAAAATGTAACCAATCTCCTAGCGCTGTCTGCGTCTGTAGGGACAGGATAATTATTGGTAATATTCCTTGATCTGTGCATTTGTGACTTAGGAATGTCACTTCATGCATAAAAGGTAATCGCGTGAGGCGATATGAGCCATTGCTCGTTGAAAAGGCATTAACATTTTTTTTTTTTGGGAATTAAAGTGTTTTCTCAAATGGAAATTTTAAAATGATTTCTTTCAGTTTGTACTTCTCGATATTTAAACTGTATGCCCGTTTTTGTAAAGATATTGAAAAAAAAAATTTTTTTTTTTAATTTTTAAATCATTGTTTTTTGATTATTTTTTCCTATGCGATCAACGTAGTGATCTTCCTGGCTAATATTTGTATGGCTTTACGGGCCATACGCTAGACCGGGCAGAAAAGGTTCCGCTCAGTTTAACAAAGGTTTTTATGGTTAAATTTATAATTAAATCTTATTTATTATATCTATTTTATATATATTATGTTGTACGCTCTATGTAGCGTTGTCGGATCCACGTTGTGTGCTCATTGTAGCACTGTCGGATCCTTTGGCACAGCTTGTTGCGCTGGCGGGGCCGGTGCTGGTCGCACAGGCTGTTGGGGCGCCGGCGCTGGTCTTCTTTGTACACGTGTTTTCAGTGGCAGCTGTGGCACGCACCAGAACATCGCATCGATTTTTAATATTTTCCGTTGTTTTCGTCTGAGCAGTAGCAGTAGGAGCGGCTGTCTCAAGTTGAGTTACTGCATTGACATAATTTTTTTTCGTCGGCCGGGACACAAAGCCAAAAGGATGATCTTTTCGCCAAGCCTTGCACTCCTCGCCCAAACGTGTTATTGGGATTCCACATCTTGTTGCTTGTTTCTTTTCTAATTATGATGTACACGTGGATTCATTCCTCGGGGATGTCCGGCTTAAGAGCCGCCGATTTCATAATGCGGTGGATTGTTATACCATGGGAATCACGCAGGATGATACCGATTTTTTGAAGGTAACATCGTGGTGTACGAGCTCCTTGCGTATAGTGGATCCATCTCTCGGGCCCACGGGCACGGCAACTGAAGCGCCTCGCGTAGCCGCTACCGTGCCCGAGGAAAAACCGTTGTTTCACTTTAATTTTTTGATAACTGTGTCCACTTTACATGTTCGTGACACTTGTCACGGTCGCCATGTAATATTTCATTTAAAACACATAGAGCTTCTGCTCAGTTTAGTTGTTAAATTGATAATGATTCTTTATTTCGAAGAATATATCGTCTTAGGCTAATTACATTATTTGTATATAAAGAGTTCTGCCGCTGAGTGCAGCGACAGAGCGGGAGAGCGTAGTATGCTTATATATGTATATATGTATGTATATGCATAGGGCATATACATACGGCATGTACTTTAGGCATGCGGCAAAATGCAGACGCGGCATATCTCACGCTGCCGGTCAGTCACATATAAGTGGCTGATCGTATTTCAATTATTATGCTCGATATGTATATTTATGCATAGCGACAAAGTGTCACTATGTGCACATGTAGTATACACTATCATGCACTGAGCATATGACGCATTTATATGTAGAATACTCTACATTGCGTCGGGTATTATTATTATGTTATTAAACATACTACAATATGTATATTTTATATACGTATTTATGCTCTCTTAAGCTGGAGCTATAATGTAATATGCATACACTTGAGTTCTGCCAAGTGGTCGGCGTCTCTCCGAAGAATGCTGACACTTGCATATTCTGGGGGGGCGCTGACCGACTCATATATTTTGGATTAAAGACCCGGGCATAAACACTGCGACAAAGTGTTACAGTGTGTATTCTTTAAGTACTCTTGGTACAGTGGATATTTAATATGTATGCATACTACATCTCCCTCCTTTTGAAAAATAACGTAATATTATGGAGTTATTTTATAAGATTTACTTGAGAGATTAGTTTTTAATTAACAAATGAATAGTATACATTCCAAATTGCAACTCTCTAACTCATCATCTAGTATGATAACTTAACTATGGGCGGAAGAGTTTTCCGATTTGCCACGCCCCTAGTGGGCGGATCGGGAAAATTTGTGCACTTTATAATTCGGGAACATATATGAGTATATGTTTAAAATTTCAAGTCTCTAGCTCTAATAGCGCCGAAAAATATTGCGTTCATATGGACAGACTGACAGACGGACAAACCCAATATACTCTTTTTCCCTTTTTAAGGGAACAGAGTATAAAAATTGTTCTGTACTGCATGCACGCTACAGCAAATTCATCTTTATATAATGAATGGTTTTCCCCCACCCACCCTTGCTTTGATCATAGAAAATTTCTTCTTGATCATTATACCCTGAACCCATTGAAAATGGGAATTCAGGGTATAATGGTTTTGTGAAAATGTATGTAACAGGCAGAAGGAGACGTCGCAGACCCCATAAAGTATATATATTCCTGATCAGCCTAAGTTCAGCCCAACCCACCCCCAAGCTACGGCAGCAACTGCGCAGTTGGCCGAGCGCGAATTATGGTTTTTATTTTGTATATATTAATATCTTTGGATATAAAAACTTGTCTTTATTGAATAAAAAAAACTTTCTGTACTCGTTGGAGTGAATCTTAAGACTAATTATAAAGTTTTCTTTGGCATATGCAAATGCCTTTTTTTCTTATATTTATTGTTGCTTTTCTTTGGCATATGCAAATGCCTGTTTTGCTTATGTTTGGTGTTGCTGACTAAGCATTTACATCGGAAGCGGCGGCGACGCTTACGTTGTTTATATTTTGGTAATCTGATCTCTTTTTAAATATTTCTGCATGTTTATGCTGACCTGGTCGTTATCATTATTCTCATGCATAAGTGCAAGTGGTTGTGCAATTTGCATGAGCATATTTGGTTGCATAACTCCTCCCCTTTTTGATGAGGGATTCTCCTGGATTCCTCTTTTACATTTTTTATAGGTATATATTCCTATGAAGAGGAATACAAGAGCAATTGATGTTATGCCGAAGCTGTTGGAAATTATTGTTTGTGCTCTGATTTCTTTTATGGCTTTAGTGTTTTTTATTTCTTCTAATATAATTTCTTTGAATGTTTGTTTCTCTGTAAAGTTAAATGAATTTTCTTCTTCTTCATCATCAGAGAACGATTGTATATACATATATTTCTTGATTATTTTTATAGTAGGTGTGGTCAATGAAGATTGTATAATTCGTAAATTCTATAAGGAAGTTACCTTTTAATATTTCACTATTGGTGGATTCGTTGCAACTATATTGAATTACATTATTTTCTGCGTTACTTATTAGTAATGTGCCTTCATTTATTAATTTCGTCTTAAACTCTACGTCTTCTATCATTCTACATTTTTTCTTAATGATACAGTTAGAGCTCAATTTCAACTCGTTTATTGTTTTGTGCTCTTCGTATGTGTAAGTGTTGTTTTGGATTTTTACCACTCTTTCGGGACTCATGTCGATTCTTTTATTTTTCTGTGAAATACTGTGGTTGTTATGATGTTAGTTGGTATTTTGATTGCAATGATTATCTTATTTTCATAGGTCATGACTCCCATGCGGATTAGTTTAATTTTGTAGAAGTCTATGTTGTATAGTGTGAATTCTTCGTTTGTTAGTATTGAAGGATGAAAGAGGTTGTATTTAGCTGACGCTATTATGTCTAAGATGGTGTCGACTTTATCATGCAAGAATTTCAATTTTAGTAATTGATCGTGATACAGTATGTCTGTTTTAATTATATTATTGAATGTTTCTATGTTGTTAAGAGTTTTGGTTATTTTTTCTCTGTCGTCTAGTATTACTTCTATTAATGTGTTAATTGATTTCTGAAGGTCATTGTTTATTTTTACTTGTTCGTTAATGTTTTTTATTATATTATGTTCGTTTTCTTGATTGTTAAGGAGATTATTCATAATAGTTTCCCTATCGTCATCGTCCATGATGCCGGTGAGCCACTTCTGAGTTTTTATACCCTGAACCCATTGAAAATGGGAATTCAGGGTATAATGGTTTTGTGAAAATGTATGTAACAGGCAGAAGGAGACGTCGCAGACCCTATAAAGTATATATATTCTTGATCAGCATAAAAAAATAAGTTGATTGAGCCCTGTCCGTCTGTCCGTCCGTCCGTCCGTCCGTCCGTATAGCTAGAGAGCTGAAATTTCACATGAACACTCGTATGTTACCTACGCAATACGAGTCGATAACTCGTTCCATTTCCAAATTATCGATAAAAAATCGAAAATTCGTTTCAATTTTTTAGGTTTTTTGAGTGTAACTACTACACCGTTTTAGCTAGAGACTTCGACTTTAAATATTTAGTTAGATATTATGGATACGCAGATTTTGTGATTTTCAGATTTTGGATGCCACGCCCCCTTCGCCCACAATTTGGAAAAAACTCATTTCAAATACTAGAGACTTGCAATTTGGCACATAGATAGATATATATACCCTTAATCTACCCTAAAAATTTCATGAAGATCGTCCATCTAGAAATGGAGTTATAAGCGTCCAAAGTTCAGCCCAACCCACCCCCAAGGCACGTCAGCAACTGCGCAGTTAGCAGAGCGCGCGCCTCCAAGTGCGTAAAGAAGAAGAGTATCACTTTTTTTGCAGGGTTCAGGGTATCTCGTAGTCGAGCCGTCTCGACTAGAGCCTTCTTACTTGTTCCTATAGCGTTAATGAGACCGCGTTTTTGTCTTGCTAGTGGGTTTGGGGTTATTGATCTTATTTTAATTCTTATGGTTTCTATTTCTGCGTCTAGTCTATATCTGTTTTGCTTAACTAAGATTTTTGTATTGTTCTGTATTATGTTTGTTAATTCTTGTTTGTTATTTCTTGTGTGTTTATTATATGTAGAACCAGTCCAGTCTATGTGTTGTATGGTTAGTGTTAATAGGTAATGCAGTCCAAACCTTGAATTTGTCCAGCCAAGATTTTTCTTTTAATAAGCATGATGCTGATATTTATTTAATAGACAGTGAGGAAGAGGATATTTCTCCTTATAGTTATCAAAGAAATAATTTAGATAAATTAGAACAGGAAAATAAAATCGACCATAATGAGAGCGAAGAGGAAGAAAATGTGGCTAATTTTTTTAGTTTTGACTGCACTTTAAAAAATCAATTGTGTCAGGATTTAAGCGTTGGTAAGTCTTCCTTTTGTGAAAATTGCTTAAAGAGAGAGCGAAATGAGGTATATTATAGGAAAAAATATTTTGTTATGGGAATACATTTAAAAAGAAGTACAGAAAGAGTTTAGTGATTTAAAAAAAAGATATGTAGCCTTTGTAATAACTTTATACTTTATATTTGGTGATAACTTTATATTCCTTTATTTCCAGGGGGCAGCAGTGTTGCCGCTTCCAACGTTTTGTTGTATCTGACTTAAACATTCTACATTAATTCTAAATAAGCCTAAGTCTCTGGCTGCGATACATAATGTTTGTACAGCCGATAGAGACGGTTATGTATTATATATGTATATGTATTATATATGTATATGTATTATATATGTATATTTTATATACGTATTTATGCTCTCTTAAGCTGGAGCTATAATGTAATATGCATACACTTGAGTTCTGCCAAGTGGTCGGCGTCTCTCCGAAGAATGCTGACACTTGCATATTCTGGGAGGGCGCTGACCGACTCATATTTCGAATTAAAGACCCGGGCATAAACACTGCGACAAAGTGTTACAGTGTGTATTCTTTAAGTACTCTTGGTACAGTGGATATTTAATATGTATGCATACTACATCTCCCTCCTTTTGAAAAATAACGTAATATTATGGAGTTATTTTATAAGATTTACTTGAGAGATTAGTTTTTAATTAACAAATGAATAGTTTATTTAAAAAATTTTTTTGTATTTATTTATTTTTCCTTTTTTTTTTTTTTTTTTTTTTTTTTTTAAATTTAGTTTTTATATATATTTTTTTTTTTTTTTTTTTTTTTTTTTTTTTTTTTGTGTATATATGAAATTCAAATTGAAAGTGGTGTTTTTCCTTAGCATGGCCATACTAAGCACAATTATGAAATAAACATTTTTAACCTATCTTTATGTACTGTTTGTTTTTTGTTTTTATTATTTATTATAATGTTATTTTTATCTCCTATTTCCGATACTTTATACGGACCAGTATATTTATTATCTAACTTATGACCTGTTTCATTTCTTAATAAGACTTTATTTCCTACTGATATATCTATGTTGTTTACTTTCTGATCATATAGTATCTTATTATTTTCCTTATTTTTTTCTAACATTATTCTAGCTCTTTTATATGCTACTTCTAATCTATATTTACTTTCTTTAGCATGGTCATCTATATTGTATATGGTTTCTATATTATCTTTACTATTAAAGTGTTTTGGTAAATTATTTGTTTTACCAAATACTAACTCATATGGACAGTAATTATGTGCCATTGAGGGTGTCGTGTTGAAACAGAAAACGAAATATTGAAGCCATACGTCCCAATCAGTTTTATCAACCGATATATAAGAGCGTATGTATTCATTGAAAGTTCTATGACTGCGTTCTATTGTTCCAACTGTCTGGTGGTGGTGTGCGGTAGATGTAATATTTTCAATTTTTAAATATTTGCATAAATCATTTATAATTGAATTCTTATATTCTGTTCCCATATCCGTAATGAACGTCTTCATCGGACCGTACTTCAGAATAAATGATTCAAAAATTGCTCTAGCGACAGTGTTCGCGTTCTTATTTGGAACTGGTATGGCAACTAAGTATTTAGTTAGGTCACATATTAGAGTGACTGCATATTCGTTGCCATTTTCTGATTTTGGTAGTGGACCAATAGTGTCTACTATCACCCTGTCGAAAGCATTTATTGGCGTATTAGTTATTATTAATGGAGTCTTATTGTGCTTTGTTATTTTAGCTAGTTGGCATTTTTGACATTTTCGTATGTACTCAGTAATATCTCGAGTCATACCTTTCCAAAAATAATGTCTTCTGACCTTGGCCAAGGTTTTTGCAATGCCGATATGACCTCCTTGTATTGGATCGTCATGGAATTAGACAGTATAGCTTCTTTTTCTTTTTGTTTTTCTATAAGGGTCACCGGGTTGAGTAGCGCTACTCTTAATGTATTCAATATTTTATTGCCCATTTCTTTAAAATTATCTAGTGAAACATGTTCAAAGATATTTTCCCACGGTGCCATTTTGAGTTGGCTGATTTTGTTTATACCGGCTTGCATTTCAAGCCTTTGGAAAAATTGACCTAGGTCTAGGATTCCATTGGTATATAAATCGCTAACATCATATCTTGCAGTAATCTTTTTACCATGTTTAAATAAACATAGCGTATTCTTTACATGCAAGGTCACTACTTTACGTACTTCGTCATTGTTTATGACTTCATATACGTTGGGCTTTGAAGCTTTTTCTATAGGTTGCCTAGGCAACTCTATTTCTTTTTCATCCGCGCGGATTTTCTGTCTATTTTGATATCTAGTAGTGACTTTCATTATATTTCCTGTTATATTTTGTAGATCTTTAATGGTTTTTCTTGATAACGCATCAGCTACATGATTGTCTTTGCCCTTTAAATAAAAGTAAAAAGGCTCTAGTCGAGACGGCTCGACTACGAGATACCCTGAACCCTGCAAAAAAAGTGATTCTCTTCTTCTTTACGTACGTATAAGTGCGCGCTCTGCTAACTGCGCAGTTGCTGCCGTGGCTTGGGGGAGGGTTGGGCTGAACTTTGGACACTTATAACTCCATTTCTAGATGCACGATCTTCATGAAATTTTCAGCGCTATTAGAGCTATTAGAGCTATTAGAGCTAGAGACTTGAAATTTTAAACATATACTCATATATGTTCCCGAATTATAAAGTGCACAAATTTTCCCGATCCGCCCACTAGGGGCGTGGCAAATCGGAAAACTCTTCCGCCCATAGTTAAGTTATCATACTAGATGATGAGTTAGAGAGTTGCAATTTGGAATGTATACTCGGGGTGACAACCCAAGTTCAAAAAGCTATGGCGGATATATCTACGCCCATTGGGGGCGTGGCAAATCGGGAAATACGTATCTTCTACACCGTTAAAGCTAGAACGCTGAAATTTTGCATGTGAGTTAATGTTATGATTCTATGAAGATCGATCAAAAAGTTATATGTCTACGCCCATTGGGGGCGTGGCAAATCGGACCTGAATATATAGAGATTTTTCAAATTGTGCTATATTTTGAACACTATTGACACTAGAGACTTGAAATTTTGCATGTATACTCGGGCTGACAACCCAAGATCAATAAGCTATGGTAGATATATCTACGCCCACAGGGGGCGTGGCAAACCGCAAAAGTTTATATCTCCTACAGTGTTAGAGCTAGAAGCTTGAAAATTGGATTGCTGAGTTACTAATGTTCTCCTCTATCGCTATTTTTCAGCCTCTTTGGGGCCTGGCATATCGAAAAATACCCTGTAATTTTCGCATTTTTAGAATGTAAGCAACCAAATTTTGCAGTCTTGTTAGTCTCGGCCCTTTCTAAGAACTGGCAAAAAATTATGCGCCTACGCCCACTGGGGGCGTGGCAAATCGGCAAAGAAGTTTGTTGTGGCCAACTGCATAATTCATGCATATAATAGCTTAGTAGCAATTGCTAAGATGACAGAAAGCATTTTAACATATTATATTAATGAATTTAAAAAATAAAATTTATAAGTTTTTGATTAATAAATAAAACGTTTCCAGCGGGATTCGAACCTAGGTCTTTTGAAAACAACATGTAATCGTTAGCTAAACCTAAATAAATTCACAGCTGATCAGCTGACCAGCTGATCAGCAGCTTGTGACGAAACAAAACAATACAATCGCACTTCTTGCAATATGTATACACACTTGGATGTGTATACACGTACACATACCTACATACATATATGCATGCATAGAAAAACTGCCTGCCACACAGCGTCGCAAATCGGAAAGCATAAAGCAGTTTTAGTTTTTACTTAAATGCACAATTCATATGCTTATGTTTATAAATGATTATCAATTGGCAGCAAGCATTTTATAATAAATATACAAATATCAAAAAAATAAAAAATAAATAATTTTTGAAAAAAAGTTTTCTGCGGGATTCGAACCCACGCACCTAAGTATAGCTTGCATAGCGCTTACCACTAGCTCCACTGCCCTGAACTGGGCTTTTTTACCTGAAACCAAATAAGGTAGAGCGCCTTTTGACAAAACTAAAGTAACCATCGAAAAATTCCCAATTCAGTCACAATTCTTAGAATATTCTGACATCCAAACTTTTGTATGTATACATAGAAAATAGTGTGTGTACTCGTATAGTGTGTACATGTAAAAATCTGTATGTATGTGTAGGAAAAATGTTTGTTGCTTGCCATGTACGTTTGCTAATTGCCGAAATATTTCGTTAATTAAATGTTTATTAAATATATAAGATGCACCTATGGGAACATATTATTTCGCAGTTAGTTGTGCCTAACTGCAACGTTCTTACTTGTTTTCTTAATATGGTCATATGTTCTGGAGAGACGTGCTGAAAATTAATATGTCATCCATATAAACGACGCAATTTTGGCCAATATAGTCTTTTAAGACTTCGTTCATAAGTCTCTGGAATGTCGATGGAGCATTTTTGAGTCCAAACGGCATTCTGATAAACTCGTAGTGACCTGACGGTGTTGAAAATGCTGTCTTTGGTCTGTCTTCCTTTATAACGAGAATTTGGTGAAAGCCCTTCGCTAAGTCGAGGGTTGTAAAATATTGTGATCTACCCAGTTTATCTAGCAAAGAATTAAGATTGGGAATTGGAAATCTGTCATCGACCGTGAATTCATTCAATTTACGATAATCGATGACGATTCTGAACTTTTGGGACCCTGAATTATCGAGTTTTTTCTCAACAATCCATAAGGGACTATTATAGGGTGAGTTACTCTCTTTTATTATATTCTGCTTAAGCATTTCTTTTATTTGTCTATTTATTTCTTTTTCGTGGATTTGGGGATAACTATATATTTTAGAATATAAGGGCCTATCCACTGCACACTGGGCAAAATAGCCAAAAAAGTGGCATAAAGTCTAATATTGCACATAGCGAACTGAAACTTGGTATATTTTATAAATATACCACTCTAAATATAAAAACAAAGTTTTAAGTCATTTGACCACGCCTCCAAAAATAGCCCATATAGGGCAACACTGCGTATACGTGATCAAAATCGAACTATATGTAAAAAAGCTGAGCTGCAAATGCAAAGTACCGCAAGAGCCGCAAAGAGCCGCAAGCGGGGTTGTTACTAAGTTTTAGTACACACTTTCTACTTTATTTTGATATATAGTATATAACGCACAAACACGCAGAAGGTAAAGTTTTACTCCACACAAGGTGAACACTTTGGATGGGTTTTCTATCATTATGGATAATACAAAACAGTAAACATATAGAACATAAAAAAAAATGAACTCAAAATGCTTTTTTTTATTCATTCTACATACCCAGGCCTACAAAATCCATTTTTCACAATATTTTATTTTTGCGATTTGTACATTTGCCAAGCAATCAAAGTGAATAAAAATTTCCCACCAATTTTGTTGCTAAAATCAGCCGACTAATCAGCTGACTTTGAAACTTGATTATAATGAAAGTATTGCATTTCTAGCAAAAACTTTGTTTGATTCTTCATATATAGGGTTTCTACTTTGAATATAATAAAACAGAATTCATTTTTGGTTCCATGAAATTTTGGACTTTATGCCACTTATTTGGCAATTTTTCCCAGTGTGCACTGTAGTGATAATTTCCGGGGAGATTTGGTTTGTCGCTGATAAAACGTCCCCTTCCCGAAAAAATAGATCATCGGATTCCGCGAGTAGAGCTTCGACAGCTTGGCGTTCCTCGTCATTTAAATGTGCGAGGTTGAGGCGGCCTCGTATATGATCTATATTTGTAGGTTGTAGAGCACAAGCATTGTGTATTGATTCTGGATATTCGTAGTCCAAGAAATAGAATTTCCTATCCAGTAATTTTACCTATCTTTCAGTATTATTGATTTGAGCCTTAAAGGCTTTTAAAAAGTTTTTATTTATTGCTGAAAAATTCTTGTTTGGGAATTCTACGAGTTTCCACTGAAGTGTTCCTAAGTAGGGGATCTCTTTGGGGAAACGTGTAGTTATTGCGTATTTTACAATATTCACACCGTTAAGAGTTTTATAAGAACAAGGTTTGGTGAGTTCAATTTTAGGGTACTGTTGTTCAAGAATTTTTGATATTAAGATACTTGTCGTTGCACCAGTGTCGACTAAGCATCTTATTTCCTCTTTTCCTATTGTCCACGTTATTATGGGTAAGTTTGCCCTAGGCAAGGTATCAAAAAATGTACTTCTTCTGCCTGATTTTCTTCTAAAGTTCCGATTTCCATAGGAGTGGAATCATTCCCTTGGGTATCATATGAGACATTCTTGTTTGTCTTGAGCCATTGTTTCTGTTGTTATAACTTGGTTTAGGATTTCGGTTTTGATTGGGTTGTGGTCTGTTATATGTCTGTTGATTTACTTGATCATTGTTCTTACTGTTATTAGGGGTTGGCTGTTTTGATTTGGCTTGTTATAGATGGTGTTGGTGTTAGTGTTGATTCTAGTGTTAGTATTGGTGTTAGCGTTATTTTGTTTATTGTAAGTGTTGTTAGATGTTTTTCTATATCTTTGTGTTATAGCTCTGGGATCATCTAGTGCTTTAATGTTTAAATATTTTGTTTGTAGAGCATGCATAGAAATACCTTGATCAACATGAATTCTGAATGGAGTGTCTATTTTGTTTATTAATATATTTAACAAATCTCTATCTACTTTATCGTTCTCATACATTGTAGGTTTTAGTTCATCAAACATATATATTTTATTTATTTTGCATTTTGCGTTTTCAAATTCTTGGAACAGTTCTCTTAAACTACTTACTTTAATGAATCTGCATCTGTCGAATACATCCTCCTAAGTCGTCTTCGGTCGCATTTGTTCCATCAGTTTAGTCTTCATTTGCTCCCAGCTTGGCTCCATCCCCAACTGTCTGATGAAGTTTGCTGCTGCTCCTGAGACCTTTTCATTGGCGACGATGCTGGTTCCGAATTGGATTAGCAGCTCGTTTCCTTGGCATAGCGTCATAAGGAATTCAACGGATTTGATGAAGGCCAACACATCATGTTGGTCATCCAGTTGTCGTAGTTGGCGAAATTGTTGAATGATGTCTTTGTTTGACAACCATTGGCCTGGTTGTTGTTGTTGTTGTTGATTTTGTTCGTATTGTTGTCGGAGAAGATTCAGGGCTGCCTCTTGTTGGAGTATGACCCCTCTTAGGTTTTGCATTTCTTCTTCCATTGTTGTATTTGCGATTCTTCGATTCTCGTCGTATTTGTGTATGTTGTTTTTGTTTTTCAAGTACTTTGGGTACATAAAATTGTCACTTTGTTCAGTTAATTGTTAACTCACGAATCAATTTTGTGTTTTAATTGTTTGTGTTTTTTATACCCTGAACCCATTGAAAATGGGAATTCCGGGTATAATGGTTTTGTGAAATGTATGTAACAGGCAGAAGGAGACGTCGCAGACCCTATAAAGTATATATATTCTTGATCAGCATAAAAAAATAAGTTGATTGAGCCCTGTCCGTCTGTCTGTCCGTCTGTCCGTCTGTCCGTCCGTCCGTCCGTCCGTCCGGCCGTCCGTATGAACGTCGAGATTTCGGAAACTACAAAAGCTAGAGAGCTGAAATGTCACATGAACACTCGTATGTTAGCTACGCAATACGAGTTTATTTTGTTTTTCGATAACTCGTCCCATTTCCAAATTATCGATAAAAAATCGAAAATTCGTTTTCATTTTTAAGGTTTTTTGGTGTAACTTCTACACCGTTTTAGCTAGGGACTTATATTTAGATGATATTATGGATACGCAGATTTTGCATTTTTCAGATTTCGGATGCCACGCCCCCTTCGCCCTCAATTTGGAAAAAACGCATTTCAAATACTAGAGACTTGCAATTTGGCACATAGGTAGATTTAGACACCCTTAATATACTCTCAAAATTCCATGAAGATCGTTCATCTAAAACTGGAGTTATAAGCGTCCAAAGTTCAGCCCAACCCACCCCCAAGCCACGGCAGCAACTGCGCAGTTAGTAGAGCACGCGCTTTTTGAAAAAACGCATTTAAAATACTAGAGACTTGCAAATAGATAGATTTAGATACTCTTAATCTACTCTGAAAATTGCATGAAGATCGTCCATCTAGAAATGGAGTTATAAGCGTCCAAAGTTCAGCCCAACCCACCCCCTAGCCACGGCAGCAACTGCGCAGTTAGCAGAGCGCGCGCTTATAAGAGCGTAAAGAAGAAGGGTTCAGGGTATCTCGTAGTCGAGCCGTCTCGACTAGAGCTTTCTTACTTGTTTTTGCAGGGTTCAGGGTAACTCGTAGTCGAGCCGTCTCGACTAGAGCCTTCTTACTTGTTTATTCCTAGACTCATGCGTAATGTCATCCCATAAATCTAGTGTACATAGTGCTGAGTTTGTAAGTCGCAGCATTGGTCTATTGCTTATCTTAGTCTATGGCTGAGTTTGCAAGGCTCAGCGTTCGTATATCTTATCGCTAAGTGATAGGGTCAGTGTTATGTCTATTTATAGTCCACACGTGTGGCCCTTTTGGTTATATGTTGCACTACCTGCTAAATGTGAGTTCGTAGGATATATGTATATGCTTATATTATGTATATTTGGTATGTTCATGCTTGAACACCCTTCTTCGAACGATTACTATTCTAAGAATGCATCGTTTTGCCCGCCTCCTTCTGGCTTCGAGACTGCTCGACTACAAAATCCCCTGAGCCCTTCTTCGAACGAATAATATTCCAAGAATTATTCGATTCGTTTCTGCACGCATAAGAAACTGTACATGCAAAACCACGCGCACACATAGACGCTGATCTACGCTTGTAGGTATGTATGTGTATATAAATGTGTGTAAGAATTGCAAGCGTCTTGCTGTCTCGCTGCTTTGCTGCTGAGTCGCATGGGTTTTGATGAGAAAATTTTTATGATTAATAATTCTGTTTCTAGATGGACAATCGTATTGATATCTTCAGATTATGATTATATCATATATATCATATATCATATCTATATTCCAAACCAAACTGCATGTCTCTAGTATTTGAAATGCATTTTTTTCACATTTGAGGGCGGTGGGGCGAAGTGGGGACCGGAATCAAAAATCTGACAAAAACCGAAATTGTATTAAATTAGTATCTATATATATGCAGAAGACTTGGAGACTCTAACTCTAAAGATGAATTAGCTAGAATTTTATAGTTGGTTCCTGATAAAGTTTTTTATCGATAACTTTGCAAATATACGAGTAATCGAATTTTTAAAACAAACTCGTACTGCGCGTGCAATATACGAACCTAACACAAAAAGAATGAACTCTCTAGCTTTTGTATATTCGGAAATCGACGCGTTCATACATACGGACGGACGGACGGACGGACATGGCTATATCAACTTTTCTCGTCACCCTGATCAAGAATATGTATACTTTATGGGGTCTGCCACGCCTCCTTCTGCCTGTTACATACATTTAACAAAAACAAGTAAGAAGGCTCTAGTCGAGACGGCTCGACTACAAGATACACTGAACCCTGCAAAAAAATGAATGCTCTTCTTCTTTACGCACTTATAAGCGCGCGGTCTGCTAACTGCGCAGTTGCTGCCTTGGCTTGGGGGTGGGTTGGGCTGAACTTTGGACGCTTATAAGTCCATTTCTAGATGGACGATCTTCATGAAATTTTCAGAGTGGATTAAGGATATATAAAAATCTACAAAATCTGCGTATTCATAATATTTATCTAAATATATAAAGTTGAAGTCTCGAGCTAAAACGGTGTAGTAGTTATACCCAAAAAACCTAAAAAATGGAAACGAATTTTCGATTTTTTATCGATAATTTGGAAATGGGACGAGTTATCGAAAAAACAAAATAAACTCGTATTGCGTAGGTAACATACGAGTGTTCATGTGAAATTTCAGCTCTCTAGCTTCTGTAGTTTCCGAAATCTCGACGTTCATACAGACGGACAGACGGACGGACGGACGGACGGACAGACGGACAGGGCTCAATCAACTTATTTTTTTATGCTGATCAAGAATATATATACTTTATAGGGTCTGCGACGTCTCCTTCTGCCTGTTACATACATTTCACAAAACCATTATACCCTGAATTCCCATTTTCAATGGGTTCAGGGTATAACAAGTAAGAAGGCTCTAGTCGAGACGGCTCGACTACGAGATACCCTGAACCCTGTAAAGAAAATGATACTCTTCTTCTTTACGCACTTATAAGCGCGCGCTCTGCTAACTGCGCAGTTGCTGCCTTGGCTTGGGGGTGGGTTGGGCTGAACTTTGGACGCTTATAACTCCATTTCTAGATGCATGATCTTCATGAAATTTCAAGAGTAGATTAAGAGTATCTATATCTATCTATTTGCCAAATTGCAAGTCTTTAGTATTTGAAATGCGTTTTTTTCAAATTGTGGGCGAGGGGGGCGTGGCATCAAAAATCTGAAAACTACAAAATCTGCGTATTCATAATATCTATCTAAATATATAAAGTTGAAGTTTCTAGCTGAAACAGTGTAGAAGTTATACCCTAAAAACCTAAAAAATTTAAACGAATTTTCTACTTTTTATCGATAAATTGGAAATGGGATGAGTTATCGAAAAAACAAAATAAACCCGTACTGCGTAGCTAACATACGAGTGTTCATGTGAAATTTCAGCTCTCTACCTTTTGTAGTTTCCGAAATCTCGACGTTCATACAGACGGACAGACGGACAGACGGACGGACGGACAGACGGACAGACGGACAGACGGACGGACAGACGGACAGGGCTAGATCAACTTATTTTTTTATGCTGATCAAGAATATATATACTTTATGGGGTCTGCGACGTCTCCTTCTGCCTGTTACATACATTTTCACAAAACCATTATACCCTGAATTCCCATTTTCAATGGGTTCAGGGTATAAAAAGAAACCATCCCAAAGCCACCGAGACCGACACTTCCTTATTTTAATGGAAATCCGAAGGCGTGGCCTACGTTCTTCGAGCGATTCTCCAATATAATTCACAAAAGGAAGGATATCAGCGACAAGACTAAGCTGGTGTACCTAAAATTATACCTCAGAGGAGACGGCCAAAAGGTCATACACTTGAATCGGCTAACTACAATGGAGCGTTTGACTATTCATGTAAATGCTACAAACGCTATACCGTTAAAGAGCTAGTGGACACGGAACTGCCGATGAACAACGATGAAGGCAGTATCTACAAGTTCGTGAGCACCTCCGTTTACAAGGACAACGTCAGGCTGCTCTTCATGCAATTGTTTCCTCCCTGCTGGAAGGCCTACACATGGGGGAAATATAACAAGCAAAACAAATGTAAGTGAAGTCTGTTCACTACCAAATCAAACAAAGGATCAACCTCAAGAGTCTGAGGTTATAAAAGATGGATGCGAGAGTGTTGCCACATCTTCAACATCGACATCAACGTTGAGTACCGCTGAAGATAAATCAGAAGATATCCAATTGGCCATTCAACCATTTAATGATATTGCCACTATTAGCAGCACGACAGATGATACAACTTCCATGGAAACTGCGACTGCGTCTGCAAGTCTAACTGATGGTAAAAATTATATTATTAACCCAAATTCTTCTTTTGAGATCACAGCAGAGCTATTAAAGCTGGCAACTGCCTCGAAGACGGAGGCTGCAAACACCATAGCTACATCGGGCGAGAACCTCACCGGGTATAGCAGCAATATATCGAAAGAAACCGCCAAATCCACTACAACCGATGCAATAGCTGCCCAACGACAGCATCATCATGAAAGTGCACATAGCTTCCATTTAGAGATTTTGGCATCGGCATCGGAATCAGTGCCGCAAGAGATCATCGTCTCAGCAGATGAAACAAGTAAGAAGGCTCTAGTCGAGACGGTTCGACTACGAGATACCCTGAACCCTGCAAAAACAAGTAAGAAGGCTCTAGTCGAGACGGCTCGACTACGAGATACCCTGAACCCTGTAAAGAAAATGATACTCTTCTTCTTTACGCACTTATGAGCGCGCGCTCTGCTAACCGCGCAGTTGCTGCCGTGGCTTGGGGGTGGGTTGGGCTGAACTTTGGACGCTTATAACTCCATTTCTAGATGAACGATCTTCATGCAATTTTCAGAGTAGATTAAGAGTATCTAAATCTGTCTATTTGCAAAATTGCAAGTCTCTAGTTATTGAAATGAGCTTTTTTTCAAATTGGGGGCGAAGGGGGCGTGGCATCCAAAATCTGAAAACTACAAAATTTGCGTATCCATAATATCTATCTAAATATAAAAAGTTGAAGTCTTTAGCTGAAACAGTGTAGAATTTATACCCAAAAAACCTAAAAAATTTAAACGAATTTTCGATTTTTTATCGATAATTTTTAAATGGGACAAGTTATCGAAAAAACAAAATAAACTCGTATTGCGTAGCTAACATACGAGTGTTCAGCTCTCTAGCTTTTGTAGTTTCCGAAATCTCGACGTTCATACAGACGGACAAACGGACAGAAAATTCGTTTCCATTTTTTAGGTTTTTTGGGTATAACTACTACACCGTTTTAGCTAAAACGGTGTAGAAGTTATGTCCAAAAAACCTAATAAATGTAAACGAATTTTCTAATCGATAATTTGGAAACGGGATGAGTTATCGAAAAAACAAAATAAACTCGTACTGCGTAGCCAACATACGAGTGTTCATGTGAAATTTCAGCTCTCTAGCATTTGCAGTTTCCGAAATCTCGACGTTCATACGGACGGACAGACGGACGGACGGACAGACGGACAGGGCTAGATTAACTTATTTTTCGATGCTGACCAGAATATATATACTTTATGGGGTCTGCGACGTCTCCTTCTGCCTGTTACATACTTTTTCACAAAACCATTATACCCTGATTTCCCATTTTCAATGGGCTCAGGGTATAAAAACCCGGACTCAGAAGAATAAAGTTAATACTGAACTGAACACCACCGCAGTCACGTGTATTCGCATAAGGGCTTAGGGGACTTCGCAGTCTCGACTACAGCTTTCTTACTTGTTTATATTTGAATATTTATTATAAAATGCTTGCTGTCAATTGATAATATTTTACAAACATTGTACGCATTCGAATTGTACATTTAAGCACTTGAAACTGCTTTTCCGATTTGCCACGCTGCCGTGAGCAAGCAATTTTTCTATTAATGCATACATGCATCTATGTATGTATGTATGTGTGTGTAGACATATGTTTCTACATGTATACACATCCAAGTGATATAGCAGTGAACTCATTTAGGTTTAGCTAACCATTACATGTTATTTTCAAAAGACCGCTGCAAACTTTTTATTTATTAATCGAAAACATATAAATTTTATTTTTTAAATTCATAAATATTTTTATATATATGTTAAAATGCTTTCTGCCATCTTAGCAATTGCTACTAAGCTATTATATGCATGAATTATGCAGTTGGCCACAAAAAACTTCTTTGCCGATTTGCCACAACCCCTGTGAGCGTAGGCGCATAATTTTTGGCCCGTTCTTAGAAAGTTGAGGTGGGCACTCGCCAAATATTCGAGACCCACGCACGAAACATGCAAATGCCCCAGGCTAGTGCTGGGCGCAACATCGATGTAACATCGATACATCGATGTTTTTTAAAAAATTAGAAACATCGATGTTTTTTGTTCGATGATCGATGTTTTGTAAAAATGTTCCATTCACTAAATTTATCCAATTTATCCATAACAGCGGGCAGCGGAAATTCTGGCATTTTAAAAAAATATTTAAATTTTTTCCGCATATTTTTCTTAGCACTTTAACATATTTTAGAGAATGTATGTACAATGAAGTGTTGTTCATTGTAGTGCCAGGATGTGTAACGTAACAGCCAAGAATTCAAATGATGGCTGCGAAAAGACTTAAATGATAAGACCAGAATATATTCGTATATTGCAGTCATTGCAAATTTAGTATAGCTGCCAGTCAGTGTTGCCATTTTAGCATATTTTAAGCTAGATCTAGCTTATTTCAAAATGAAATAGCTTAGAAAGTGGTTAAAATGCTTATAGCTTGAAATCTAGCTTATTTCAAATTTCATAAAGCTTATTTTGGCTTTAAACTAATTTCTATATAACAATTTTTTTTTTGAGATTGTAAACTATTTTTATGATCAAAGCAAATCAAACCAAAATAGTATTTTTTATTAAGTGCTTTTCATATTTGTATGACAAAAGTTATTTATAAAAAGAATTTTCGCGAATCGTGGAATAATTTAAAAAATGGAGGTTCTTGCCGTAGAAAACATATTACGTACAAATAAAAAACCGACCATATAATTCCTTTGTTGGAATTTCTTAATTATGCAAATGTTGAAGAAATTGTTTCTCAATTCGGAAAAATCCATTTAATAAATTGGGAAAAGAAAGAAATTACTTCTCAGTTTTGGGCCGAAGTCCTCAATTATATGGATGCCTGCGGAAATAAAACCTTTCAGCAGTTGTCATTATTTGGTATACACATACTATCGCTTCCTTGGCCGAATGCTGTTGTTGAACGCGTATTCAGCCAATTAACATCGTCAAAACTAAATTGCGAAACCAATTCAATATTAAAGGTTTGAACGCAATATTACGAATAGGGTTGGTTTTTGAAATGATTAGTTATTTAGTGTATACTTAGTATACTCATTTTAATTTTGCAGATTTGGGTTACGCCGTCATGGCAACGGTTGTTTTAATTATAAAGTACCTTTAAAGTACTTATGTTTAATTAAAAAATCTGACAAATATGAGGAAACAAATAATGAAATTATTTAAATAATTTCATTAATAAATTTTTTAATATATCAACAATATTAAAATTTCTTTTAAAGGTTGTACATTAGTGTTTTTATAGTTAGCTTATTTTTTAGATTATTATTTTAAATTTTTAGCTTATTTTAGCTTAGATTTTCCTTCAATCTAGCTTATGGAGCCTCTGAAAATCTGGCAACACTGCTGCCAGTTGATCACATAACCAATTGGTGCTTGAAATATTTTAGTAATAGATCTGGGAATTCTGTGAAGTTTCACAAAACAAAATGTTGCTTTCGATACTTATATACATTAAGAAGGAATGCTGTCGTGACTATTAAAATATGATTGGCACTATAGAATAATGCAATAAACATAATAATTGTCACGAATAGGACGAAACACTGGTCTTTTCGTAAAAAAAAACCTTAAAAAAGGCAAAAAACTTCACCTTTTTTGCCAGATTTTTTCCCCAAAATTTCAGGTTTTTTAAGTATGTTCGCTACAATCAAAAAATGTTGACATTCATTAACAAAAACGATTGGATCTCAAATGAGATCCATTACAATATAATAAGGTGAAGCTATCCATACTTAGATTAAATTAAAATAATGAATTTAATAACAATTTTATTGCAGATCTTAAAAAATTAGAGAATTTTAAAAAAGAAACGGTTAAGACTGATGAAGATATATTTTTTATTTATTATTTAATTTTGTTTTTCTTTCTTTTTTTTTTTAGTTTTAAGTTTTGAATTTGTGAAATGATGAATAAATTTCAATCAAATATACCATTTAATTTTGTTAACATTGAATACGTTTATAATAACAAGTTTTTTCCGATGTTTCATCGACACATCGATGTTTTTTATTGCAAAACATCGAAACATCGATGTCGTCAAACATCGATGTTTCTCCAGCACTACCCCAGGCAGAGCATTCATTCAAATGCCTATACAACTGATACTCAGCGATTGTGATTATCACAATCACAGACGTACACATATGTATGTGTGTGTGTACTCACATCAGCTACCCACAGCAATCGCTGGGAAATTAGAATTGCTACATGCAGCAAGTGTATCGCACACAGCAAGGAAGTGTAAATGTGTATGTGTATGTGTGTGCGTATGCAAGCTCAGATCAGCTACCTAACCGAACGAACATCAACTGCTGGGGTTCTAATAGTGCTCCACAGGCGGCAGCAAGAATATTGCACACAGACACATAAATGCCTACACATGTAGCGAGGAAGTGTAAATGTGTGTGTGTATGGTCATCGGGAAATAATATTCATTATGCACATCAACACTTTCATACCCTTTCCACAAATAATCATGAAAACGTTAACATTTTGCATGAGCATGGCAAAGCCGTTTAAAAATTCAGTATACTCTTCGCTCAGAAGGGAACCAATGGGATCGCGTCGAGAAGAAATTTCAATTTTTGTGAGCTACTTGCTGTTTGTGCCAGCATACATATATTTTTGTGAGAAGAGAGCAGAGAGTAAAAAGCATGGGGCAGAAAGGAAAAGAGAGCAAGGGAAAGAGCGACACGTCAGGCATTTTTGGAATATCGACCGTCACCGTCGAGCGCTCGAAGCGGAATGATTTTGCCGTTAGCAATTTTTTTCCCCCGACCCTAAAAGTAAAAACCCGAGCAAATACGAAGTTGATAGGGTTCTAATGTCAAAAAATAAGTGTGCACATTAACTTGTTCCAGCTGTCCAGTCTATGTGTCGTATGGCTAGTGGTGCTACTATTGATGATACCATCGATTGTATTCTACCTATCTATCGATATTTTATTAATACATCTTTAGCAAAAATGGCGAATGCTGTATGTTACGAGAAATTAAACTAAAGGACAATTTTAAAACATTTAATTACTTTTTTAGGAGAGTCCGTCTAAAAATATTACCATAAATTCTAAGGCAGATGTTGCGGACATCTCTGAAGAACATCGTCGTATCTGGGTAGGAAACTTAGATTCACGCATCACCGAGTAAGTTGTGAACTATGCAATTGTATGATTTTTTTTTTCTTGAATTGTGCTAATATATACTTTTCCTTGACAACTATCGGTTTCAACTTCTCAAACTAATGCAAAAATGCGGTGCCATTGAAAAGTTTGACATGTTGTTTCACAAGGGCGGACCTATGGTGGGGCAGTCACGAGGATATGCCTTTATCACATTTAAACAAAATGAAGGTGCCACAAATGCCCTTATAAAACTAGACGGATCAAATATTGGTGGTCGTTCTATTGCAGTGCGTCTTGCCAAGAACATAAAATATGTAAATAAATTACCTATTTTGTTGAAAGATAACTTCAGCAGATTTTTCAAGTAAATAATCGTTTATAGGATGATCTACAAAGACCCAAACCTCGACTTGAAATACCCGCATTGGGTCGAGGCAAGCGTGAGGATAAAATTAGCAAATCAGAGACGATTCGTGCCATAGAAGCTAAACTTAGGACTTTAGAGCGACAAACGGATGATAATTTGGAACTGAACACCACTCCCGAGGAAAATGTACCCTTCATCCATCGTTATCAATTTAACAAAAGTCATGATGATTCACAACGTACTAGACTACACGGAAAATACAATAATTCTAAGCCATCGGCACCATATTTGCGTCAACTCAAAAGACGCTAATTAGGAACTAAATAAAATAACCTTTAGTACTTATACCATTCACTTTTAAATTGAATATATGTTAAGGTATCAAGAATACGTTCTTTTATTGTGGTGCAAATTTAAATTTTCCACGCATTTCTTCTGGTAGTGGCACTGTGCCAGGGCAATAAACTTGACCAGGAATTTCACAGATGCAGTGGCGTTCGCAGCTGTACCCAAAATTGGCTGGATTGTCTTTACTCTCTGCCAAACGCACCTCGGCAATAAGTTCCTCACTAGAATGGATTATAGTTATCAAAGGCACTAACGGTAAAGTTGGCCACAAAATAATTAGTTACCGAGTTTTTCCAACAACGTTTATAAGATGTTCAATGATTTCGTGTCGACTTTTTGACTCGATGTCGATCATCATATCCCGTCCATCCGCAAAGAAACAGCGTACAAAGGGGGACGGCGTTATATTTTTTAAAGTAACGACCTGTACATCAGGATTCCTGAATTGTATTTGTGGAATATTCCAAAATACGAAATCCCTGTAAGAGGATGAACCTATTTGACATTATAACCACATTTTAATGGACGTTTACCTAGCTCCTGCGTGATGATGACCATATGTATTGTAACTGACATTGAATATGCGCACCCTTTCCTTTAAAACTAGCTTTCCCGAATTCAAATATTTTAACGTGCGCCGTAAAGGCTCTCTTCCCTTCATAAACGGCATTTTGTAAGGAAAATTTAGTTGAAATAAATTGTAAATCTAACACGCTAGCCGCTTGTGTAATTCAACCAACCAGACATCGATATGTCCAAAGAAATAAAGTTTGCCGATGTTTGCGGTGTAAAGCAATTTATGGCACTATCTATTTTATCGATGGTTTTAAGAAACGGCATTATCTCGATTGTGTTTCACGGAAATCGATAATCTACCATATTTTAAGCAGTTGATCGAGAACGTGTATATTAAAAATTTTGAATTCTATTGATTTTTATTTTTCGACTTTGTCCTCATAACTAATATGGATAAGTATTTTGGTAAAACTGGTGAGTGGTGTCTTTATAAAATAGAGATTTGCAGCGGTGCCTATTTTATGTAGGCGATAATTGATTTATTTGACTCGAGTATGGGAGTATGGGTTGTGTGTGCGGTATATTCATGGTTTCTCTGCCTAACAAACTCAATTTCTTACTACAGTTCTGTATATATCATTTGATGGAGCTTTCTTTGTTTATGAAATATCTTCTATTAGCGCCACAAATAGGGAAAATAATGCGGAACAAGCCTACAAACATAAGAGTGCAAGAGTGCAAAGGCAGTTCCATAGCCAAATGCAAAATATGTATGTGGTAAATAAAAAAAGAGAGGAAGTACATCAAACTTAAAGGATCACTTGAACTGTACTCATCCGTTAAAGCTCGACGTTGGGTGAAAGACGCTAAAAATCGGTATATTTGTGACATTTTTATACCCTGAATTCATTTAAAAGAGGAATTCAAGGATCAGTCCGTCCGTATGAACGTTTAGATTTCGGAAACTACAAAAGCTAGAGAGCTGAAACTTCAAATGAATACTCGTATGTTAGTTACGCCACTAACCATACAACACATAGACTGGACAGCTGGAACAAGTTAATGTGCACACTTATTTTTTGACATTAGAACCCTATCAACTTCGTATTTGCTCGAGTTTTTACTTTTAGGGTCGGGGGAAAAAAATTGCTGATGGCAAAATCATTCCGCTTCGAGCGCTCGACGGTGACGGTCGATATTCCAAAAATGCCTGACGTGTCGCTCTTTCCCTTGCTCTCTTTTCCTTTCTGCCCCATGCTTTTTACTCTCTGCTCTCTTCTCACAAAAATATATGTATGCTGGCACAAACAGCAAGCAGCTCACTAAAATTGAAATTTCTTCTCGACGCGATCCCATTGGTTCCCTTCTGAGCGAAGAGTATACTGAATTTTTAAACGGCTTTGCCATGCTCATGCAAAATGTTAACGTTTTCATGATTATTTGTGGAAAGGGTATGAAAGTGTTGATGTGCATAATGAATATTATTTCCCGATGACCATACACACACACATTTACACTTCCTCGCTATATGTGTAGGCATTTATGTGTCTGTGTGCAATATTCTTGCTGCCGCCTGTAGAGCACTATTAGAACCCCAGCAGTTGATGTTCGTTCGGTTGGTTAGCTGCTGTGAGCTTGCATACGCACACACACACACATACAAATTTACACTTCCTTGCTATATGTGTAGGCATTTATGTGCCTGTGGGCGATACAGTTGCTGCATGTAGCAATTCTAATTTCCCAGCGATTGCTGTGTTGTAGCTGATGTGAGTACACACACACATACATATGTGTATGTCTGTGATTGTGATAATCACAATCGTTGAGTATCAGTTGTATAGGCATTTGAATGAATGCTCTGCCTGGGGCATTTGCATGTTTCGTGCGTGGGTCTCGAATATTGGGCGTGTGCCCACCTCAACTTTGAATTAAGTAAACGATTTTGGGTAATTTTAGTAAAAGAAAACTGAAAATGATTCGTGAATAAGAAATTTAAATTAAATAAAACATTAAACATAATACATGTATAATTTTGTTATTAATGGAAAATATGACTACATAACGAATGCATATTTTTTGCATAAAAGTGCCATTTTACCTGTATATCTAGACATGTGAATAACATGTCCCATTTTTGAGTATAGGGTCAAATCCGGTACTAAATATTAAAGAACAAATGATAACTGATCAACAGTTAACAAAAAAAAAATAATTTAACTCTCCTGCAAAGGTCTCGATGACCTTTCCACATACGACCAGTGTTGCCAGATTTTCAGAGACACCATAAGCTACGTTGAAGGAAAATCTAAGCTAGAATAAGCTAAAAATTTTAAATAAAAATCTTAAAAATAAGCTAACTAAAACACTTGATGTATAACTTTTAAAAAAATTTTAATGTTGTTGATATATTTAAAATTATATTAATGAAATTATGTTATCAATTTCATTATGTGTTTCCTCAAATTTGTCCAATGATTTTATTTGCGATAAGTACTTTTTAGGCACTTTATAATTCAAACAACATTTGCCATAACGCCATAATCCATATCTGCAAAATTAAAAAAGTATACTAAGTATACACTTAATAACTAATCATTTCAAAAACAAACCTTATTCGTAATATTGCGTTAAAATCTTTAATATCTAATTGGTTTCGCAATTTAGTTTTGACGATGTTGACTTGGCTGTATACGCGTTCAACAGCAGCATTCGACCAAGGAAGCGATAGTATGTGTATAGCAAATAATGACAGCTGCTGAAAGGTTTTATTTCCGCCGGCATCCTTATAATTGACCTCGGCCCAAAACTGAGAAGTAATTTCTTTTTGTTCCCAATTTATTAAATGAGTTTTTCCGAATTGAGAAACAATTTCTTCAACATTTGTATAATTAAGAAATTCCAACAAAGGAAATTTATCGTTAGGTTTCTTATTTGCACGTAGTATGTAGTACGGCAAAAACCTCAATTTTTTTTAATGTCAAAATTACTTTCGGCATTTTTCACAAATATTTGAAGCGCTTGATATTACCGTAGTATGGCCAAAAAATATTAACATAAAATGACGTAGATAATTGCATAAGATACCAAAATTCATCGAAAAATACTATTTCAGTTTGATTTGCCCATTAAAATGATCATAAAATTACTTTACAATCTCAAAAAAATTGTTATATAGAAATTTTTGTATAGCCAAAATAAGTTTTATGAATTTATAAATAAGCTATAAGAATCTTAACCATTTTCTAAGCTATTTCATTTTGAAATAGGCCAGATCTAGCTTAAAATAAGCTAAAATGGCAACACTGTATACGACAGATATCGGCAACTTTGATTGTTGCAACTTACCTGTATTTAATACGCAGTGTATAATATGTATTCTTTGAACGTATTCGTATTACGTAAAAACGTAGACGTACCCCTTGATTTTTATAATTAAAATGGAAATTACTTTGGCTCTACTGAAACCGCATGTTGTTCGTAACGCATACGCGGTACAACAGTTAAAAGCACAAATCGGAAGCAATTTTAAGATTTTGGCAGCTAAAGATTTGCGTGTAACTAAGGAGCTATCGGAATATTTTTACGCTGAACACAAAGGACAATTTTTTTTTTATCGTTTAACTAGTTTCATGCAAAGGTATAGTAATTACATTAACATCTTAATATTTTTACAATTTCTCATTTTAGCGGTTTCTGTTCGGCTTTCATACTGCAATCTGAGTCATGTATACAAAAATGGCGCCAGCTTATGGGTCCCACCAAGGTGTTCAGGGCGGTGTATACTGAACCTGAATGTATACGAGCTCTCTACGGTCTATCAGATACTCGCAATGTGTGCCATGGATCAGATAGTACCATTTCGGCTCAGCGAGAGATTTCCATAATATTTCCGGAATTCGACATAAGCCGAGTCACTAGTCAATCCACAATAATTAATAAATAAATAACTATACCACTGTACATTTTCACGGAACACGCTGTAACTTCTTAAAATTTTGATGGTCCATACAGCTTGACCATGAGCCTAGCGAAAAACTAATATTTTTCTTCTTTCATGAAATTGACATTTAATTGATATGTTCTGAAAGATTCATAACGATCGTCCATTTAAAAATTTAGTTTTAAGAGTCCAAAATATATTGGCACAGTGTATATACCCAGTCTATCAACTAGTGATGTAAATTTGAATGAAAACATCGATGTCGATGTCCATCTATGTATGTGTTCAAAATCAAACATCGATGTTGGGTTGAAACATCGGATTGAAAATTCGATGCGTCGATGTATGGCCGATGTTTTAAAACATTTCCGTTTGACAATAAAACGAATATTTTATGTTTTTTAAACTGCAAATTTGCAATTTTGTTTAACTTGGGTTAGGTACTTTTCATACCTTCCCAAACACATAAAGGGTCGCTTTCGAATGCGGTTAACTGCATTTGAAGATAAGCAGTTATTTCTAAATCCATGTCCACATTCGGATTATGACGTTGAGCAAGCTCATAATGGTGGTCCCAAAAAGATATGGAGCTCACGGTAGTCTGTGGTATGACTTCATTCATAAGGATTTAAGAAGGATCACTAAAATTTTAAAGTTTGCTGTTCACTGATCACAAAATGGCAATGTTATGTTATTATCACTAACCATACAACACATAGGCTGGACAACTGGTACAAGTTAATGTTCACACTTATTTTTTGACTTTAGAACCCCCTTAACTTCGTATTTGCTCGGGTTTTTACTTTTAGGGTCGGGGGAGAAAAATTGCTGATGGCAAAATCATTCCGCTTCGAGCGGTCGACAGTGACGGTCGATTTTCCAAAAATGCCTGACATGTGCCGATCTTTCCCTTGCTCTCTTTCTCTTTCTGCCCCATGCTTTTTACTCTCTGCTCTCTTCTCACAAAAATATATGTATGCTGCTGGCACAAACAGCAAGCAGCTCACAAAAATTGAAATTTCTTCTCGACGCGATCCCATTGGTTCCCTTCTGAGCGAAGAGTATACTGAATTTTTAAACGGCTTTGCCATGCTCATGCAAAATGTTAACGTTTTCATGATTATTTGTGGAAAGGGTATGAAAGTGTTGATGTGCATAATGAATATTATTTCCCGATGACCATACACACACACATTTACACTTCCTCGCTATATGTGTAGGCATTTATGTGTCTGTGTGCAATATTCTTGCTGCCGCCTGTAGAGCACTATTAGAACCCCAGCAGTTGATGTTCGTTCGGTTGGTTAGCTGCTGTGAGCTTGCATACGCACACACACACACATACAAATTTACACTTCCTTGCTATATGTGTAGGCATTTATGTGCCTGTGGGCGATACAGTTGCTGCATGTAGCAATTCTAATTTCCCAGCGATTGCTGTGTTGTAGCTGATGTGAGTACACACACACATACATATGTGTATGTCTGTGATTGTGATAATCACAATCGTTGAGTATCAGTTGTATAGGCATTTGAATGAATGCTCTGCCTGGGGCATTTGCATGTTTCGTGCGTGGGTCTCGAATATTGGGCGTGTGCCCACCTCAACTTTGAATTAAGTAATCGATTTTAGGTAATTTAAGTAAAAGAAAACTGAAAATGATTCGTGAATAAAAAATTTAAAATAAATAAAACATTAAACATAATACATGTATGATTTTGTTATTTAGTGGGAAATATGTCTACATAACGAATGCATATTTTTTGCATAAAGGGTCAATTTTACAATTTTGGCCTATAGGGTCAAGTCAATCAACAAGTAATAAAAAATAATTGACCTCTCCTGCAATTTGATCAGCTCAAAAAAGTAAGTTGATATAGCCCTGTCCGCCCGTCCGTATGAACGTCGAGATTTCCGAAACTAGAAAAGCTAGAGTGAAATTTCACATGAATACTTGTATGTTAGTTCCGCAATGTAAGTTTATTTTGTTTCTGTTTTTTTCGATAGCTCATCTCATTTCCAAATTATCGATTAAAATCGAAAATTCGCTGATTTTTTGTTTATGATTTTTTGAACATAACTTCTATGCCGGTTTAGCTAGAGACTTCAAATTTTTATATTTAGATTTATAGATTTAGATATTATGAATACGCAGATTTTGCCACTCTCCCTGCGGTCCCAATTGGAAAAAACGCATTTCAAATATTAGAGACTTGTAATTTAGCCAATAGACACATTTGGATGTTATTAATATATTCCGAAAGTTTCATGAAAATCGTCCATCTGGAAATGGCGTTATAAGCGTCCAAAGTAGAGCCCAACCTACCCCCAAGCCACGGCAGCAACTGCGCGGATAGCAGAGCACGCGCCTATACGTTCGTAAAGAAGAAGAGTATCACTTTTTTTCAGGGTTCAGGGTATCTCGTAGTCGAGCCGTCTCGTCTAGAGCCTTATTTGTTTTATTATCAACACAGTCGAATTCGACGATATAAATTTATAACAATCACTTAACAGCGAAAGTCAGCAGATGGAGACCAACATAAAAATTGATGTCATCATCGCTGAATTCATCGTCGTATGCAGTCAACATACGCAAGCCAGCCATAACAGCAGAAAAATCCGCACCTACCAAAGGAACAAAACAGTGGCACGGCTACGAAGAACAAATATGTGTCGTACTTCCGCATTGTGCATTGTTATAATATTTTGGTTGAACTATTCAGCATTAACAAAACGACAAAATATGGGTAGGTTAAATACTATATGAATTTATAATATAATGAATGTATGTATGTATATACATATGGGCATTACCCTTGTAGTGGCGCTGGACTAGCTAAAGTCAAGCATTTTTATAAATATATGTTTACAAATTGTAATATTATGAATAGCCTAAAAGCATGCACTCAGCAGAGCAGTGTGCCGTTTAAGACAGCTGTTATCCAGGGCAAACAAAAGGAGACCAGAAGATAAGAGGAGTAATTGTCACTTTCGCTCGGAAGTTATATCTGTTCCCAAGCGCTGGCTTGCCGCTCCAGCATCGGCCATACTTTTCTTTTCTAATTTGACTCGCAAAACGGCAAGACCGAAATTTTTACTGTGCCAAGTATACTGTGCAAATTAATTTGTGAAAATTTTACAAAAAGAAAAATAGAAAAAAAAGAATTTCATTTCTTTTATTTAAAAATTGATTAGTGCAAGTGCCAAATCGATCATTGGTGAGTCATAAAACATTAATTTCGATTGGTAACGAAAAGAAATAAGAAAAAACCTCCATTGAATAAATGAAGTAATTTCGCACAAACCTCTTTGCACCAAGCCTTATTTTAACTTTCTTTTGTGCTGGCGACAAATACGCTACGCCTAAATCGGCAAGCACATAAGGCCGCAGAACTTGCGCTGCAAAATTGGCAAATCTCCCATCCACCAAAAGCTGAGCAGCCTTTGCTAGACGCAAATACTTTTTTTTGGCCACGCCACCACTCTCCGCAGTCCCTGAAGAGAACTTGTGTTTCCAATTGGAATCGTTGGATGAATCGTTTATAACGATACCCTGCATATTCGAACTAAAAATTTTGTCATTTGTTAGAGAAAAACAAGTAAGAAGGCTCTAGTCGAGACGGCTCGACTACGAGATACCCTGAACCCTGTAAAGAAAATGATACTCTTCTTCTTTACGCACTTATAAGCGCGCGCGCTGCTAACTGCGCAGTTGCTGCTGCGGCTTGGGGGTGGGTTGGGCTGAACTTTGGACGCTTAAAACTCCATTTCTAGATGCATGATCTTCATGAAATTTCAAGAGTAGATTAAGAGTATCTATATCTATCTATTTGCCAAATTGCAAGTCTTTAGTATTTGAAATGCGTTTTTTTCAAATTGTGGGCGAGGGGGGCGTGGCATCAAAAATCTGAAAACTACAAAATCTGCGTATTCATAATATCTATCTAAATATATAAAGTTGAAGTCTCTAGCTGAAACGGTGTAGAAGTTATACCCTAAAAACCTAAAAAATTTAAACGAATTTTCTACTTTTTATCGATAAATTTGAAATGGGATGAGTTATCGAAAAAACAAAATAAACTCGTACTGCGTAGCTAACATACGAGTGTTCATGTGAAATTTCAGCTCTCTACCTTTTGTAGTTTCCGAAATCTCGACGTTCATACAGACGGACAGACGGACAGACGGACAGACGGACGGACGGACAGACGGACAGACGGACAGGGCTAGATCAACTTATTTTTTTATGCTGATCAAGAATATATATACTTTATGGGGTCTGCGACGTCTCCTTCTGCCTGTTACATACATTTTCACAAAACCATTATACCCTGAATTCCCATTTTCAATGGGTTCAGGGTATAAAAAAAAAAAAAAAAAAAAGAAAATCTAACCTAATCATGAAAATGTATAATTAAAATAGTTTATAATTTATATATTATAAAATTTTGTATATCTAATCTTATCTACTCCATATGAATATTTTCCCTTACTTAGCATCTTCTTTTTCTATATACATATATATACATATTTTTGAATTTTTGCATTATTTTTATTTTATTCATTTTTGCATAAAGCATAATTTTTATAGCAGCTTACAGCCATACCGAAATGGAAGCGGTTTCATCGCGGGATATTGCCGTAAGTGCACAATATTAATTTTAAGTTTGATGTGCTTCTTATTTAGTTTATCAGCGTTTGTTTTTCTACGCTACTTTTGTAAAGAATAATGCACTAATCATTTCTTCTTTCCTATTATTCTTTTCTCTTATTATAGTATCCTACGTTTATCATTTCTTTGCTGGCTTATTCTTTCTAGCAGCTGAGAGCTTACTTAAAAGCTTTAAAAAAAAAGGTCTAATATCTTTACCTCTCTTTACCATCATTGTAATGTATCGATATTATAATTCTTTCTGTATTAAACTTTAAAGCTAAAATGAACATTTGCTAAGTCTAATCCTTTCGGGGCCATGCGACGCAACTGGGTAAGGGTGTATTAGTTTCTCAAGCTGGAATGGGATCGCCAAAATGTATATATGGTAACTAGCGATCATGGTAGGGAAGGCAATATCGGTCGCCTAAAATATCTAGGGCCGATACCCAGCTTGGCAGCTATGTATGTTTGTTTGTGCGTTTGTCTCTTTCTTTCTTCCTTTCTTCCCTTTGTGCTATCTAAATTGACCAGTGACCATCGAAATTAGGCACGCGAGTTTATTTTAATAAATAATGTGTGGCAGCACCTGGAGTTGCAGTTCCCTTCTGTACCCATCCCTCTTCCCAACTATCCTGAGCCGGATCCAGCGCGTGCCCTGCGCAAGAGTATACAACGCTCTATTCCGTTCTGTCTGCCCTATGTAACTCGTTACACCCTAGAAAGGTCAACCACAGCCGAAAAATGCAGTCAATGAAAGCATGTTCTTCTAACATTTCTTGGACTCTGTTCCCAAAGGGAAAATCAGTCTTTTGGGTTTGTGCAAGGTCCGTCTTGATGTCCGTCCGCCCGTCCGTCTGTCTGTCCGCATGAACGCAATATTTTTCGGCGCTATTATAGCTACAGACTTGAAATTTTGAACATATACTCATGTATGCATTATAAAGTGTAAAAATTTTCCTGAGCCGCCTACTAGGGGCGTGGCAATTGGAAAATTCTTGCCCCCGTACGCCAGTAATTATACTAGTTGATGAGCTAGAGAGTTTCAATTTGGAATGCATACTCGCGGTGACAACCCAAGTTCAAAAAGCTATGGCGGATATATCTACGCCCATTGGGGCGTGGCAAATCGGGAAAAACGTATCTTCTACACCTTTCAAGCTAGAACGCTGAAATTTGGCATGTGAGTTAACGTTATGATTCTATGAAGATCGATCAAAAATGTATATGTCTACGACCATTGGGGGCGTGACAAATCGGACCTGAATATGTAGTGATTTTTCATTTATATCGGAATATTTTTGTCCCCAAATATCAAATATTTTAATAATAACAAGTGGTAACACATCAAATATGGCATCGCATATAAAAAACAAGCATGATGATGCATTTAGATGACCAAGGTGATAGCTTCGAAAACGACCACAATAGGTCAATATTGAAAGTACACATTGCGGAAGAGGGAACTTGAGATGTAACGCACCTTGCCACAAACTTCTTGGGAAAGCAATCCGATAATTTTTTGGAATTCTCATAAGGCTACTATGCCAGTACTATCGAACATCGCATTACGATCAGCCCCTGGTAGCTAAGTGCCTTTAGAGCGACTTGCTTCGCCAATAAAATGCGTTGTTTGCAACTCACGAAGTCGTATGACGGATTCTCACATATCAGAACGCGTTTTTTTTATACCCTGAACCCATTGAAAATGGGAATTCAGGGTATAATGGTTTTGTGAAAATGTATGTAACAGGCAGAAGGAGACGTCGCAGACCCCATAAAGTATATATATTCTTGATCAGCATAAAAAAATAAGCTGATCTAGCCCTGTCCGTCTGTCCGTCCGTCCGTCCGTCCCACTATGGCCGCAAATGCCGATTTAGCGGCATAAACTCCAAATTTAAAGATAGGGACTTGAAAATTTGCAAATATGCTTAAATTATTTTTTTAGAATTTTGGTTTTTCTTGTTTTGGAAATTTAAATTTTCGTGAAAAATCATATTTCAGTTGCCAGCCAGCTTTCCTTTTCATTCTTAAAGCGTTCAACATATCTGTTACTTTTAGCCAGCAGCTTTTTGACATGGGAAGCGATATTCTGTATATTCCTTTAAATTTCAATTTCAGAGCTCTTGGACAAATTTAGTTTATTAATTCTTTGGCACAACTAATTACAAGTGGCGCTAGCACTGTGTGTTTTTCCCAGCCACACTTCCAGCAAATGGCCACGGCGGACAGCGAATATTATGATTTTGCGCAAGTATGCGCAAAAGTTGTTAACTTATTTGAAATTAAAATATAATAACGCATATTTCCACATTTACGCTTTACGTAATCCGCCGTAATCTTATTAGTTCTGCTCCACGAAACAGAACTATTTTCAGGTTAGGTTCGGTCAAAAATGTGATTTATTAAATCTGCTATATACAAAACAACACAACAACGAAAACAATTTTCCATTTTAATCTACATTCTACATACTTTGATTAACATTTTGCATCCTTAACACCACAGTTAGACGATATATTTCGTAAACAAAAAACAATTAAACATTGCACACGTGGTAAGCAATTTTTGGCAAACACAACTTAGCGTAGCATCAGCTGACTTTACCGGCCTGCCAAAAAGCCTGTGATGCACGAAAAAAATTTTTTTAAACAGTTTTATAATGGTTAGACATTTCTACAATGGAACTAAGAAAAAAAAGAAGAAAATATAACAAAATAATTTTGGACTTTATGCCGCTAAATTGGCATTTGCGCCCATAGTGTGTCCGTCTGTCCGTCTGTCCGTCTGTATAACGTCGAGATTTCGGAAACTACAAAAGCTAGAGAGCTGAAATTTCACATGAACACTCGTATGTTAGCTACGCAATACAAGTTTATTTTGTTTTTTCGATAACTCATCCCATTTTCAAATTATCGATAAAAAATCGAAAAATCGTTCTCATTTTCAAGGTTTTTTGGGTATAACTTCTACACCGTTTTAGCTAGAGACTTCAACTTTATATATTTAGATAGATATTATGGATACGCAGATTTTGTAGTTTTCATATTTTGGATACCACGCCCCCTCCGCTCTCAATTTGGAAAAAACGCATTTCAAATACTAGAGACTTGCAATTTGGCTCATAGATAGATTGAGATATTCTTAATATACTCTGAAAATTTTATGAAGATCGTCCATCTAGAAATGGAGTTATAAGCATCCAAAGTTTAGCCCAACCCACCCCCAAGCTACGGCAGCAACTGCGCAGTTAGCAGTGCGCGCACTTGTAAGTGCGTAAAGAGGAAGAGTATCAATTTTTTTTGCAGGGTTCAGGGTATCTCGTAGTCGAGCCGTCTCGACTAGAGCCTTCTTACTTGTTCTCATTTATAATACTCCAGTAACAATTAAAACAATTTTTATAAAATTGTGAAGACATTCATTAATGTTTTGAGGTTCGCCAAAGTTAGCGGATTCAGAGTTGCATGGTAAATCGAAAAAAGCGCTTGATATTCTCGACTTTCAACGTGAATATATCTTTGTAGGTTGCAATAATGGAAAAGTTTTGTTATGGAAAAATATAAGGGAGGTATTTAAATGAGATTCTTACAATTTATTTTGTTGTTCTGTGATTTATTGTTCAATTGTGCAACATATGTTGCTGTGTACATTTTTAAGATCAAAACTAATATTCACATGTGTTTCGTCAGACAAAACTTTTGACCCTGCAAATGTTGAAATCACACATGTTGCAGCTACATATGAGTTCAGCAATTCCATTCTGCTGGAAGTGTGGAACAGCAACCAGCGACAATATAAAAGATTATATGGTCAAACAAAATAAGCCAAGACAACAAATCGGAAGATCAACTTAAATTAATTGAGCAAAAAAATACTCTTCTTCTTTACGAACGTATGACCACGCACTCTGCTAACCGGGCAGTTGCTGCCGTGGCTTAGGGGTGGGTTGGGCTATACTTTGGACGCTTATAACTCCATTTCTAGATGGACGAACTTGATGAAATTTTCAGAATAGATCAAGAGTATCTATATGTACCTATCTAAATTACAAGTCTCTAATATTTTAAATACGTTTTTTTTTTATACCCTGAACCCATTGAAAATGGGAAATCAGGGTATAATGGTTTTGTTAAAAGTATGTAACAGGCAGAAGGAGGCGTGGCAGACCCCATAAAGTATATATATTCTTGATCAGGGTGACGAGAAAAGTTGATATAGCCATGTCCGTCTGTCCGTATGTCCGTATGTTTGAACGCGTCGATTTCCGAAGATACAAAAGCTAGAGAGTTCATTCTTTTTATGTTAGGTCCGTATATTGCACGCGCAGTACGAGTTTGTTTCAGAAATTCGATAACTTGTATATTCGCTAAGTTATCGATAACTGAAATTATCGGGAACCAGTTATAAAATTCTAGCTAATTCATCTTTAGAGTTAGAGTCTCCAAGTCTTCATATATATAGATACCAATTTAATACAATTTCGGTTTTTGTCAGATTTTGGATTCCGGTCCCCAATTCGCCCCCACACCCCCAAATGTGTAAAAAATGCATTTCAAATACTAGAGACATACAGTTTGGTTTGGCATATAGATATGAATATCATAATCGTAATCTGAACATATCAACGCGATTGTCCATCTAGAAACAGAATTATTAGTCTATAAAGTTTTCTCATCAAAACCCATGTGGCGCAGCAAGCAAGGCAGCGACAAAGCAAGACGAATTGCGGGCGCACATACATACATACATATGTACGTATGTATGTATGTATGTATGTATGTATGTATGTATGTATGTATGTATATGTGTGCAAGCGTAGATCAGCGTGTGGCTGCAACATATGTACGTACATATGTATGTATTTGTGCATGTAAAGCTAATTGTAAAAGAGTTATGATTTCTAAAAAAAACCTAACATGTCAAATAGAATATGCAGATCATATGCTGAAACTCTCATTACATTCCATTATATATTTTAAAAATTTTAAAACAATTAAAATATCAATGGAAACGCAAGCAACGTTGAGCAATGCAAATCAATTTTCGTATGCGTGTGCACATATACACACAAAAATCTTGGGCCGTTTTCTATGTTGCTATGCGTGTATATTCTAAGAATCACAATTGTTTTTGAATTGCGTTAGAATTGTCTTTGAATTGTATTTGTATTTTCAGCCACTGCTTTAGTGTTTCTTTCGTATATGGCGAATTTCATTCGCTTCGCTACTCTGCCGTTCAAGCGAGCCGTGGTGTGATTGGCTAAAGGGATGCAACGAATTTTAGGGTGTCGCAGGTTCTAGTCTCGCCTAAGCCTTTCATAATTTCTTATTTTAAATTTTTTTTTTTAATTATTTCTTTCTTTCTTATTATTTTTATACCCTGAACCCATTGAAAATGGGAATTCAGGGTATAATGGTTTTGTGAAAATGTATGTAACAGGCAGAAGGAGACGTCGCAGACCCCATAAAGTGTATATATTCTTGATCAGCATCGAAAAATAAGTTGATCTAGCCCTGTCCGTCTGTCCGTCTGTATGAACGTCGAGATTTCGGAAACTACAGAAGCTAGAGAGCTGAAATTTCACATGATTACTCGTATGTTAGCTACGCAATACGAGTTTATTTTGTTTTTTTTCGATAACTCGTCCCATTTCCAAATTATCGATACAAAATCGAAAATTCGTTTCCATTTTTTAGGTTTTTAGGGTATAACTTCTACACCGTGTCAGCTAGAGACTTCAACTTTATATTTAGATAGATATTATGAATACGCAGATTTTGTAGCTTTCAGATTTTTGATGCCACGCCCCTCTCGCCCACAATTTGCAAAAAACGCATTTCAAATACTAAGGACTTGCAATTTGGCAAATAGATAGATATAGATACTCTTAATCTACTCTTAAAATTTCATGAAGATCATGCATCTAGAAATGGAGTTATAAGCGTCCAAAGTTCAGCCCAACCCACCCCCAAGCCAAGGCAGCAACTGCGCAGTTAGCAGAGCGCGCGCTTATAAGTGCGTAAAGAAGAAGAGTAGCACTTTTTTGTAGGGTTCAGGGTATCTCGTAGTCGAGCCGTCTCGACTAGAGCCTTCTTACTTGTTTATTTTGTATTTGATACTGTTGAAGAATGATCTCGAACAAAACTCATCATCATTATCATCTTTGTAGCAATAAGCATTTGAAGTAACTGTAAAGTCAGTCGTTGGCTGTTCAAGCATTTTCAATAGAATAAGAAAACGAATGTTCTGGATTGTGTACATACATAACATACATACATACATATGTACATATAGAAAAGCATACGAACATTCTATATGTAAGAGAAGTAGCATAGGAAGAAGACATCTAGAACATTCTATATGTAAGAGAGGTAGCATAGGAAGAAGACATCTAGAGCATTCTGTATGAAAGAGCAAAGCCAAGCAGAACATAAAACTTTCAACGCCAAAGTAAATTTCAAATCGTTCGCGTGTTCTTCCTAAAATTAAATATTAATAAGTTATCAATGGATTTTGAAGTTGAAGGTGTTTATTTAATTTTCGTAAATAATTAAAAATTTTCTTGTGTTACTGTCTTTTTAAAATAAATGTTTTATGTAACCCTTGTTTTTTTTTTCCTTTTTTGCGCAAGATTCTGATGTTTACTTAGAGTTTTAGTTGTGTTCCCCCACGTTTCCCCAGTCGACTTTATATTTTTTGAATTAATCAAAGTCTTAACTTAATAAATTTGTTTAAGTCAGCTGCGGAAACTTGCGGATGTGTGTGTAATAACCAGCAGTCTATCACATCTTCTTATCTTTCAAGGTCAAAATTGCCCAGCAGAGCCACTGCATTTGTTTTGTGTACTGTGTGTTTGTTTCGTCTGTACTTGTGGTGAATAATTTATGTAAAGAGACTATTAATATTTATGAATTTTTGTGTCTAACTTTAAATTTGAAAGGCAACATATGTCAGTGTGTGTTCGAACGCCTACATATTTTTAATTTATGGTGCTCCAAAAAGGGCACAAACACTGAAAAAGTACGAGCAATTATTACTGCTGTACAGAAAAATATTGAAAAGAACGGGTTTATTTCTGATTTAAATGCGATTAGTAAACTTATTGGCTACATATGCAAAAAAAATGTTTTATTTTGGATGCGTTACGATCGTAAGAAGTCTTCCGTTTTGCAATATGAATGCGATTGGCTGAGTGCAAAAGAATCTATTTTATTGGAATGCGCCCAAAATATATCCAAGAAAAATGGGGAAAGTGCTCCACGTAGCAAGAAAATTTTTTTCAAATCCAAGGTTGGCTTCGGAAATTACAGGTCTTGATGAAAATCTTATCCATCGTTGTGCCACGTTACTTCAAGCTTTAGCATCGGGACACAAAATAAGTGTGAAGAAATTAAATGAATTTGCCCTTGATACTACCAAAGCGTTGATCAAGGAGTATCCCTGGTACTATTTGCCGGCGACAGTCCATAAGGTGCTCATTCATGGATCTACTGTAATAGAGCACGCAATAGTATCCATTGGAGAATTTTCGGAGGAAGCTGCAGAGGCCAACAATAAAGCGATTAAAAAATGCAGACTGAATCATACCCGCAAAATGTCAAGAGTAATAACAAATACGGACATACTAAACTACCTACTTTTACGGTCCGACCCATATATTACTGGGCAGAGAAAAATTGAAAAAAAAAAAAGATTCAGAGTTATTAGATTCAGTTCATAGTTTGATTGAGGAGAGTTTTTAAAATTTTGTATTATTTTTTTTAAGTGTTATTGTAATTACAACTCATGTAAATATTTTTCAGTATATAAATAGCTTATAAATGGTTATTGTTTATTTATTTATTACATTTTAACAATTGGAATTTAGTGATTGGAGTATTTTTGCAATTACAAATACTATTTAAGAGGTTTGGTAAAACCTTCAGCACTCTACTGGTCTTATAAGTATTTTTGGCCGCGCTTCCATACAAGCGGAACCACAGTGCATTGTATCATTTTGTGTTGTGCAAGATCAGTTATGAAAGTGTCGGCTCAGTTAAGTTGAAAACGTCGCGTTGTGTACTTGCTACTTATAATTTTGATTTTATTAAATAAACTTTTGTGCACCTACATTTACAAAACTGCGTTTTGATTTATATCAAAAAGAGAAAAAACCTCAACAGGTTATGGGCCCAGACAGTGCTAAAAGTGTAATGTAGTGTGAAATCGAGTGCAAGTACAAAAGTGAATTAGTGGCAAGTAAGTAATAAAATAAAGACAGTAAAAATGGAGCCGGTAAATATGAAAATAGAACGGTTACGCGACAAAGACAATTGGCATTTGTGGTGTTTCATGATTCGCACGTTATTAGAAGAAGACGACGATGTTCTTGCCGTGTGCGAAGGTGTTTTGACGTGTCCGACAGAGGAGTCTGCAACGTATGAAAGAGACTCGAAAAGGTTTTTAAAGGCTGATAAGACTGCAAGAAAAATAATAATTCATTCTATCGAGAGAAGACCGATGGAATTGATTGTGAGCTGCAAAACAGCTAGAGAAATGTGGGTAAAATTAAACTCAGTGTATGATATGAAATCAGAAGAAAATTTATCAGCTATTCAGAAACAGTTTTTTGATTTCAAATGGATTGAAAGTGAAAGTGTGGACTATAATATTTCAAAGTTAGAAGTTTTGTGAAGCAAGATGAAAAATCTTGGAAGTGCTGTGCCTGAAACAATGTTAATGTCGCGAATCCTATCGTCTTTGCCTCAGAAGTTTAACTATTTTCATAGTGCGTGGGATTCGGTCGAGGACAGTAAAAGAACATTGAATAATTTGACGACTCGTTTAATGACAGAAGAAGTAAGGTCAAAAGAGCAAGAAGTGGTATCCGAAGAGTCAACAACGTTAATTGCAGGCAACAGGAAAAATAAAAGTGAATATGAACATAAGAAGCAAACTATGAAGTGTTATAATTGTGGTATGATTGGACATCTAAAGAAAGACTGCTACAGGTGTTATATATGTAAGAAGAAAGGCCACAAGAGCAACTGTAACGAAAGGAGAAGTGCTGAAAATGATCAAGGAGAATCAGGTGAATTCTCAAGGAAAATATTGATTGCGAGCAGGGACTACAGAGAAAAGAATGTGCGGGTGATCGACTCAGGAGCTTCTGATCACATGTCAAGGCGTCGAGGCTGCTATTCGGCATATAAAGAATTGGAGTCCCCGAAGATAGGCGGAGGTGATTCTAAAATTATCAAAGCGCACGGAAAAGCAAATCTCAACAATAGTGGCGGAGATTTAAATTTGGAAAAATCATGGCATACGCACACGATGAAGAATCAGCATGCGCTCACTGCAAAGACGCCCAGTAGCGGTGGTAGTATTGCAACGATGAATGTGAGTAGTCATCATCTGGAGGAGCTGCAGAAAGAGCTGTATCGGGAATCGGCGAACAATCGATCACAGGAGCTTGATAAGCTGAATGCCACGCATCATGAAACTCTTAAGGAAGTTGAGAAGCTTAAAATGGATATGTGCCAGCTACGTGCATCGGTCATCGCGGAGACGACAGAGTATAAGTGCTTGCAATTGCAGCTCTCCGCGCTGTATAATGAATCCATGGAGATCAAGACGATGCTGAATGAGACTCGTAACCAGTTGCAGATGAGCAAGAATCAGCATCTGAGCGAGATCAAGGTGAGGCGTGAGCGGTACAAGTAAAACAAGAGGAGCAACGCAAGCTGGATGATCTGCGCAGGGAGATCAATGAGAAGCGGGATCGTGAGGAACTGCAGCGCGAATATCAGTTAAAGTGTCGCGATCTGCAGCAATGCCAAATGGAAGTTGAATTGTTAAAACAGGCAATACTGGATGAGCACGAGGAAATGCAGCGGCTGTTGGTTGTGCCGGAGTGAGCTACAGGCAAAGAATCAACGCATCTCGGATTTACTACGGGAACTGGAGTCTGAGCATCGCTCCATGAAAGGCGTATGGAGTTAATGGGAAAAGCAAAAACAATCCATAGAGCAGGTGAACACACAGCGTAAGACAATGGAAGATCCGCTGGAATCGCGACATAAGCTACTGGAGAATCTAGTGAAACTCAAAGAAATGCATCGCATAGTTAAGACGGAGCAGGAACAGGCAACGAAACGCAACAAAAAGAAGAAGAAGAGCAAAAAGGGCGATGATAGCAACGAGGATCTGGACAGAAAGCTGGCCAAACTGATGGAAAAACTGAAAGACGAGAGCACGAATGAGGACTTCAGGCTGGATAAACTGCTGGCTGCCAAGTATCGTATATTGAATAATGTAGCCAACTCGAATGCAGGAAGCGATGTGGAGAAAACGGAACCACAATCGGGTGCAGAAAGCGAAGCAGGTAGCTCGGAGGACGAGGAAAAATCCTTCGTGGCACCAGATGACACCAATAGGCATCTGGAGGCCAGTTGCAGCACCTTAGAAGCTGAAAAGGTCGAAGATAAGGAAGCTGCTGAGAAAGCTGAGGATAAATCAGAAAAGGCGGAAGAAGAAACAATGAAAGTGGATGAAGACAACATACAAGAAGTGGATAAGCCAACAGAGGAGACGAAAGCTGATGCCGAAAGCATAATGGAAGTAGATGAGAAGCTGGTCGCTCCCAAGACAGAAAAAATGATGAAGAGACGCCGAAAGGGAGGCGGAGGAAATGGAAACTGACGAAGCTGCAGAACCAGAAAAAGCAGATAAAGAAGTAAATAAAAGTGAAAAGCAGAATAAATTGAAAAGCAAGAAGAGATCGACGCATCGGAGCGGGAGTAGCATCAACAGCAGCAGTAGCAATAGCAGTGATGATAGCCGTATCAGCGAGGAGGAGGAAGAAGTCTCAAAGGCAATCAGAGGAAAGCATGATAGAAGGCGCAGCAAAAGCCTTGAGGAGCAAAGAAGAGGATCTAAGGAAAGCAGGAGTAAATTTGGCAGACGTGTAGTAGCAGCGAAGATATACGAAATCAAAGAATATCAAGCAAAGCGGAGACAGACATAAGCGAAGTATTTAAGAGAAGAAAGGCAGAAGGGAAGGCGACAGCCGCTTAAAATGAATGAACGAAGCCGAGGAAGGAGAGAAGGGGATGTCGTGCTTGAAGCAATAGCATCATATATGACTGATAGAAAATGCCAAAGGAGAGCAGCGAGAGAACTTAGGAACTAAGAGTAAAGAATAAAATTTTATAGAGATGTTGAGTTTTAGGGAGGGTGTTGAAGAATGATCTCGAACAAAACTCATCATCATTATCATCTTTGTAGCAATAAGCATTTGAAGTAACTGTAAAGTCAGTCGTTGGCTGTTCAAGCATTTTCAATAGAATAAGAAAACGAATGTTCTGGATTGTGTACATACATAACATACATACATATGTACATATAGAAAAGCATACGAACATTCTATATGTAAGAGAAGTAGCATAGGAAGAAGACATCTAGAACATTCTATATGTAAGAGAGGTAGCATAGGAAGAAGACATCTAGATCATTCTGTATGAAAGAGAAGGAAGTATAAAAGCATGCTGCACGTCGAGTATTGTATCATTGTATCATTTTGTGTTGTGCAAGATCAGTTATGAAAGTGTCGGCTCAGTTAAGTTGAAAACGTCGCGTTGTGTACTTGCTACTTATAATTTTGATTTTATTAAATAAACTTTTGTGCACCTACATTTACAAAACTGCGTTTTGATTTATATCAAAAGAGAAAAAACCTCAACAGATACCTTTGAAAGTCAGTTGGTAGTTTAACTAATTGTGAATAAGTGCGTTTTTTTTTTTAATTTCAAATATTTAATAGCATCATTTCTGAAAGTGTTTTTGTTTCAATTATATTTTATTCCGTTAAGTCAACAGAATAAAAAAAAAAGTCAGCCCAAATAACAAAAGCACGCGACATCTGCGGTTTTCCTATATGTATGCCCACATGTACATTCAAAACTAGTGTAGCATGGTCTAAAACTTTAAACTTGCTAGATGGCGCTTTAGCAGTGAACTTATTTACTATGGCTATTACAGCTTCGAGTGGCATAAATATATTTATTTTACAATTATGAAGTGTCTGTGTTAATTAAGGTAATGCCTGTTAATCGAGGAACGCCTATTTGTTGGGTCTATTTTTAATGATATTTAATAATATAAAAATTTTCGAATTTCAACTAATATAAGCGCCATCTATTATTATTTTTTTTTGGTAATGCAATGTATATATACATGTACATATGTACATTTTGAACGTTACACGCATACATTATGTATACTTTCTGATTTATCCATATGGGTAATTCTCCAGAAAAATCAACTTTTTGTCACGATCGAAACTGTTTTTTGTAATTATCTTGAAAACGGATTAATTTTAGTACTAATCAAGAGCAATATATTTAAGTATTTGTCAAAATAAAGAAGTTTTTTGGCCATTTTCAGCACTAAAATTTATGCATTTTCAAGATAATTACAAAAAAGCAAACCACAGTACAGATTATTATTTTATTTTATTAAAATTGGGTTCAGGGTATTATCTAGTCGAGCACTCTCGACTAGAGTTTTCTTACTTGTTTTCTGATATTTTTGTACAGCTAGTGAATTGTTTATTAACTAAATTTATGAAGCAGTTCTTTTCGTAAACAATTTGAGCAAAAGTATTATAAATTTCTCTTTTAAAATTTTAAATACGATAAAAGGTATTCTTACATTTAGTGATTTTATTGTCTATGAATAATTTTCCATCTGATTGGGAAACTGCTTTAGCATGATATAATTTGCACTTATAATTTATAGTTGGGTATTTTATAAAAACTATAATTAAACATTGGTATGAGATAATTGAAAAAGAGGATACGTCCAAGAGGTCGATAAGAGTAATATTAAATGTTTCGTGATTAAATATGTTTATCATATCTTGTTTATTTAAAATTTTTGGGTTTATTATGTTGGCTTTTGAAAATGTAATAGTGTCTAGTTTGAGACGGTATTTTTATACCCTGAACCCATTGAAAATGGGAATTCAGGGTATAATGGTTTTGTGAAAATGTATGTAACAGGCAGAAGGAGACGTCGCAGACCCCATAAAGTATATATATTCTTGATCAGCATAAAAAATAAGTTGATTGAGCCCTGTCCGTCTGTCCATCCGTCCGTATGAACGTCGAGATTTCGGAAACTACAAAAGCTAGAGAGCTGAAATTTCACATGAACACTCGTATGTTACCTACGCAATACGAGTTAATTTTGTTTTTTCGATAACTTGTCCCATTTCCAAATTATCGATAAATCGAAAATTCGTTTCAATTTTTTAGGTTTTTTGGGTGTAACTACTACACCGTTTTAGCTAGAGATTTCAACTTTATATATTTGGATAGATATTGTGGATACGCAGATTTTGTAGCTTTCAGATTTTGGATGCCACGCCCCCTTCGCCCACAATTTGGCATTTCAAATACTAGAGACTTGCAAATTGGCACATAGATAGATTCATATATCCTTCATCTACTCTTAAAATTTCATGAAGATCGTCCATCTAGAAATGGAGTTATAAGCGTCCAAAGTTCAGCCCAACCCACCCCCAAGCCACGGCAGCAACTGCGCAGTTAGCAGAGCGCGCGCTTATAAGAGCGTAAAGAAGAAGAGTATCACTTTTTTTGCAGGGTTCAGGGTATCTCGTAGTCGAGCCGTCTCGACTAGAGCCTTCTTACTTGTTATACCCTGAGCCCATTGAAAATGGGAAATCAGGGTATAATGGTTTTGTAAAAAGTATGTAACAGGCAGAAGGAGGCGTGGCAGACCCCATAAAGTATATATATTCTTGATAAGGGTGACGAGAAAAGTTGATATAGCCATGTCCGTCTGTCCGTATGTCCGTATGTTTGAACGCGTCGATTTCCGAAGATACAAAAGCTAGAGAGTTCATTCTTTTTATGTTAGGTCCATATATTGCACGCGCAGTACGAGTTTGTTTCAGAAATTCGATAACTTGTATATTTGCTAAGTTATCGATAACTGAAATTATCGGGAACCAGTTATAAAATTCTAGCTAATTCATCTTTAGAGTTAGAGTCTCCAAGTCTTCTGCATATATATAGATACCAATTTAATACAATTTCTGTTTTTGTCAGATTTTGGATTCCGGTCCCCAATTCGCCCCCACACCCCCAAAAATGCATTTCAAATACTAGAGACATACAGTTTGGTTTGGCATATAGATATGAATATCATAATCGTAATCTGAACATATCAATACGATTGTCCATCTAGAAACTGAATTATTAGTCTATAAAGTTTTCTCATCAAAACCCATGTGGCGCAGCAAGCAAGGCAGCGACAAAGCAAGACGAATTGCGGGGGCACATACTTACATACATATGTATGTATGTATGTATGTATGTATGTATGTATGTATGTATGTATGTATATGTGTGCAAGCGTAGATCAGCGTGTGGCTGCAACATATGTACGTAAATATGTACGTACATATGTATGTATTTGTGCATGTAAAGCTAATTGTAAAAGAATTATGATTTCTAAAAAAAAACTAGGGCTGTTGAATATTTTTAAAATATCGTATCGATAATATTTTAAGTTTTGAAAAAATATCAAAATGATATTTGATATTCAACTCTAAAAATATCGATATATCGATATTTTCGATATTTTTAAAACTTTGTCCTACAATAACATTACCATCCGACCAAAAAACAAAAAAAGAAAGAATAATACGAAAACCTATTTTAATATAATTATAATGACCAGTATTAAGTACTCAGAGTTTATTACAAAAAAAAAAAAAAAAAAAAAAAAAAAAAAAAAAAAAAACGCGTTCTGATATGTGAGAATCCGTCTTACGACTTCGTGAGCCGCAAACAACTCATTTTATTGGCGAAGCAAGTCGCACCAAAGGCACCTAGCTACCAGGGGCTGATCGTAATTGATCTTCGATGGCCTTTTGAGAATTCCAAAAAATTATCGGATTGCTTTCCCAAGAAGTTTGTGGCAAGCTGCGTTACATCTCAAGTTCCCTCTTCCGCAATGTGTACTTTCAATATTGACCTATTGTGGTCGTTTTCGAAGGTATCACCTTGGTCTTCTAAATTCATCATAATGTTGTTTTTTATATGCATTGCCCTATTTGATGTGTTACAACTTGTTTTTATTATTTTAGGGCATAAATTGCATTTTGCTGTTCCATTTTTGAAATCTGAATAATTCGTTTTAACCATTTTGATTCAGAATGTCTCACAATGTGTGACCAACGATATATCAAATATATCGCAAAAATATTCGATATTTGGGCAAAAAAAATATCACGATATAAATATATTTTTTTTGTATAAAAATATCGATATATTGATATTTTGATATATTATCAACAACCCTAAAAAAAAACCTAACATGTCAAATAGAATATGCAGATCATATGCTGAAACTCTCATTACATTCCATTATATATTTAAAAAATTTTAAAACAATTAAAATAACAATGGAAATGCAAGCAACGTTGAGCAATGCAAATCAATTTTCGTATGCGTGTGCACATATACACACAAAAATCTTGGGCCGTTTTCTATGTTGCTATGCGTGCAAATTCTAAGAATCACAATTGTTTTTGAATTGCGTTAGAATTGTCTTTGAATTGTATTTGTATTTTCAGCCACTGCTTTAGTGTTTCTTTCGTATATGGCGAATTTCATTCGCTTTCGCTACTCTGCCGTTCAAGCGAGCCGTGGTGTAGATGGCTAAACGGATGCAACGAATTTTAGGGTGTCGCCGGTTCTAGTCTCGCCTAAGCCTTTCATAATTTCTTATTTTTAATTATTTTTTTTATTATTTCTTTCTTTTCTTATTATTTATTATTTTGTATTTGACACCTTTGAAATTCAGTTGGTAGTTTAACTAATTGTGAATAAGTGCGTTTTTTTTTTTAATTTCAAATATTTAATAGCATCATTTCTGAAAGTGTTTTTGTTTCAATTATATTTTATTCCGTTAAGTCAACAGAACATAATGAAAAAAAAAAAGTCAGCCCAAATAACAAAAGCACGCGACATCTGCGGTTTTCCTATATGTATGCCCACATGTACATTCAAAATTAGTGTAGCATGGTCTAAAACTTTAAACTTGCTAGATGGCGCTTTAGCAGTGAACTTATTTACTATGGCTATTACAGCTTCGAGTGGCATAAATATATTTCTTTTACAATTATGAAGTGTCTGTGTTAATTAAGGTAATGCCTGTTAATCGAGGAACGTCTATGCGTTGGGTCTATTTTTAATGATATTTAATAATATAACATTTTTCAAATTTCAACTAATATAAGCGCCATCTATTATTATTTTTTTTGGGAATGCAATGTATATATACATGTACATATGTACATTTTTAACGTTACACGCATACATTATGTATACTTTCTGATTTATCCATATGGGTAATTCTCCAGAAAAATCAACTTTTTGTCACGATCGAAACTGTTTTTTGTAATTATCTTGAAAACGGATTAATTTTAGTACTAATCAAGAGCAATATATTTAAGTATTTGTCAAAATAAAGAAGTTTTTTGGCCATTTTCAGCACTAAAATTTATGCATTTTCAAGATAATTACAAAAAAGCAAACCACAGTACAGATTATTATTTTATTTTATTAAAATTGGGTTCAGGGTATTATCTAATCGAGCACTCTCGACTAGAGTTTTCTTACTTGTTTTAATAGCATTTCTTGATCGAATTTAATGTTTTTTAAAAGATTTGTAATTTTAGTAACTTCTTTGAAAATTGCAGAATTAATTTGATTTTGTATATTATTATTTTCAATGAGTTCATTTATTTTATTTTGAATTGTTAGCATGTCATCATGATCTGGTGTTCCTGTAATCCATTTAAAAATAGTACCTAATTCATTTATACTTCGCTTAGAGACTTTATGGGGTGTAAGTTGAGAAAGAAGGGTTTTAATTAAATTTAGTTCCATTGTTATTTCCCAATCAATAGTGTTGTTTTTATTATCAAAAAATGTTAGCTCTCTTTCAAATATATCATTATAAAAGCTTAAATTAGTAACGTGAAACACTTCTCCAAATGTTTCGTATAGTAAAAAATTATCAATATCTTCAAGTAAAACATAATCGTCGTTTGAGTAGTGTTAGAGAGTCGAAATGAAACACTCCACATTTACCGAATTCAAAGATTGAACTCTTCTCTTTGTGAGAACAAAAATTGAACTGTTTATTCCTTAAAATCCTAGTGCTTATATACCTTAAAAATACTTCCAGGCACTGGAAGGCTATAATTAATTCCATGCACACAAGTGCACAGATGTTTGTCAAGTGTCCCTTTTCGATCGCTAAGCCGTTCTCACGTCTCGCGTTACATTTTTATTACTTGCTGCGTTGGTCGCTGCAGCTAAGGGATGACATGTTTATTACTTGGCTTCAGATAACGCGCAGGTTATCGACTATTGCCTATTTTTTAATATGTTTATATAAGTGGCATGTTCATGCTTGAACAAGTAGTTTATGATATCGAATCGGCAAAAGGGCAATAAAATGATAAGCACGTACAAAGTGATCATGCTAAAAAACAAAAACAAAATTTGTATTAGGATTTTATATTATCTTTATGAATTATACGGTCTCTATTGTTTATTTTAACTGTATTTCCTAGATCTTCTTTAACTACTTGTTTTTTATATTTGGGTTGCAGTTTATTTCGTTTGCCATGTTTCTTTTCATAAATGATTTCACCTACTTGGTAATTCTTTGGTATTCGTTTTTTGTTATGGTAGTCTAGCATTTTGGATTGAGCTGATTCTAACTTTGCGGATAATTCAGAGTGATTTATTTTGTTAAATAAAATCTCATATGGTTTTTGTTGGGTTGTTGATTGTATTGTGTAGTTATATTCTATAACTGCACGGTATATAACTTCAGAATAATCAATTAATTTAAATTCTTCTTGGATGCATCGAGAAATTTCAATGAGTGTTGAATGAACTCTTTCTACTTGGCCGTTGCTTAAGCTGTGTCTGGGATCTGTATAATAAATATTTATACCTGAACGGGACATTGTTGATTTAAATTGTGCTGATGAAAAACTAGGTTCATTGTCTAGCATTATTGATTTAGCGAATGGAAAGATTTGGATCAATTCTAATACTTTATTGGCCATATCCGATTTGTTATTGATTTCTTTTATAACTAGAAATTTTGAATAAGCATCTATGCAAGTGATAAATGATAATTTTTGAGCATAAAAAATATCTATATGTAATTGTTCACCTTCTGTTTTTGGAATGGGTGCTTTGGAAATAAGTATTTGTTTTGGATTTCTATCGTATTTATTTTTATTACAAATTTCGCAATGTCGTATAAATTGTTTAAGAGTTTTATATAGTGTTGGCCAATAATAATACTTAAGAATTTGCTTAAGATTTTCGTCGAATCCTCTATGAGCTCGAGCATGTGTTTCTTCTGTAATAATTTCTTGGTCGTTTTTATTTTCTCTATCTAATTCAAATTTTCTGGTAAAGAGAAATTTATTTGTGAAGGTATTTCTTATTGTATTCTTTTTCGTATAAATCTTCAAGACTGCAGTGGATTCCTGTTGTTATTTTTGGCTGTAAAAATTCTTTAGGTATTTGGATTAAATTATCGACTGTATCATATTCTATGATATGTCTTATTTTATTGAAAGGTTCGCATTTTTCATGAATAGTAAATTTATTTTTTTGAAATAAGTAGTTGCTGCTTAAACTGATTCAGTGGTTTTTTGTTTCTTCAAATATGTACTCATGGCTGCTGTCAGCTGAATGTATAGTTTCGATATCGGATAAGGATTCATTGTCGGAGGGTTCACTATCGGACATTTGATTACTTTCAGTGGTAATGTTGTTTATTATTATTCTGGATAGAGCGTCGGCAACAACATTCGTTGACCCTGCTTTGTAAAATATAGTAGGGGAAAATTCCTCAATAAAGGCCATCTTTTCATTTTTGAATTAGGGTTTCGTGCAGAAACCGCGAAAGAAAGTGGTTGATGGTCTGTTTGGTTTTCTAAATTTGTAATACCATATAAGTAATTACGAAGACTTTTTAATGCCCAGACTATGGCATATAATTCCCTCTCGTTTGTTGCATAATTTCTTTCTGTTTTATTTAATGTCTTTGAAATGAATGTGATTGGTTTGTTTTCTTGCGAAAGGACAGCGCCTATAGCGATGTCAGAAGCGTCTGTAGTAAGAACAAACTTTTTGGAATAGTCTGGCTGAGTTAGTTCAACCCTTGCAACTAAGTGTGATTTTAAACTTTCGAATGCTGAATGAGCTTCATCGTCTAGAGATATTTTTGTTTTTTCGACATGTGTCTTGAAATCATACCGTTGTGTCCTTGTAATAGTTTTGTGAGGGGCTTTGCTATATTTGCGTAATTTCGTACGAATTTCCTGTAGTAGTTAGTTAAGCCTAGAAAACCTCGTAATTCTCTCAAGTTAGTGGGAGGAGGATATTTTATGATAGATTCTATTTTTTTGGGGTCAGTTGTAATAATATTATGAGGCACTACATATCCCAGGAATTCGATTTCCTTTTTAAAGAATTTGGATTTTTCTAGAGATATCTTCATATTTGCTTTAAATAATATTTCGATAATTTCTTGTAAGTCGTTGAAGTGTTGCTCGATATTTTCTGAGAAAACTATTATATCATCTATATAGATGTGGCAAGTTTTACTGATTTTATCACGTAATATATTGTCCATAGCTCTTTGAAATATGCTAGGCGCGTTCGCAAGTCCAAATGGCAAGCGAAGAAATTCATATTTTCCATTATTGATGGAAAAAGCGGTTTTCTCAATATCTGTGTTTTTCATTAAAATTTGATGAAAGCCAGATTCTAAATCAATAGTTGTGTAGTATGTTTAATAACATAATAATAATACCCGACGCGTATACTACATGCGCACATAGTGACACTTTGTCGCTATGCATAAATATACATATCGAGCATAATAATTGAAATACGATCAGCCACTTATATGTGACTGACCGCCAGCGCGAGATATGCCGTGTCTGCATTTTGCCGCATGCCTAAAGTACATGCCGTATGTATGTATATGCCCTATGCATATACATACATATATACATATATAAGCATACTACGCTCTCCCGCTCTGTCGCTGCGCTCTGCGGCAGAACTCTTTATATACAAATAATGTAATTAGCCTAAGACGATATATTCTTCAAAATAAAGAAACATTAATAATTTCACAACTAAACCGAGCAGAAGCTCGCGTGTTAAAATTAAATTATTACATGGCGACCGTGACAAGTGTCACGAACATGTGATTAAAAAGTGAAGTGAATTAAGAAGAAAAAAAAACAACAGAAGAACAACTCCTCGGGCACGGCGACTGGAGCGCTAACAAGCAATGCAATGCAAATGCAAACATAGCTAACAGCAACAGCAGAGACAACAGTTGCTGCCGCATCAGCAACAGCAGCAACAAATGGCAGCAATAATGTGCAGCCTTTACGCACGGCCACGCCCACATGTTTATTAAGTGGACGCCAGACGCCATCAGGGCTATCGATGCTCTCCTTGCAGGAGTCCAATACATTGCACAGGCAACAGAAGCAACAGCAGCAACAGCAACCAACAATTTTTGTGCCCAATAAACTGAGAAACAATGTCAGTTCAGCTAACTTTCTGCCCAGCTACGCTAGCAGCAGCAACATCAACAGCACCCAACAGCCTGTGCGACCAGCACCGGCCCCGCCAGCGCAACAAGCTGTGCCAAGGACCCGACAGTGCTACATTGAGCACACAACACGGACCGGCAGCGTTTCCAAGAACGCACAACACACTTTTAATCAACTATATTAGACTTAAAAATGCACTGCGTTGCATAAATTATTAATAAGACCAAGTTGTTAAACTGCGCGGAACCTTTTCTGCCCGGTCTAGCGTATGGCCCGTAAAGCCATACAACTATTAGCCAGGAAGATCACTACGTTGATCGCATAGGAAAAATAATCAAAAAACAAGTAAGAACGTTGCAGTTAGGCGCAACTAACAGCGATATACTTTGTTCCCATAGGTGCATCTTATTTATTTAATAAACATTTAATTAACGAAATATTTCGGCAATTAGAAAACGTACATGGCAAGCAACAACGTTTTTCCTACACATACCTACAAATTTACACATGTACACACTATACGAGTATACACGCAATTTTCTATGTATGCATAAAAAAGTTTGCATGCCAGAATATTCTAAGAATTGTGACTGAATTGGGAATTTTTCGATCGTTACTTTAGTTTTGTCAGAGACGCTCTAGCAATCTTATTTGGTTTTAGTTAACGCAGTTCATATTAGGTCGGTGACGCTGATGGTAAGCGCTATGCAAGCTATACTTGGGTGCGTGGGTTCGAATCCCGCAAAGAACTTTTTCTTTTTTCAAAAATTATTATTTTTTAATTTTTTTATATTTGTATATTTATTATAAAATGCTTGCTGCCAATTGATAATAATTTATAAACATACGCATATGAATTGTGCATTTAAGCTAAAACTAAAACAACTTTTCCGATTTGCCACGCTGCTTGCTTGGCAAGCAGTTTTTCTATGCATGCATATATGTATGTATGTATATACACAGATGTTTGTATTTGTGTATACACATCCAAGTGTGTATACATATTGCAAGAAGTGCGATTGTGTTGTTTTGTTACGTCACAAGCTGCTGATCAGCTGGTCAGCTGATCAGCTGTGAATTTATTTAGGTTTAGCTAACGATTACATGTTGTTTTCAAAAGACCTAGGTTCGAATCCCGCTGGAAACTTTTTATTTATTAATCGAAAACATATAAATTTTATTTTTTAAATTCATTAATATTATTATATTTATGTTAAATTGCTTTTTGCCATCTTAGCAATTGCTACTAAGCTATTATATGCATGCTTTATGCAGTTGGCCACAACAAACTTCTTTGCCGATTTGCCACGCCCCCAGTGGGCGTAGACGCATAAATTTTTGCCAGTTCTTAGAAAGAGCCGAGGCTAACATGCCTGCAAAATTTGGTTGCTTACATTCCAAAAATGCGAAAATTACAGGGTATTTTTCGATATGCCACGCCCCCAAAGAGGCTGAAAAATTATTTTTGGGGCATCGATAGAGGAGAACATTAGTAACTCAACCATCCAATTTTCAAGTGTCTAGCTCGAAAACTGTAGGAGATATAAACTTTTGCGGTTTGCCACGCCCCCTGTGGGCGTAGATATATCCACCATAGCTTATTAGTCTTGGGTTGTCAACCCGAGTATACATGCAAAATTTCAAGTCTCTAGTGTCAATAGTGTTCAAAATATAGCACAATTTGAAAAATCTCTATATATTCAGGTCCGATTTGCCACGTCCCAATGGGCGTAGACATATAACTTTTTGATCGATCTTCTTAGAATCATAACATTAGCTCACATGCAAAATTTCAGCGTTCTAGCTTTAACGGTGTAGAAGATACGTATTTCCCGATTTGCCACGCCCCCAATGGGCGTAGATATATCCGCCATAGCTTTTTGAACTTGGGTTGTCACCCCGAGTATACATTTCAAATTGCAACTCTCTAGCTCATCATCTAGTATGATAACTTGACTATGGGCGGAAGAGTTTTCCGATTTGCCACGCCCCTAGTGGGCGGATCGGGAAAATTTTAACACTTTATAATTCGGGGACATATATGAGTATATGTTTAAAATTTCAAGTCTCTAGCTCTAATAGCGCCGAAAAATATTGCGTTCATACGGACAGACGGACAGACGGACGGACAGCAAGACGGACATTGCACAAACCCAATATACTTTTTCCCCTTCGGGAACAAAGTATAACAATGAATCAAAAATAAGAAGAAAAAAATTTTTTTTTAATATCATTACAAAAACGGACATACAGTTTAAATATCGACAAGTACAAACAGAAAGAATTCATTTTAAAATTTCCATTTGAGAAAACACTTGAACCCCCAATAAAAAGTGTTAATGTCTTTTCAACGAGCAATGGCTCATATCGTTACCTTTTGGTACCTTTTATGCATGAAGTGACATTCCTAAGTTACAAAAGCACAGATCAAGGAATATTACCAATAATTATCCTGTCCCTACAGACGCAGACAGCACTAGGAGATTGATTACATTTTGCATTATTATAGACGCTTTAAACAAAATTTCGCCGAATATTCCCGGCACATAATCTGATTATGTAAAAAGAATGTTCCATTTGAATATGCAGAGGAATGCGAAAAAGCATTCTAATATCGGAAAGATAACTTCTTGGCATACACCATGTCAAGTATAACAATATTCGACCTAATTGACATGAATGGAAAAATACTGAAAGTCACTACCAGTAACCAAAGTAGACAAAATAATTTCTGCGCAGACTAAACAAGAACTATTGCCAAGGCAAAGTCTTGAAAAAGCTTCTAAGCCCAACGTATACAAAGTCATTCCAAATGACGAGATACGAAAAGTAGTGACCTTGCTAATAACAGATTCTACATGTTTAACGAAACATGAAAAGATAAAGTTTTAGTAAGAATTGAAGTTAGCGGTTTATACTCCAATGGAATTCTCGACTTAGGTCAGTTTTTCCAAAGGCTTGATTGGCAAGCGGTGTATCTAAATTAGCCAACTCAAAGTGGCACCGTGCAAAAAGATCTTTGAATTAGTTCAATAGATACTTTTAAAATGGGCAATAAAATAATAAAATTATTAAGAGTAGCGCTACTCAAGCCGGTGACCCTCATCCAAGATGATGAAGAAAAAGAAGCAAAACTGTTTACATTCCATGATGATCATATTCAAGGAGGTCATACAGGCATAAATTAAACATTGGCCAAAGTAAAAAGATATCATTATTGGAAAAAATATGACACGTCATATCAAAAAGTACAATAAGAAATGTCTAAAATGCCTAAAATCTAAATAACAGCATGAATAAAGACCCCAATAACAATAAAAGCTGTATTTGAATCTTTCATTCTGAAGTACGGTCCAATGAAGACGTTCATTACGGACATGGAAACAGAATATAAGAATTCCGTTATAAATAACTTGTGCAAATAGTTAAAATAGAATATATAAAATCTACTGCACACCATCATCAGACCTTAGGGACACTAGAGAAAAGTCGCAGAACATTTAATGAATATGTTCGTTCATACATTTCTGCGCACAAAACCGATTGTAACGTTTGGATACAATATTTCACGTAATGTATCAACATAACAACAATATTGTCCATATGAACTCGTATTTGGAAAATTACCAAATCAGTTCATACACTTTAACAGAAAAGAAAAACTATTTTTAATCGACCAAGAAGGTTAAAAAAAAATTAAATAATAACATACAATTTATCAATGAGCACAAATGTTCGATTGAAAAACAGTGAAAAAAGTACATAAAGATAGCTTAAAAGAATTTCATATCTGAAAGAATGCATGAAATAGGACTGATCAACCTTTTCAAGTAAAAGCAAAACTCTTTTTTTCTTCTCATAAAAATAAATAAATAAACGAAAATAATATATATTTAGAAAATAACAGTTTAGTTAGTTTATAATAAGAAACCAAAATAATATTAATTTCTTTCAAATTAACACTAAAATAAAATGACTACATATATTACGTCATTTCTTTAAAAAGGGGAGGTGTAGTATGTTTAATAACATAATAATAATACCCGACGCAATGTAGAGTATTCTACATATAAATGCGTCATATGCTCAGTGCATGATAGTGTATACTACATGCGCACATAGTGACACTTTGTCGCTATGCATAAATATACATATCGAGCATAATTGAAATACGATCAGCCACTTATATGTGACTGACCGGCAGCGCGAGATATGCCGCGTCTGCATTTTGCCGCATGCCTAAAGTACATGCCGTATGTATGTATATGCCCTATGCATATACATACATATATACATACATATATAAGCATACTACGCTCTCCCGCTCTGTCGCTGCGCTCAGCGGCAGAACTCTTTATATACAAATAATGTAATTAGCCTAAGACGATATATTCTTCAAAATAAAGAAACATTAATAATTTGACAACTAAACGGAGCAGAAGCTCGCGTGTTAAAATTAAATTATTACAGTTGAAAAGAATTTGGCTTTACCTAGGTTAGATAATATTACCGATGGATCTGGCATCGGATATCTATCTGGAATTGTATTATTATTTAGTTTTTTGTAATCAATAACTAATCTGTGCTTTTGTGTTCCATCTTCATTAAAGCCCTTTTTTCCTACAACCCATACTGGAGAGTTATAAGGACTTTTGCTTGGCCTTATTATGTTCTCGTCTAACATCCAATTTATTTCCTTATTAACAAAATTGTTAACTGAATGTGGATAAGGATATTGTTTACTGTAAATTGGAGTATCGTTTATCGTTCGGATTGCTCCTCTAATATCTGAAATGATTAACTTTTAAATGATTTACTTCGCATATTGAAGAGCTTGTAGAGGATACTGACAATTTTCGTTGTCTGCTCTTTTTAGCTTTCTTCTTTTTTATATGCTTGTTTTTATTGAGATTTTCGTTAATCGCTTTATTTTTTATATTTGGGTAATCAGAGTCACTTGATGACGCTGATTGTATGGCAGATACATTGAATAATGTATTTGATTTAAAAGTTTCATTTTTATACCCTGAACCCATTGAAAATGGGAAATCAGGGTATAATGGTTTTGTTAAATGTATGTAACAGGCAGAAGGAGGCGTGGCAGATCCCATAAAGTATATATATTCTTGATCAGGGTGACGAGAAAAGTTGATATAGCCATGTCCGTCTGTCCGTCTGTCCGTATGTTTGAACGCGTCGATTTCCGAAGATACAAAAGCTAGAGAGTTCATTCTTTTTATGTTAGGTCCGTATATTGCACGCGCAGTACGAGCACTAACCATACAACATATAGACTGGACAACTAGAACAAACTTTTTTCACGAACCAGATTTTGATTTGGCGTCCTAATCATCTTCGTATTTGCTCGGCTCTGTCATTTGCTGCTCGGGCAGCGAAAATATCGTAGTTGATTTTCAGTTCGCTGCCAGCGCTCAAACGAAATGATTCTATTCTCATATGAAGCATCACTGTGTGCTATTCTTTCTTTATTCACTCTCTCACTCACTCTCTCTATGCCTCTCATATATATATGTATGCAGGCACAAGCCAGCAGCGCACAAAAATTGAAATTTGTCCGCGAGTTGCGATTCGCAACGATCCCGTCTGCCATTCTTAGTAAGAGTATGCCGAACTCTTAAACGGCTTTGCCATGCTCATGCAAAATTTTAATGTTTTCGTGATTATTTTTGGGAAGGGTATGAAAGCGTGATGTACATAAGCATTACTTTTTCGCGACGAGCATGCACACACACAATTACTGTGTCTTGCTTCATGTATGAGCAGTTATGTGACTGTGTGCTGCCTGTAGCAATTGTAGGGTCCAACATTTGCAGTTTGCTATTCTTGTAGACCTCGGCCTTAGAATTGTGGGAACGGTCTTAGATTTGTTCGGCCTTGTAGACCACCAAATCTACTTCCCCCATGCATATGGCATGTATGTTTATATGCATACATATGCATTTCTTTTTATACATGTTTAATAAATAAAAATTACTATAACTAATTTAGTAACATAGCCCACAAAACATTATTGAACGGGTTATAAACGATTTAAGTGGATATGGAAATTAATATGTATTGACAAATAGAATAAACCATGTACTCATTATTACCAAAATGACTGCTGCAAGCCGTAAAGGCTCATTTGACAGTCACTCTACAATTCAAACTATACAAAATAGACAAACTACTGAATAGCGCAGGTAGCAAGAGAACAAACTGCAAATGTTGGGCCCTGCAATTGCTACAGACAGCACACAGTCACATAACTGCTCATACATGTAGCAAGACGCAGTAATTGTGTGTGTGCATGCTCGTCGCGAAAAAGTAATGCTTATGTACATCACGCTTTCATACCCTTCCCAAAAATAATCACGAAAACATTAAAATTTTGCATGAGCATGGCAAAGCCGTTTAAGAGTTCGGCATACTCTTACTAAGAATAGCAGACGGGATCGTTGCGAATCGCAACTCGCGGATAAATTTCAATTTTTGTGCGCTGCTGGCTTGTGCCTGCATACATATACATATATATGAGAGGCATAGAGAGAGTGAGTGAGAGAGTGAATAAAGAAAGAATAGCACACAGTGATGCTTCATATGAGAATAGAATCATTTCGTTTGAGCGCTGGCAGCGAACTGAAAATCAACTACGATATTTTCGCTGCCCGAGCAGCAAATGACAGAGCCGAGCAAATACGAAGATGATTAGGACGCCAAATCAAAATCTGGTTCGTGAAAAAAGTTTGTTCTAGTTGTCCAGTCTATGTGTTGTATGGTTAGTGGTACGAGTAACTTGTATATTTGCTAAGTTATCGATAACTGAAATTATCGGGAACCAGTTATAAAATTCTAGCTAATTCATCTTTAGAGATAGAGTCTCCAAGTCTTCTGCATATATATAGATACCAATTTAATACAATTTCTGTTTTTGTCAGATTTTGGACACCCCCAAATGTGTAAAAAATGCATTTCAAATACTAGAGACATACAGTTTGGTTTGGCATATAGATATGAATATCATAATCGTAATCTGAACATATCAATACGATTGTCCATCTAGAAACAGAATTATTAGTCTATAAAGTTTTCTCATCAAAACCCATGTGGCGCAGCAAGCAAGGCAGCGACAAAGCAAGACGAATTGCGGGCGCATGTACATATGTATGTATGTATGTATATGTGTGCAAGCGTAGATCAGCGTGTGGCTGCAACATATGTACGTATATACGTACATATGTATGTATTTGTGCATGTAAAGCTAATTGTAAAAGAGTTATGATTTCTAAAAAAAACCTAACATGTCAAATAGAATATGCAGATCATATGCTGAAACTCTCATTACATTCCATTATATATTTTAAAAATTTTAAAACAATTAAAATAACAATGGAAACTCAAGCAACGTTGAGCAATGCAAATCAATTTTCGTATGCGTGTGCACATATACACACAAAAATCTTGGGCCGTTTTCTATGTTGCTATGCGTGCAAATTCTAAGAATCACAATTGTTTTTGAATTGCGTTAGAATTGTCTTGGAATTGTATTTGTATTTTCAGCCACTGCTTTAGTGTTTCTTTCGTATATGGCGAATTTCATTCGCTTTCGCTACTCTGCCGTTCAAGCGAGCCGTGGTGTGGATGGCTAAAGGGATGCAACGAATTTTAGGGTGTCGCAGGTTCTAGTCTCGCCTAAGCCTTTCATAATTTCTTATTTTTAATTATTTTTTTTATTATTTCTTTCTTTTCTTATTATTTATTATTTTGTATTTGACACCTTTGAAATTCAGTTGGTAGTTTAACTAATTGTGAATAAGTGCGTTTTTTTTTTAATTTCAAATATTTAATAGCATCATTTCTGAAAGTGTTTTTGTTTCAATTATATTTTATTCCGTTCAACAGAAAATAATGAACAAAAAAAAAGTCTGCCCAAATAACAAAAGCACGCGACATCTGCGGTTTTCCTATATGTATGCCCCACATGTACATTCAAAACTAGTGTAGCATGGTCTAAAACTTTAAACTTGCTAGATGGCGCTTTAGCAGTGAACTTATTTACTATGGCTATTACAGCTTCGAGTGGCATAAATATATTTCTTTTACAATTATGAAGTGTCTGTGTTAATTAAGGTAATGCCTGTTAATCGAGGAACGTCTATGCGTTGGGTCTATTTTTAATGATATTTAATAATATAAAATTTTTCAAATTTCAACTAATATAAGCGCCATCTATTATTATTTTTTTTGGTAATGCAATGTATATATACATGTACATATGTACATTTTGAACGTTACACGCATACATTATGTATACTTTCTGATTTATCCATATGGGTAATTCTCCAGAAAAGTCAACTTTTTGTCACGATCGACACTGTTTTTTGTAATTATCTTGAAAACGGATTAATTTTAGTACTAATCAAGAGCAATATATTTAACTATTTGTCAAAATAAAGAAGTTTTTGGCCATTTTCAGCACTAAAATTTATGCATTTTCAAGATAATTACAAAAAACCAAAACACAGTACAGATTATTATTTTATTTTATTAAAATTGGGTTCAGGGTATTATCTAATCGAGCACTCTCGACTAGAGTTTTCTTACTTGTTTAGATACTCCTTATCCGGATTTTCATTTATCAAATTAATCGTTTCTGTTTATTATTATAATGCAGTGTACCTTTTGATAGGTCAATTATTGCATTAATAGCTTTTAGTAAATTATAACCGACTAACAAATCTGCTTCCAGATTATCGATTTCATAAAATCTATAACGTTTACCGAAAATATTTATATTATGAGAATGTGTTATGATACTGTACCCATTGACAGTTTTTACTCTTTTTTTAATAACTAACTCTTCTGGGTTATCGTATATGCCTTTTTTAATATAACAAGCTGTAGCGCCTGTGTCTATTAATACCTTTAGGTTTTTGTTTATTTTTTTATCTATTCTGTAGATGAATGGGGGCTCTCCCCTTGCTCCTCTAAAATATGGTCCTCCTGAATGTTATTTACACGTATAACCTTTTTTGGTTGATGAGTTGTTTGAGAAGAGAATACTCTTTTGTTTGCCTGTTCTAAAATTGGATTCTGTTTAAAAGATGGGTTTTGTATTTGAACGGATCTATCTACATCCATTGGTTCTTGAAAGGGTTGGGGGTTAGATTGAATTTGATTTTGGGAGTTCTGATTGAAACGTAGATGATTGTCATATTTTTTATTGGATTGATTTGATTTATTATATTTTGGTTGTTCGATTTTGTTTGCATTGAACTGTTGTATATTAACGGAGTGATTATAAGCGAAATTAGCTCTTTGATAATTTGCTTCTAGCTCTTGGGCTTTAGCCAAGGCGTTGGGAAGGTTTTCTGGTTTAAGAGAAAACAAAATATTTGATAAAGATCCGTTAAGGCCTGCGATGAAAGCTCGCAAAGCGTTTTCTCTGTTTTTATTATTTAATTCGGTAATTACATTGGCCTTGTCGCCATATGTCATAATAGTTTTGTTTATCAGCTGGGTTAATTTTTATTAACCAGGTTATTATATTCGAGAACCGATAAGTTGCCCTGTCGTAAGACACTTAATTCTTGTTCTAAAATGTGCATCGGACGCCTGTCACTATATGCAAAATCTAATCTGGCAAGTATTGCCTCAAAGTTAAGTACGGTACCGTGATTAGTTAGGATATCATTTGCTCTACCTGTGACTTTGTTTCTAAGTATTGTTAAGGCACCTACATATTTTCTACTGCCCTCTTTATACATTCGCATAGCACCGCAAGCTGCTTCACGCCAGCTTACATATGCGTTTTGGTTTCCTGAAAACTCAGGTAAGGATTTAGCTATATCGAATGATTCGTCGCAACGAATTGTATCATTGATGGTGGATCGGGTCGTCCTTCCTTCCTTCTTTATTGTCTTGTCACTGATTTTGGGTTGCGACCTTTTGGTTCGGTCACACAGCACGATCTTTTCGTCTTAAGCTGCCTTTTGTTTTAGGCAGGCACAAACTTTTGTCGTTTTTAGATTCAGTTTTTTGTTTTAAGTCATATGACTTTTATTAGCGTTGTTGTGATTTTTTATTTAAATTTTGGTTTGAAGCACAAGCTGAAACTTGATGTTTCTTTTTGAGTTTAATTTTTTGACTCTTTTTATTTCACCTTTAGTTCGGCGGCGTACGATTACATAGAAAGATGTAGTTTCTTTTTATGTGTTTTTTATTTAACGTCTGCCCCACGTTGGGCGCCAATTAATCAACTTGCCTTTGCAAGTTAATAAAGAAATTTATTTTATTATAGTGAACGTAGTGTTCTTTTATTAAACTCCAAATTCGAACAAAAATGATCTTATGCTGCAAGTCAGCTAATGTTTATGTTAAAGCTTCCCTCATTAAAGCTCAAAGCTCAAAAGCTCGAAAGCTACGTGATTCTATATCGGAATTGTGAAATTATGAATTGTTTATATTAAAGCTTGGTTGCTGACTCAAAGAGCCCTTGGAAACTGCGCAGAGATTCTTATGTTAATGTTGAAGCCAAAACTGCTGACTCTGTGGGAATAGGGAATATTTATGTTTCAGCCGAGTGGCGTGATACTCTAGGTTGATTATGATTGGGGAGACTGAGTTATGCTATTTGAAAGTTGCTTACATTTATCATAAGAGTCGCTTGAGTAGAGGGGTGATAACTACCAGCAAGCATTTGGAAGACTGTTTTAACAGAAATCGTCTTGAGGAGTCTTTTTTGAGTCCCCTTGATGATTAAAAAATGATTAATCTCATGCGCGATCGAAAGAAGACTCGTAAATGACTCTTCCATATGCTCAAAATATGATTGGTTGAGAATACAAAAACAAAATGTAAAGCGATCGCCAATTGAGCATGCAGATGATTAGAATATGATCATTGCACCGTTGCTATGCAAACATATTCTGCTCTCTGGAATGCTCTCTATTGTTCTCTTGTGAAATCTAACGGATCTTAACTAAACAGTACTTTTAATGAGCACATGTGGAAACGTGCAAATTTTGTAATTTTTAAAGTTGCAATCGCGAAGTGCAAGCTGTCGTGAAGTGCGAGCTGTGCCGTGTCTAAAAAATATTAAAATATTAAAAACTAAACCGAGTGCAGAAAGGTGCTACATTGTGACGGTTATAAAAAGTATGTATTCTTTTAAAAAACTTGTGTAATATAATAACATTTCTCGTTTTATTCCTTTTAGATATTACTCATGCAAATAACAGACTGGCAAAACGGAAGTTATATATATAATATATATATATATGTATATGAATATTTTATGAATTTACTTTTTTGATTTTTTGTTTCTTTTGTAATGTAAAAATTAGTTTAAGATTATATATGCAAATAAAAAACTAAAATTTAATGAATTTAAAAATAAAATTATTTTTTCATTGCCCATTATTGGAAATAAGACTCGAGGAACAGTCTTATATGATTAAATTATGACTCGAAAAAGAGTCATAACTGATTGAAAGATGACTCGAGGAAGACTCTTTTATGATTAAATGATGACTCCAAAAAGCGTCATAAATGAATAAAAAGACGAGTCATAAGCGACTCATCAGGAAGAGTCGCGGCTAGGGCACCATTTTCTCCCGACGGGGGAGTCATTTATGATCAGAAAATGAGCGCATATATGACTATTTTCGATCAGTGCTCGACTCATAAAAGACTCATTTATGCTCTGTTAACATCAAAAATGCTTGCAGGGCTTGCGAGTGTGTATATGTACATATTTCAAGAATTGCGATTGTATTGTTTTGTTTTGTCACAAGCTGCTGATCAGCTGGTCAGCTGTGAATTTATTTAGGTTTAGCTAACGATTACATGTTGTTTTCAAAAGACCTAGGTTCGAATCCCGCTAGAAACTTTTTATTTATTAATCGAAAACTTATACATTTAATTTTTTAAATTCATTAATATTATTATATTTATGTTAAAATGCTTTTTGCCATCTTAGCAATTACTACTAAGCTATTATATGCATGAATTATGCAGTTGGCCACAACAAACTTCTTTGCCGATTTGCCACGCCCCCAGTGGGCGTAGACGCATATTTTTTTGGCAGTTCCTATAAAGAGCCGAGTCAAAATTGCCTGCAAAATTTGGTTGCTTACATTCCAAAAATGCGAAAATTACAGGGTGTTTTTCGATATGCCACGCCCCCAAAGAGGCTAAAAATTTTTTAGGTCATCGATAGAGGAGAACATTAGTAACTGAACAATCCAAATTTCAAGCTTCTAGCTCTAAAACTGTAGGAGATATATACTTTTGCGGTTTGCCACGCCCCCTGTGGGCGTAGATATATCTACCATAGCTTATTGGTCTTGGGTTGTCAACCCGAGTATACATGCAAAATTTCAAGTCTCTAGTGTCAATAGTGTTCAAAATATAGCACAATTTGAAAAATCACTATATACTCAGGTCCGATTTGCCACGTCCCAATGGGCGTAGACATATAACTTTTTGATCGATCTTCTTAGAATCATAACATTAACTCACATGCATTTCAGCGTTCTAGCTTTAACGGTGTAGAAGATACGTATTTCCCGATTTGCCACGACCCCAATGGGCGTAGATATATTCGCCATAGCTTTTTGAACTTGGGTTGTCACCCCGAGTATACATTCCAAATTGCAACTCTCTAGAGCATCATCAAGTATGATAACTTGACTATGGGCGGAAGATTTTTCCGATTTGCCACGCCCCTAGTGGGCGGGTCGGGAAAATTTTTACACTTTATAATTCGGGAACATACATGAGTATATGTTTAAAATTTCAAGTCTCTAGCTCTAATAGCGCCGAAAAATATTGCGTTCATACGGACAGACGGACAGACGGACGGACAGCAAGACGGACATTGCACAAACCCAATATACTCTTTTTCCCTTTTTAAGGGAACAGAGTATAAATATTAATGAATTGAAAAAATAAAATTTATAAGTTTTCAAAGTTTCCAGCAGGAATAACATGAATCGTTAGCTAAACCTAAATAAGTTCACTGCTGAACCCATTGAAAATGGGAATTCATGTATTAATGGTTTTATGAAAATGTATGTAATAGGCAGAAAGAGATGCGCATACCCCACAAAGTATATATATTCTTGATCCATTGACCCATTGAAAATGGGAATTCAGGGTATAATGGGTTTGTGAAAATGTATGTAACAGGCAGAAGGAGACGTCGCAGACCCCACAAAATATATATATTCTTGATCAGCAGAAAAAAATAAGTTGATTGAGCCCTGTTCGTCTGTTCGGAAACTACAAATGAACACTCGTATGCTAGTTACGCAGTACGAGTTTATTTTGTTTTTTTCGATAACTCATACCATTTCCAAATTATCGATAAAAAATAGGAAATTCGTTTACATTTTTAGGTTTTTTGGGCATAACTTCTTCATTTATACATGTATGCTACAGGCATCAAGAATATCGCACACAAGTACATATATGATTACACAGTCGATTGAACCACAGCTTAGCTAGGGGTAGAATTGATTTAAGTTATTGGTTGCAAATTTCGATTTGAACAAGACGGACTTCGTTTGTTTGAAAGTCGGTTAAAAAGTGAAAAGTCGATCGCGTTACAACACAGTGTAGTGACAATACTCTAAATGCACCGCAGAATCTGTGTGAAGGAAACCGAAGCAATTCACGTTAATTTCGGCGTTTGATTCAATTCGCTAAAAGCAGTCTGGAACTTAATTGTTCGATTGCCCATCGGTGGACGATAATTCTGTAGGGTCCGCCCGCACCGCATCGATAGACAGCAACAACGACACATTAACCGTCAGAACGAAAATTTGCAAAACAGAGGTATGGTGAACAACGCAGAGCAGGTGATTACAGCTACGGTTGCCCAAATTTTGACAGAACAACTTCCAACACTAGTGAAACAACTAGTTACCCCTCCAGGAAATTTAATGATCAGGATGATAATGATGATGATAGCAGATCTGAACATAACTGACAATAAAAATCTGAACAATCTGAACGATCTAAACAAAGTACAGAACATTGTCAAAGAGTGTGGACCGCATACTCTCGATATATGCAAGCCAAATCGGTTCACCAACGTACAATGGCATATTGCATACCGTGAGGAATAAGATCACCGATAATGCTGATACGGCCCTCGAGTCGTACAACGTGCCCCTAAATTGGAGTACCATCTCCAAGTGTCTCATACTGCATTATGCAGATAAAAGAGATATAGGGACGCTAGAATACCAGATGACCATGTTAATACAGAGCAACAACCAGACGGTAGAACAGTTTTACCAGGTTGTCTACAACCATCTAACACTAATACTGAACAAAGTAGGATGTATGGAACTCAATAGAGAGTCCGAGATCCTCATGACCAAAATGTACAGGGAAAAAGCATTAGATACCTTCATCAGAGGTTTGAGAGGAGACTTGCCGCGTATTCTTTGCCTAAAACTAGAAAATCAAAGCTATAAAAAAACATGGCTTTCAATAAAACCCAACAAGCTGGTCATAAAGTCGCAGCACGAAGTGTGTTACCACCTATGTTACCACGTGGTATAGCTCAATATTCACAGAACGCTCCCCAAATGATAAGAACAGTCCCTATAAGCCTCAATTCCCAAATGCCAAAAGAGGCCGCATGGCTAAATAATACTAATAATGCACACCAATACAGCAGACAACCATTTTATCAAACGCATCTTCCCGACCATTAGCACCCAAATCGCCACCACGTCCCGAACCAATTGACCAGAGCATCCAGACACGGATGGTAAACTACATGAATAGACCCAATTTCGAGACTGGAAAAAGACCTCCACCGTTAGCAAACCCAACCGATAAAAGACAATGAAATTTTAATATTCAAACAAGAGAGGAACATCCCGACAATGGCAACAGTGACGCTTACTTGACTATGGAAGAATACGTACAGACAATCGCAACTTACGAGCAACAGACCGAGAACGAACAATCACTACAAGAATACACACAACAAATAGAGCAAATCAACAACGAACAAGAAAACTCCATCGAACAAGCTAACATCAATTTTTTAGGATTACCAGCTCTTCGCTTGCTTACATAGAATCACTAACCATACAACACATAGACTGGACAAGAAGAACAAACTTTTTTCACGCACAAAAATATGAGCGAATTGCCGCACAACTTCGTATTTTTTCGGTTTGGGCAATTCGATCTCGGGCAGTCAAAATATGAAACGACAAATTCATTGCGCTGCCAGCGGTCGACCGGGATGGTCATATTTTCATATGAGCATTTTCTATGAGCTATTTTACTTTACTCTACCTCTCTCTTTTTTCTTTCTCTATCTCACTCTATGCGAGCACAAGCCGGTTGCCCACAAAAAATTGAAATTTGTTCGCGAGTGACGATTCGCGACGATCCCGTCTGCCATTCTTAGTAAGAGTATGCCGAACTCTCAAACGGCTTTGCCATGCTCATGCAAAATTTTAGTGTTTTCGTAAAGATTTTTGGGAAGGATATGAAAGCGCTGATGTTCATAAGCATTACTTTTTCGCGATGAGCATGCACACACACATTGCCCTAGAATTGCTACAGGCAGCAAAAGTTTCGCACACTGTCACATAAATGCTCATACATGTAGCAAGACACAGTAAATGTGTGTGTGCATGCTCATCGCGAAAAAGTAATGCTTATGCACATCAGCGCTTTCATATCCTTCCCAAAAATCTTTACGAAAACACTAAAATTTTGCATTAGTGATAGAATGTAAGACAACAAGCGGAGAGATACTCAAAATCTTAATAGACACAGGTTCAAACTGAAATATAAAATAACTCATCATAAAATTGCTAATCTTTTTATAGAAAAGATATCCATGTAACATTTTTCCTGTTGCCCACGTTAAAAACATTCGACGTAATCCTGGGCAATGATAGCCTTAAAGAACTGGACGCTATAATCCACAACAGCAAAAATCAATTGATAATTAAAAATACCATGGTTATACCCTTCAGACAGCAAGACAAGCAAGACAAGCGGCATCGAACAGAAGCAAAGATTAAACCAATTAGTTAAAAAATATCCCAATTTATTTGCCACCCCAAACGAAAAATTAACTTACACAACAAAGGTAATGGCAGCAGTGTTGCCATTTTAGCATATTTAATGCTAGATCTAGCAAATGCAATGCGTAATGGAATTTTAAAATTATTTTCTACCATATTTCGTTCAAAAATTTTCGGTCTTACTACTTTGCGGAAACTTGCTTGAGTACCACTAACCATACAACACATAGACTGGACAACTAGAACAAACTCTTTTCACGCACCAGCATATGAGCCTAGGGACCACTCAACTTCGTATTTTTTCGGTTTGGGCAATTCAGGCTCGGGCAGTCAAAATATGATCCGACGAATTCATTGCGGTGCAATCGCTCAACCGACGTGGGCATATTTTCATATGAGCGCGTTCTATGTGCTATTTTTCTTTACTCTCTCTCTCTCTTTTTTCTCTCTCACTCTCAGTCTATGCGAGCAAAAGCCAGCAGCCCACAAAAATTGAAATTTGTTCGCGAGTGGCGATTCGCGACGATCCCATCTGCCCATCTTAGTAAGAGTATGCCGAACTCTTAAACGGCTTTGCCATTCTCATACAAAATTTTAGTGTTTTCGTAATAATTTTTGGGAAGGGTATGAAAACGCTGATGTGCATAGGCATTACTTTTTCGCGATGAGCATGCACACACACATTTACTGCGTCTTGCTACATGTATGAGCATTTATGTGACAGTGTGCGACAGTGTGCCTGTAGCAATTCCAGGGCCCAACATGGGCCCATGCCCATGGTCAAATGCTGCAATAGAGAGGATATTGTTGTCGTGTGATGATAGATTGACTTTATTAACATATGTACATAGATCAGTATGTACTTAACAGCATATATGAGCTAGAATTGCCATATCAACAGATATTCAGCCAAATGAACATAGTAAAGACGAAACTGAGAGACAAAATGAGTATTAAATCTTTAAACTCAGTATTAAATATAAGGTTTGTTTTAGAAATATATATTTCTTTTACAATTATGAAGTGTCTGTGTTAATTAAGGTAATGCCTGTTAATCGAGGAACGTCTATGCGTTGGGTCTATTTTTAATGATATTTAATAATATAAAATTTTTCAAATTTCAACTAATATAAGCGCCATCTATTATTATTTTTTTTGGTAATGCAATGTATATATACATGTACATATGTACATTTTGAACGTTACACGCATACATTATGTATACTTTCTGATTTATCCATATGGGTAATTCTCCAGAAAAGTCAACTTTTTGTCACGATCGACACTGTTTTTTGTAATTATCTTGAAAACGGATTAATTTTAGTACTAATCAAGAGCAATATATTTAAGTATTTGTCAAAATAAAGAAGTTTTTTGGCCATTTTCAGCACTAAAATTTATGCATTTTCAAGATAATTACAAAAAACCAAAACACAGTACAGATTATTATTTTATTTTATTAAAATTGGGTTCAGGGTATTATCTAATCGAGCACTCTCGACTAGAGTTTTCTTACTTGTTTAGATACTCCTTATCCGGATTTTCATTTATCAAATTAATCGTTTCTGTTTTATTATTATAATGCAGTGTACCTTTTGATAGGTCAATTATTGCATTAATAGCTTTTAGTAAATTATAACCGACTAACAAATCTGCTTCCAGATTATCGATTTCATAAAATCTATAACGTTTACCGAAAATATTTATATTATGAGAATGTGTTATGATACTGTACCCATTGACAGTTTTTACTCTTTTTTTAATAACTAACTCTTCTGGGTTATCGTATATGCCTTTTTTAATATAACAAGCTGTAGCGCCTGTGTCTATTAATACCTTTAGGTTTTTGTTTATTTTTTTATCTATTCTGTAGATGAATGGGGGCTCTCCCCTTGCTCCTCTAAAATATGGTCCTCCTGAATGTTATTTACACGTATAACCTTTTTTGGTTGATGAGTTGTTTGAGAAGAGAATACTCTTTTGTTTGCCTGTTCTAAAATTGGATTCTGTTTAAAAGATGGGTTTTGTATTTGAACGGATCTATCTACATCCATTGGTTCTTGAGGGGGTTGGGGGTTAGATTGAATTTGATTTTGGGAGTTCTGATTGAAACGTAGATGATTGTCATATTTTTTATTGGATTGATTTGATTTATTATATTTTGGTTGTTCGATTTTGTTTGCATTGAACTGTTGTATATTAACGGAGTGATTATAAGCGAAATTAGCTATTTGATAATTTGCTTCTAGCTCTTGGGCTTTAGCCAAGGCGTTGGGAAGGTTTTCTGGTTTAAGAGAAAACAAAATATTTGATAAAGATCCGTTAAGGCCTGCGATGAAAGCTCGCAAAGCGTTTTCTCTGTTTTTATTATTTAATTCGGTAATTACATTGGCCTTGTCGCCATATGTCATAATAGTTTTGTTTATCAGCTGGGTTAATTTTTTATTAACCAGGTTATTATATTCGAGAACCGATAAGTTGCCCTGTCGTAAGACACTTAATTCTTGTTCTAAAATGTGCATCGGACGCCTGTCACTATATGCAAAATCTAATCTGGCAAGTATTGCCTCAAAGTTAAGTACGGTACCGTGATTAGTTAGGATATCATTTGCTCTACCTGTGACTTTGTTTCTAAGTATTGTTAAGGCACCTACATATTTTCTACTGCCCTCTTTATACATTCGCATAGCACCGCAAGCTGCTTCACGCCAGCTTACATATGCGTTTTGGTTTCCTGAAAACTCAGGTAAGGATTTAGCTATATCGAATGATTCGTCGCAACGAATTGTATCATTGATGGTGGATCGGGTCGTCCTTCCTTCCTTCTTTATTGTCTTGTCACTGATTTTGGGTTGCGACCTTTTGGTTCGGTCACACAGCACGATCTTTTCGTCTTAAGCTGCCTTTTGTTTTAGGCAGGCACAAACTTTTGTCGTTTTTAGATTCAGTTTTTTTGTTTTAAGTCATATGACTTTTATTAGCGTTGTTGTGATTTTTTATTTAAATTTTGGTTTGAAGCACAAGCTGAAACTTGATGTTTCTTTTTGAGTTTAATTTTTTGACTCTTTTTATTTCACCTTTAGTTCGGCGGCGTACGATTACATAGAAAGATGTAGTTTCTTTTTATGTGTTTTTTATTTAACGTCTGCCCCACGTTGGGCGCCAATTAATCAACTTGCCTTTGCAAGTTAATAAAGAAATTTATTTTATTATAGTGAACGTAGTGTTCTTTTATTAAACTCCAAATTCGAACAAAAATGATCTTATGCTGCAAGTCAGCTAATGTTTATGTTAAAGCTTCCCTCATTAAAGCTCAAAGCTCAAAAGCTCGAAAGCTACGTGATTCTATATCGGAATTGTGAAATTATGAATTGTTTATATTAAAGCTTGGTTGCTGACTCAAAGAGCCCTTGGAAACTGCGCAGAGATTCTTATGTTAATGTTGAAGCCAAAACTGCTGACTCTGTGGGAATAGGGAATATTTATGTTTCAGCCGAGTGGCGTGATACTCTAGGTTGATTATGATTGGGGAGACTGAGTTATGCTATTTGAAAGTTGCTTACATTTATCATAAGAGTCGCTTGAGTAGAGGGGTGATAACTACCAGCAAGCATTTGGAAGACTGTTTTAACAGAAATCGTCTTGAGGAGTCTTTTTTGAGTCCCCTTGATGATTAAAAAATGATTAATCTCATGCGCGATCGAAAGAAGACTCGTAAATGACTCTTCCATATGCTCAAAATATGATTGGTTGAGAATACAAAAACAAAATGTAAAGCGATCGCCAATTGAGCATGCAGATGATTAGAATATGATCATTGCACCGTTGCTATGCAAACATATTCTGCTCTCTGGAATGCTCTCTATTGTTCTCTTGTGAAATCTAACGGATCTTAACTAAACAGTACTTTTAATGAGCACATGTGGAAACGTGCAAATTTTGTAATTTTTAAAGTTGCAATCGCGAAGTGCAAGCTGTCGTGAAGTGCGAGCTGTGCCGTGTCTAAAAAATATTAAAATATTAAAAACTAAACCGAGTGCAGAAAGGTGCTACATTGTGACGGTTATAAAAAGTATGTATTCTTTTAAAAAACTTGTGTAATATAATAACATTTCTCGTTTTATTCCTTTTAGATATTACTCATGCAAATAACAGACTGGCAAAACGGAAGTTATATATATAATATATATATATATGTATATGAATATTTTATGAATTTACTTTTTTGATTTTTTTGTTTCTTTTGTAATGTAAAAATTAGTTTAAGATTATATATGCAAATAAAAAACTAAAATTTAATGAATTTAAAAATAAAATTATTTTTTCATTGCCCATTATTGGAAATAAGACTCGAGGAACAGTCTTATATGATTAAATTATGACTCGAAAAAGAGTCATAACTGATTGAAAGATGACTCGAGGAAGACTCTTTTATGATTAAATGATGACTCCAAAAAGCGTCATAAATGAATAAAAAGACGAGTCATAAGCGACTCATCAGGAAGAGTCGCGGCTAGGGCACCATTTTCTCCCGACGGGGGAGTCATTTATGTTCAGAAAATGAGCGCATATATGACTATTTTCGATCAGTGCTCGACTCATAAAAGACTCATTTATGCTCTGTTAACATCAAAAATGCTTGCAGGGCTTGCGAGTGTGTATATGTACATATTTCAAAAATTGCGATTGTATTGTTTTGTTTTGTCACAAGCTGCTGATCAGCTGGTCAGCTGTGAATTTATTTAGGTTTAGCTAACGATTACATGTTGTTTTCAAAAGACCTAGGTTCGAATCCCGCTAGAAACTTTTTATTTATTAATCGAAAACTTATACATTTAATTTTTTAAATTCATTAATATTATTATATTTATGTTAAAATGCTTTTTGCCATCTTAGCAATTACTACTAAGCTATTATATGCATGAATTATGCAGTTGGCCACAACAAACTTCTTTGCCGATTTGCCACGCCCCCAGTGGGCGTAGACGCATATTTTTTTGGCAGTTCCTATAAAGAGCCGAGTCAAAATTGCCTGCAAAATTTGGTTGCTTACATTCCAAAAATGCGAAAATTACAGGGTGTTTTTCGATATGCCACGCCCCCAAAGAGGCTAAAAATTTTTTAGGTCATCGATAGAGGAGAACATTAGTAACTGAACAATCCAAATTTCAAGCTTCTAGCTCTAAAACTGTAGGAGATATATACTTTTGCGGTTTGCCACGCCCCCTGTGGGCGTAGATATATCTACCATAGCTTATTGGTCTTGGGTTGTCAACCCGAGTATACATGCAAAATTTCAAGTCTCTAGTGTCAATAGTGTTCAAAATATAGCACAATTTGAAAAATCACTATATACTCAGGTCCGATTTGCCACGTCCCAATGGGCGTAGACATATAACTTTTTGATCGATCTTCTTAGAATCATAACATTAACTCACATGCATTTCAGCGTTCTAGCTTTAACGGTGTAGAAGATACGTATTTCCCGATTTGCCACGACCCCAATGGGCGTAGATATATTCGCCATAGCTTTTTGAACTTGGGTTGTCACCCCGAGTATACATTCCAAATTGCAACTCTCTAGAGCATCATCAAGTATGATAACTTGACTATGGGCGGAAGATTTTTCCGATTTGCCACGCCCCTAGTGGGCGGGTCGGGAAAATTTTTACACTTTATAATTCGGGAACATACATGAGTATATGTTTAAAATTTCAAGTCTCTAGCTCTAATAGCGCCGAAAAATATTGCGTTCATACGGACAGACGGACAGACGGACGGACAGCAAGACGGACATTGCACAAACCCAATATACTCTTTTTCCCTTTTTAAGGGAACAGAGTATAAATATTAATGAATTGAAAAAATAAAATTTATAAGTTTTCAAAGTTTCCAGCAGGAATAACATGAATCGTTAGCTAAACCTAAATAAGTTCACTGCTGAACCCATTGAAAATGGGAATTCATGTATTAATGGTTTTATGAAAATGTATGTAATAGGCAGAAAGAGATGCGCATACCCCACAAAGTATATATATTCTTGATCCATTGACCCATTGAAAATGGGAATTCAGGGTATAATGGGTTTGTGAAAATGTATGTAACAGGCAGAAGGAGACGTCGCAGACCCCACAAAATATATATATTCTTGATCAGCAGAAAAAAATAAGTTGATTGAGCCCTGTTCGTCTGTTCGGAAACTACAAATGAACACTCGTATGCTAGTTACGCAGTACGAGTTTATTTTGTTTTTTTCGATAACTCATACCATTTCCAAATTATCGATAAAAAATAGGAAATTCGTTTACATTTTTAGGTTTTTTGGGCATAACTTCTTCATTTATACATGTATGCTACAGGCATCAAGAATATCGCACACAAGTACATATATGATTACACAGTCGATTGAACCACAGCTTAGCTAGGGGTAGAATTGATTTAAGTTATTGGTTGCAAATTTCGATTTGAACAAGACGGACTTCGTTTGTTTGAAAGTCGGTTAAAAAGTGAAAAGTCGATCGCGTTACAACACAGTGTAGTGACAATACTCTAAATGCACCGCAGAATCTGTGTGAAGGAAACCGAAGCAATTCACGTTAATTTCGGCGTTTGATTCAATTCGCTAAAAGCAGTCTGGAACTTAATTGTTCGATTGCCCATCGGTGGACGATAATTCTGTAGGGTCCGCCCGCACCGCATCGATAGACAGCAACAACGACACATTAACCGTCAGAACGAAAATTTGCAAAACAGAGGTATGGTGAACAACGCAGAGCAGGTGATTACAGCTACGGTTGCCCAAATTTTGACAGAACAACTTCCAACACTAGTGAAACAACTAGTTACCCCTCCAGGAAATTTAATGATCAGGATGATAATGATGATGATAGCAGATCTGAACATAACTGACAATAAAAATCTGAACAATCTGAACGATCTAAACAAAGTACAGAACATTGTCAAAGAGTGTGGACCGCATACTCTCGATATATGCAAGCCAAATCGGTTCACCAACGTACAATGGCATATTGCATACCGTGAGGAATAAGATCACCGATAATGCTGATACGGCCCTCGAGTCGTACAACGTGCCCCTAAATTGGAGTACCATCTCCAAGTGTCTCATACTGCATTATGCAGATAAAAGAGATATAGGGACGCTAGAATACCAGATGACCATGTTAATACAGAGCAACAACCAGACGGTAGAACAGTTTTACCAGGTTGTCTACAACCATCTAACACTAATACTGAACAAAGTAGGATGTATGGAACTCAATAGAGAGTCCGAGATCCTCATGACCAAAATGTACAGGGAAAAAGCATTAGATACCTTCATCAGAGGTTTGAGAGGAGACTTGCCGCGTATTCTTTGCCTAAAACTAGAAAATCAAAGCTATAAAAAAACATGGCTTTCAATAAAACCCAACAAGCTGGTCATAAAGTCGCAGCACGAAGTGTGTTACCACCTATGTTACCACGTGGTATAGCTCAATATTCACAGAACGCTCCCCAAATGATAAGAACAGTCCCTATAAGCCTCAATTCCCAAATGCCAAAAGAGGCCGCATGGCTAAATAATACTAATAATGCACACCAATACAGCAGACAACCATTTTATCAAACGCATCTTCCCGACCATTAGCACCCAAATCGCCACCACGTCCCGAACCAATTGACCAGAGCATCCAGACACGGATGGTAAACTACATGAATAGACCCAATTTCGAGACTGGAAAAAGACCTCCACCGTTAGCAAACCCAACCGATAAAAGACAATGAAATTTTAATATTCAAACAAGAGAGGAACATCCCGACAATGGCAACAGTGACGCTTACTTGACTATGGAAGAATACGTACAGACAATCGCAACTTACGAGCAACAGACCGAGAACGAACAATCACTACAAGAATACACACAACAAATAGAGCAAATCAACAACGAACAAGAAAACTCCATCGAACAAGCTAACATCAATTTTTTAGGATTACCAGCTCTTCGCTTGCTTACATAGAATCACTAACCATACAACACATAGACTGGACAAGAAGAACAAACTTTTTTCACGCACAAAAATATGAGCGAATTGCCGCACAACTTCGTATTTGTTCGGTTTGGGCAATTCGATCTCGGGCAGTCAAAATATGAAACGACAAATTCATTGCGCTGCCAGCGGTCGACCGGGATGGTCATATTTTCATATGAGCATTTTCTATGAGCTATTTTACTTTACTCTACCTCTCTCTTTTTTCTTTCTCTATCTCACTCTATGCGAGCACAAGCCGGTTGCCCACAAAAAATTGAAATTTGTTCGCGAGTGACGATTCGCGACGATCCCGTCTGCCATTCTTAGTAAGAGTATGCCGAACTCTCAAACGGCTTTGCCATGCTCATGCAAAATTTTAGTGTTTTCGTAAAGATTTTTGGGAAGGATATGAAAGCGCTGATGTTCATAAGCATTACTTTTTCGCGATGAGCATGCACACACACATTGCCCTAGAATTGCTACAGGCAGCAAAAGTTTCGCACACTGTCACATAAATGCTCATACATGTAGCAAGACACAGTAAATGTGTGTGTGCATGCTCATCGCGAAAAAGTAATGCTTATGCACATCAGCGCTTTCATATCCTTCCCAAAAATCTTTACGAAAACACTAAAATTTTGCATTAGTGATAGAATGTAAGACAACAAGCGGAGAGATACTCAAAATCTTAATAGACACAGGTTCAAACTGAAATATAAAAATAACTCATCATAAAATTGCTAATCTTTTTATAGAAAAGATATCCATGTAACATTTTTCCTGTTGCCCACGTTAAAAACATTCGACGTAATCCTGGGCAATGATAGCCTTAAAGAACTGGACGCTATAATCCACAACAGCAAAAATCAATTGATAATTAAAAATACCATGGTTATACCCTTCAGACAGCAAGACAAGCAAGACAAGCGGCATCGAACAGAAGCAAAGATTAAACCAATTAGTTAAAAAATATCCCAATTTATTTGCCACCCCAAACGAAAAATTAACTTACACAACAAAGGTAATGGCAGCAGTGTTGCCATTTTAGCATATTTAATGCTAGATCTAGCAAATGCAATGCGTAATGGAATTTTAAAATTATTTTCTACCATATTTCGTTCAAAAATTTTCGGTCTTACTACTTTGCGGAAACTTGCTTGAGTACCACTAACCATACAACACATAGACTGGACAACTAGAACAAACTCTTTTCACGCACCAGCATATGAGCCTAGGGACCACTCAACTTCGTATTTTTTCGGTTTGGGCAATTCAGGCTCGGGCAGTCAAAATATGATCCGACGAATTCATTGCGGTGCAATCGCTCAACCGACGTGGGCATATTTTCATATGAGCGCGTTCTATGTGCTATTTTTCTTTACTCTCTCTCTCTCTTTTTTCTCTCTCACTCTCAGTCTATGCGAGCAAAAGCCAGCAGCCCACAAAAATTGAAATTTGTTCGCGAGTGGCGATTCGCGACGATCCCATCTGCCCATCTTAGTAAGAGTATGCCGAACTCTTAAACGGCTTTGCCATTCTCATACAAAATTTTAGTGTTTTCGTAATAATTTTTGGGAAGGGTATGAAAACGCTGATGTGCATAGGCATTACTTTTTCGCGATGAGCATGCACACACACATTTACTGCGTCTTGCTACATGTATGAGCATTTATGTGACAGTGTGCGACAGTGTGCCTGTAGCAATTCCAGGGCCCAACATGGGCCCATGCCCATGGTCAAATGCTGCAATAGAGAGGATATTGTTGTCGTGTGATGATAGATTGACTTTATTAACATATGTACATAGATCAGTATGTACTTAACAGCATATATGAGCTAGAATTGCCATATCAACAGATATTCAGCCAAATGAACATAGTAAAGACGAAACTGAGAGACAAAATGAGTATTAAATCTTTAAACTCAGTATTAAATATAAGGTTTGTTTTAGAAATAGTTAATTATTTTATGTTTATGACCCATACATTTTAAAGATATGGATTGCGCCGTCATGGCAATTGTTGCTACAATTATCAATTGCCACAGGAATATTTAAATTTAATTCGATCGAGTGAGAAATATACTGATTCAAATGATTACGAATTGGATGAAATTATAACACAATTAGAAATACATATTTTTATATATTTTTCTGGGTTGTTTTATTTATAGCTTATTTTTTAGCCTATTTTTTTTTTAAGTTTCTGCTTATTATAGCCTGTATTTTTGTGAAATCTAACATATTTTGACGCTCAAAATCTGGAATCGCTGAATGGCAGAAATTCGAACCAGGACAGATTCACCCGTACATTCAAAATTCTACCAATTCCCAATGTCTTTGAAAAACGAAGTCCATAAATAAGTACAAGAGCTCTTAGAGGACGGAATCATTCGCCCATCCCTTACAACTCACCTGTGTGGATTGTCCAAAAAGAAAAATGGACCGCCCCCAAGAGAAAAACTATAGAATGGTTATTGAATATAGGAAGCTTAATTGGAAATTATAGCTGACAAATAACCGTTCCAGAAATCAATGAGGTACTAGCACAACTTGGAAATAATACAATTTTCTCAGTGCTAGACTTAAACAAGTAAGAACGTTGCAGTTTGGCGCAACTAACTACGATATACTTTGTTCACATAGGTGCATCTTATTTATTTAATAAACATTTAATTAACGAAATATTTCGGCAATTAGAAAACGTACATGGCAAGAAACAAACGTTTTTCCTACGCATACATACAGATTTATACATGTACATACTATACGAGTATACACTATTTTCTATGTATACATACAAAAGCTTGCATGCCAGAATATTCTAAGAATTGTGACTGAATTGGGAATTTTTCGATCGTTACTTTAGTTTTGTCAGAGACGCTCTAGCAATGCCTTATTTGGTTTTAGTTAACACAGCTCATATTAGGTCAGTGGCGCTGATGGTAAGCGCTATGCAAGCTATACTTGGGTGCGTGGGTTCGAATCCCGCAAAAAACTTTTTTTTTTTTTTTTCAAAAATTATTATTTTTAAATTTTTTTTTATATTTGTATATTTATTATAAAATGCTTGCTGCCAATTGATAATCATTTATAAACATACGCATATGAATTGTGCATTTAAGCTAAAACTAAAACAACTTTTCCGATTTGCCACGCTGCTTGCTTGGCAAGCAGTTTTTCTATGCATGCATATATGTATGTATGTATGTACACAGATGTTTGTATTTGTGTATACACATCCAAGTGTGTATACATATTGCTAGAAGTGCGATTGTATTGTTTCGTTTTGTCACAAGCTGCTGATCAGCTGGTCAGCTGATCAGCTGTGAATTTATTTAGGTTTAGCTAACGATTACATGTTGTTTTCAAAAGACCTAGGTTCGAATCCCGCTGGAAACTTTTTATTTATTAATCGAAAACTTATAAATTTTATTTTTTAAATTCATTGATATTATTATATTTATGTTAAAATGCTTTCTTCCATCTTAGCAATTGCTACTAAGCTATTATATGCATGAATTATGCAGTTGGCCACAACAAACTTCTTTGCCGAGTTTTTGCCAGTTCTTAGAAAGAGCCGAGGCTAACATGCCTGCAAAATTTGGTTGCTTATATTCCAAAAATGCGAAAATTACAGGGTATTTTTCGATATGCCACGCCCCCAAAGAGGCTGAAAAATTATTTTTCTAGCTTTAACGGTGTAGAAGATACGTATTTCCCGATTTGCCACGCCCCAAATGGGCGTAGATATATCCGCCATAGCTTTTTGAACTTGGGTTGTCACCCCGAGTATACATTCCAAATTGCAACTCTCTAGAGCATCATCAAGTATGATAACTTGACTATGGGCGGAAGATTTTTCCGATTTGCCACGCCCCTAGTGGGCGGGTCGGGAAAATTTTTACACTTTATAATTCGGGAACATACATGAGTATATGTTTAAAATTTCAAGTCTCTAGTTCTAATAGCGCCGAAAAATATTGCGTTCATACGGACAGACGGACAGACGGACGGACAGCAACACGGACATTGCACAAACCCAATATACTCTTTTTCCCCTTTTTAAGGGAACAGAGTATAAATATTAATGAATTGAAAAAATAAAATTTATAAGTTTTCAAAGTTTCCAGCAGGAATAACATGAATCGTTAGCTAAACCTAAATAAGTTCACTGCTGAACCCATTGAAAATGGGAATTCATGTATTAATGGTTTTATGAAAATGTATGTAATAGGCAGAAAGAGATGCGCATACCCCACAAAGTATATATATTCTTGATCCATTGACCCATTGAAAATGGGAATTCAGGGTATAATGGGTTTGTGAAAATGTATGTAACAGGCAGAAGGAGACGTCGCAGACCCCACAAAATATATATATTCTTGATCAGCAGAAAAAAATAAGTTGATTGAGCCCTGTTCGTCTGTTCGGAAACTACAAATGAACACTCGTATGCTAGTTACGCAGTACGAGTTTATTTTGTTTTTTTCGATAACTCATACCATTTCCAAATTATCGATAAAAAATAGGAAATTCGTTTACATTTTTAGGTTTTTTGGGCATAACTTCTTCATTTATACATGTATGCTACAGGCATCAAGAATATCGCACACAAGTACATAAATGATTACACAGTCGATTGAACCACAGCTTAGCTAGGGGTAGAATTGATTTAAGTTATTGGTTGCAAATTTCGATTTGAACAAGACGGACTTCGTTTGTTTGAAAGTCGGTTAAAAAGTGAAAAGTCGATCGCGTTACAACACAGTGTAGTGACAATACTCTAAATGCACCGCAGAATCTGTGTGAAGGAAACCGAAGCAATTCACGTTAATTTCGGAGTTTGATTCAATTCGCTAAAAGCAGTCTGGAACTTAATTGTTCGATTGCCCATCGGTGGATGATAATTCTGTAGGGTCCGCCCGCACCGCATCGATAGACAGCAACAACGACACATTAACCGTCAGAACGAAAATTTGCAAAACAGAGGTATGGTGAACAACGCAGAGCAGGTGATTACAGCTACGGTTGCCCAAATTTTGACAGAACAACTTCCAACACTAGTGAAACAACTAGTTACCCCTCCAGGAAATTTAATGATCAGGATGATAATGATGATGATAGCAGATCTGAACATAACTGACAATAAAAATCTGAACAATCTGAACGATCTAAACAAAGTACAGAACATTGTCAAAGAGTGTGGACCGCATACTCTCGATATATGCAAGCCAAATCGGTTCACCAACGTACAATGGCATATTGCATACCGTGAGGAATAAGATCACCGATAATGCTGATACGGCCCTCGAGTCGTACAACGTGCCCCTAAATTGGAGTACCATCTCCAAGTGTCTCATACTGCATTATGCAGATAAAAGAGATATAGGGACGCTAGAATACCAGATGACCATGTTAATACAGAGCAACAACCAGACGGTAGAACAGTTTTACCAGGTTGTCTACAACCATCTAACACTAATACTGAACAAAGTAGGATGTATGGAACTCAATAGAGAGTCCGAGATCCTCATGACCAAAATGTACAGGGAAAAAGCATTAGATACCTTCATCAGAGGTTTGAGAGGAGACTTGCCGCGTATTCTTTGCCTAAAACTAGAAAATCAAAGCTATAAAAAAACATGGCTTTCAATAAAACCCAACAAGCTGGTCATAAAGTCGCAGCACGAAGTGTGTTACCACCTATGTTACCACGTGGTATAGCTCAATATTCACAGAACGCTCCCCAAATGATAAGAACAGTCCCTATAGGCCTCAATTCCCAAATGCCAAAAGAGGCCGCATGGCTAAATAATACTAATAATGCACACCAATACAGCAGACAACCATTTTATCAAACGCATTTTCCCGACCATTAGCACCCAAATCGCCACCACGTCCCGAACCAATTGACCAGAGCATCCAGACACGGATGGTAAACTACATGAATAGACCCAATTTCGAGACTGGAAAAAGACCTCCACCGTTAGCAAACCCAACCGATAAAAGACAATGAAATTTTAATATTCAAACAAGAGAGGAACATCCCGACAATGGCAACAGTGACGCTTACTTGACTATGGAAGAATACGTACAGACAATCGCAACTTACGAGCAACAGACCGAGAACGAACAATCACTACAAGAATACACACAACAAATAGAGCAAATCAACAACGAACAAGAAAACTCCATCGAACAAGCTAACATCAATTTTTTAGGATTACCAGCTCTTCGCTTGCTTACATAGAATCACTAACCATACAACACATAGACTGGACAAGAAGAACAAACTTTTTTCACGCACAAATATATGAGCGAATTGACGCACAACTTCGTATTTGTTCGGTTTGGGCCGTTCGAGCTCGGGCAGTCAAAATATGAAACGACAAATTCATTGCGCTGCCAGCGGTCGACCGGGATGGTCATATTTTCATATGAGCATTTTCTATGAGCTATTTTTCTTTACTCTCTCGAACTCTTAAACGGCTTTGCCATTCTCATACAAAATTTTAGTGTTTTCGTAATAATTTTTGGGAAGGGTATGAAAACGCTGATGTGCATAGGCATTACTTTTTCGCGATGAGCATGCACACACACATTTACTGCGTCTTGCTACATGTATGAGCATTTATGTGACAGTGTGCGAAATTTTGCTGCCTGTAGCAATTCCAGGGCCCAACATGGGCCCATGCCCATGGTCAAATGCTGCAATAGAGAGGATATTGTTGTCGTGTGATGATAGATTGACTTTATTAACATATGTACATAGATCAGTATGTACTTAACAGCATATATGAGCTAGAATTGCCATATCAACAGATATTCAGCCAAATGAACATAGTAAAGACGAAACTGAGAGACAAAATGAGTATTAAATCTTTAAACTCAGTATTAAATATAAGGTTTGTTTTAGAAATAGTTAATTATTTTATGTTTATGACCCATACATTTTAAAGATATGGATTGCGCCGTCATGGCAATTGTTGCTACAATTATCAATTGCCACAGGAATATTTAAATTTAATTCGATCGAGTGAGAAATATACTGATTCAAATGATTACGAATTGGATGAAATTATAACACAATTAGAAATACATATTTTTATATATTTTTCTGGGTTGTTTTATTTATAGCTTATTTTTTAGCCTATTTTTTTTTAGTTTCTGCTTATTATAGCCTGTATTTTTGTGAAATCTAACATATTTTGACGCTCAAAATCTGGAATCGCTGAATGGCAGAAATTCGAACCAGGACAGATTCACCCGTACATTCAAAATTCTACCAATTCCCAATGTCTTTGAAAAACGAAGTCCATAAATAAGTACAAGAGCTCTTAGAGGACGGAATCATTCGCCCATCCCGATCACCTTACAACTCACCTGTGTGGATTGTCCAAAAATGGGAAGCTTAATTGGAAATTATAGCTGACAAATAACCGTTCCAGAAATCAATGAGGTACTAGCACAACTTGGAAATAATACAATTTTCTCAGTGCTAGACTTAAACAAGTAAGAACGTTGCAGTTAGGCGCAACTACAGCGATATACTTTGTTCCCATAGGTGCATCTTATTTATTTAATAAACATTTAATTAACGAAATATTTCGGCAATTAGAAAACGTACATGGCAAGCAACAAACGTTTTTCCTACGCATACATACAGATTTATACATGTACATACTATACGGGTATACACTATTTTCTATGTATACATACAAAAGCTTGCATGCCAGAATATTCTAAGAATTGTGACTGAATTGGGAATTTTTCGATCGTTACTTTAGTTTTGTCAGAGACGCTCTAGCAATGCCTTATTTGGTTTTAGTTAACACAGCTCATATTAGGTCAGTGGCGCTGATGGTAAGCGCTATGCAAGCTATACTTGGGTGCGTGGGTTCGAATCCCGCAAAAAACTTTTTTTTTTTTTTTTCAAAAATTATTATTTTTAAATTTTTTTTTATATTTGTATATTTATTATAAAATGCTTGCTGCCAATTGATAATCATTTATAAACATACGCATATGAATTGTGCATTTAAGCTAAAACTAAAACAACTTTTCCGATTTGCCACGCTGCTTGCTTGGCAAGCAGTTTTTCTATGCATGCATATATGTACATATGTATGTATGTACACAGATGTTTGTATTTGTGTATACACATCCAAGTGTGTATACATATTGCTAGAAGTGCGATTGTATTGTATCGTTTTGTCACAAGCTGCTGATCAGCTGGTCAGCTGATCAGCTGTGAATTTATTTAGGTTTAGCTAACGATTACATGTTGTTTTCAAAAGACCTAGGTTCGAATCCCGCTGGAAACTTTTTATTTATTAATCGAAAACTTATAAATTTTATTTTTTAAATTCATTAATATTATTATATTTATGTTAAAATGCTTTCTGCCATCTTAGCAATTGCTACTAAGCTATTATATGCATGAATTATGCAGTTGGCCACAACAAACTTCTTTGCCGATTTTTTGCCAGTTCTTAGAAAGAGCCGAGGCTAACATGCCTGCAAAATTTGGTTGCTTACATTCCAAAAATGCGAAAATTACAGGGTATTTTTCGATATGCCACGCCCCCAAAGAGGCTGAAAAATTATTTTTCTAGCTTTAACGGTGTAGAAGATACGTATTTCCCGATTTGCCACGCCCCCAATGGGCGTAGATATATCCGCCATAGCTTTTTGAACTTGGGTTGTCACCCCGAGTATACATTTCAAATTGCAACTCTCTAGCTCATCATCTAGTATGATAACTTGACTATGAGCGGAAGAGTTTTCCGATTTGCCACGCCCCTAGTGGGCGGATCGGGAAAATTTTAACACTTTATAATTCGGGGACATATATGAGTATATGTTTAAAATTTGAAGTCTCTAGCTCTAATAGCGCCGAAAAATATTGCGTTCATACGGATAGACGGACAGACGGACGGACAGCAAGACGGACATTGCACAAACCCAATATACTCTTTCCCCTTCGGGAACAAAGTATAAAAAGTGGTTTCCATCAAATCCCTCTAAAATATACATTATCATTTTTAGCAAAGAGAATGAGTCACATTCCAGAAATCTGGACAAAATTTTCAGAACTCTGCAAGAAGCCAATATGAAATGCCAATTGGACAAAGGCGAGCTCTTTAAAAACAAAGTTGAGTTTCTCGGTTATGTTATATCTGATAAAGGAGTCGAAAGAAATCCACAAAAGGTGAAAACGATAACCAACTACCCGCTAACGAAAACACTTCAAGACTTGAGACCATTTCTGGGTCTTAGCTCCATATTAAGAGGGGAAGATGGACGCGTGTCCAAAAACCTATCCGAAAAAAAAAAAAAAAAAAAAATGATGAAGCGGTAGAAGCCTTCAATAAAATAAAGAACGCTTTAGTTTCAAAGTGATTTCAAGTGATTTCAAGTGATTCTTCACTACCCCGACTTCGAGAAAAAAATTCCACTTAACAACAAACGCATCCAACTTTGCCATTGGAGCCGTCTTATCTCAAATCGCTATCCAATTACATTCCTTTCTAGAACTCTTTCAAAAGTGAAAGAAAATTACGCTACAAACGAGAAAGAAATACTAGCAATCATTTGGGCCCTCAAAGCCCTTAAAAATTACCTGCAAAAATATACACAAGACCACCAGCCATTAACTCATTCGTTAAGTAGTTGGAACGGAAACGCTAGAATAACAAGTAAGAAGGCTCTAGTCGAGACGGCTCGACTACGAGATACCCTGACCCCTGCAAAAAAAGTGATACTCTTCTTCTTTACGCTCTTATAAGCGCGCGCTCTGCTAACTGCGCAGTTGCTGCCGTGGCTTGGGGGTGGGTTGGGCTGAACTTTGGATGCTTATAACTCCATTTCTAGATGGATGATATTCATGAAATTTTCAGAGTACATTAAGGATATATGAATCTATCTATGTGCCAAATTGCAGTATTTGAAATGCGTTTTTTCCAAATTGTGCGAAGGGGGCGAAGGGGGCGTGGCATCCAAAAATCTGCGTATCCACAATATCTATCTAAATATATAAAGTTGAAGTCTCCAGCTAAAACGGTGTAGTAGTTATACTCAAAAAACCTAAAAAATGGAAACGAATTTTCGATTTTTTATCGATAATTTGGAAATGGGACGAGTTATCGAAAAACCAAAATAAACTCGTATTGCGTAGGTAACATACGAGTATGTGAAATTTCAGCTCTCTAGCTTTTGTAGTTTCCGAAATCTCGACGTTCATACGGACGGACGGACGGACGGACAGACGGACAGGGCTCAATCAACTTATTTTTTTATGCTGATCAAGAATATATATACTTTATAGGGTCTGCGACGTCTCCTTCTGCCTGTTACATACATTTCACAAAACCATTATACTGAATTCCCATTTTCAATGGGTTCAGGGTATAAAAAGATGGAAAGCATATTTAGAAGAATTCGACAATGAATTAGTTTATAAACCAGGAAGAGACAGTATTGTAGCCGATGCGCTATCTCGAATTCATACCATAAACAATATCAGGTCGGTAGCCTCCACCTAACGCTGGGCAGACAGTTCAAGCCATAACCTAATACCAAGCTTCGAAGCACCCATACACGTATTCAAAAATCAGATATGTCTAGAAAAGGCCGAAAAAACAGACTACAGATTTTATATACCATTGCCAACTTTCCATAGGTATATAATAAGCTGACTTATTATATATACGCTATACGACAAATGACCTCATACAAACATTAAAAGCTCATCTCAACCCTTTTATTATCAACGGCACAATAACCTCAGAGGATGTTATGGATGTTATGTTACCCGATACACTTATACATATATAAAAACTATAAAATTAGTTTCTCAAAATCAATCACAGGTTAAAGATTTGACAAACGAAACCGAACGAGACGAAAAAATCGTGGCCACCCATAATAGAGCACATAGAAACGCACTTGAGAATAGAAATAGAACTTTATTATTTCCCAAAATGAAACAAACAATAGCAATGTCACTGGCAATGTCAAACTGTGCACTGCAGTGTCAAGTTTGCAAGGAAGGAAAATATTACAGACATCCGACTAACCCTAGATTGAAAGAAACCCCAATACCAGAATACCCAGGACAAGTTGTACACATTGATATATACACAACACAAAAGATCTTAGTACAAACAGCAATAGACAAATTCTCGAAACTAGCCCAAGGACGTATATTCAAATCCACAGCAATACAAGACGTAAAACTACTTCACGATATTCTCTTTTATTATGGCGTACCAAAAGCAGTAGTCATCGATTATGAGAAGTCCCCAAATTCAGACTCATTAACCTTTATGATGAAAGATTAACTTGGAATCGAAGTTTATAAAACCCCACCATATAAAAGCGCGGTCAACGGGCAGGTGGAAAAATTCCATTTGACATTATTAGGGATTATGAGATGTAATAGACAGAAAAACGAATACAAAACTTTCGACGAACTTCTCAACCTCGACCACTCGACGTTTTTTTTGGTAGAAACGTAACGACAGACTCACAACAGTACGAAAAAGCTAGGAAAGATAATATGGATAGTGTGAAGACTCACATTCTTTTCAACATCAGTGTTCCCGATATAAATTAATAAATACATAGTAAAATTGGCAAAGAATAGCATAACAATTATAATACAGGGTAGCGGGAGATCGGCGAACGGAAGCAAGCAGTAGCTCAACGCAACGACCGAACGAATGGGACGAAAGACAATGCAGAGAATTCTAACGGCGATCAACCGCGGTACAGTCTGCATTACTCGCCAAATAATGCACCTATCAACAGCATCGAACAGTAGCAAAGACAAAACGGACAGCATACCCGCGCTCAAAGTCAAGCAGCGGCCACAAGAATAAGAGCGCATAGCCACGTGCAGAGCCGAATGCCCCCACGCTGCATAGCGTAGGCACGCAATGACGCTCGGCCGAGCAGAGGTCAAAACTCATGCGCAGCCAAACGCATGCACGGGCATGTAGCGGCTGCGCAGCGGCAGAAAAGAACCGAAGGGCGCCTGAATGCAGCGAGCACTTCTTTTCGGACACTCGAAGCGCACAGAGGTACCCACGGACCAGACCAGACAGACGCCAACGTAGACGATGACGCCTCCTGCTGCCGATCGCCGGTAAACATGGGAAATAAGTGCCGCGTTAGGTATAGTTAATCGGGTGGCCAGAGGAATAATAGTGAAAAGAAAATAAAGAAATTTAACTAAAAGTGAATAATGGTTTGTGAATTGTGTCCGGGTTTCTCGCAATAGCATAGAGTGTCCACCACGTGATCCTGCTCCGAGCGTTATACACTAGAGCTGGACCCGTAAGTTCTCGCACCTCACGCTGGTTCCACCGATGCTCGGTAGACGCCACCAGCCCCTCCCTCCGCGCGTTATACGTCGGAGTGCGGCCTGGGCGGCCAGCGGTGCGCGTGCCTTTGGCGTTTCCAGGCCGTCGTCTGCTGCTCCCGTCATCGCTGACCCATTTCCTACCAGCCATCCACCCTAGCCTGTTATTCCTCTCATCCCGTGGTTCCAAAGTAACTTCTTTGCACCAGACTTAAACAAAACAAGTAAGAAGGCTCTAGTCGAGACGGCTCGACTACGAGATACCCTGAACCCTGTAAAGAAAATGATACTCTTCTTCTTTACGCACTTATAAGCGCGCGCTCTGCTAACTGCGCAGTTGCTGCCGCGGCTTGGGGGTGGGTTGGGCTGAAATTTGGACGCTTATAGCTCCATTTCTAGATGGACGATCTTCATGAAATTTTTAAAGTAGATTAAGGATATATAATCTATCTTTGTGCCAAATTGCAAGTCTCTAGTATTTGAAATGCGTTTTTTCCAAATTGTGGGCGAAGGGGGCGTGGCATCCAAAATCTGAAAATCACAAAATCTGCGTATCCATAATATCTATCTAAATATATAAAGTTACTGTCTCTAGGTGAAACGGTGTAGTAGTTATACACAAAAAACCTAAAAAATGGAAACGAATTTTCGATTTTTCATCGATAATTTGGAAATGGGATGAGTTATCGAAAAAAACAAAATAAACTCGTATTGCGTAGCTAACATACGAGTGTTCATGTGAAATTTCAGCTTTCTAGCTTTTGTAGTTTCCGAAATCTCGACGTTCATACGGACGGACGGACGGACAGACGGACAGGGCTCAATCAACTTATTTTTTTATGCTGATCAAGAATATATATACTTTATAGGGTCTGCGACGTCTCCTTCTGCCTGTTACATACATTTCACAAAACCATTATACCCTGAATTCCCATTTTCAATGGGTTCAGGGTATAAACAGACGACAGACATTCATAACCATAACAATACGCGAAACGACATACGAATTTACACTCCTGGACAAGAAGTTTATATTAAAATTAATACAAGACATCTAGTCTTTATTTATTATATAATTTCTTTATTATTATATAATTTCACCTAGATACAATAAAGCAATCGTAAAAGAGGACAGAAACACAACAGTACTAACATCCCCAAAACTAATCGTACATAAAAGTAATATAAACAAGTAAGAGCGTTGCAGTTGGGCGCAACTAACTACGATATACTTTGTTCCCATAGGTGCATCTTATTTATTTAATAAACATTTAATTAACGAAATATTTCAGCAATTAGAAAACGTACATGGCAAGCAACAAACGTTTTTCCTACACATACATACAGATTTATACATGTACATACTATACGAGTATACACAATTTTCTATGTATACATACAAAAGTTTGCATGCCAGAATATTCTAAGAATTGTGACTGAATTGGGAATTTTTCGATCGTTACTTTAGTTTTGTCAGAGACGCTCTAGCAATGCCTTATTTTGTTTTAGTTAACACAGCTCATATTAGGTCAGTGGCGCTGATGGTAAGCGCTATGCAAGCTATACTAGGGTGCGAGGGTTCGAATCCCGCAAAAAACTTTTTTTTTCAAAAATTATTATTTTTAAATTTTTTTTATATTTGTATATTTATTATAAAATGCTTGCTGCCAATTGATAATAATTTATAAACATACGCATATGAATTGTGCATTTAAGCTAAAACTAAAACAACTTTTCCGATTTGCCACGCAGCTTGCTTGGCAAGCAGTTTTTCTATGCATGCATATATGTATGTATGTATGTACACAGATGTTTGTATTTGTGTATACACATCCAAGTGTGTATACATATTGCTAGAAGTGCGATTGTATTGTTTCGTTTTGTCACAAGCTGCTGATCAGCTGCTCAGCTGTGAATTTATTTAGGTTTAGCTAACGATTACATGTTGTTTTCAAAAGACCTAGGTTCGAATCCCGCTGGAAAATTTTTATTTATTAATCGAAAACTTATAAATTTTATTTTTTAAATTCATTAATATTATTATATTTATGTTAAAATGCTTTCTGCCATCTTAGAAATTACTACTAAGCTATTATATGCATGAATTATGCAGTTGGCTACAACAAACTTCTTTGCCGATTTGCCACGCCCCCAGTTGGCGTAGACGCATAATGTTTTGTCAGTTCTTAGAAAGGGCCGAGGCTAACATGACTGCAAAATTTGGTTGCTTACATTCCAAAAATGCGATAATTACAGGGTGTTTTTCGATATGCCACGCCCCCAAAGAGGCTGAAAAATTATTTTTGGGGCATCGATAGAGGAGAACATTAGTAACTCAACCATCCAAATTTCAAGCTTCTAGCTCTAAAACTGTAGGAGATATAAACTTTTGCGGTTTGCCACGCCCCCTGTGGGCTATATCTACCATAGCTTATTAGTCTTGGGTTGTCAACCCGAGTATACATGCAAAATTTCTTTCAAATCACTAGATATTCAGGTCCGATTTGCCACGCCCCCAATGGGCGGTGACATATAACTTTTTGATCGATCTTCTTAGAATCATAACGTTAACTCACATGCAAAATTTCAGCGTTTTAGCTTTAACGGTGTATAAGATACGTATTTCCCGATTTGCCACGCCCCCAATGGGCGTAGATATATCCGCCATAGCTTTTTGAACTTGGGTTGTCACCCCGAGTATACATTTCAAATTGCAACTCTCTAGCTCATCATCTAGTATGATAACTTGACTATGGGCGGAAGAGTTTTCCGATTTGCCACGCCCCTAGTGGGCGGATCGGGAAAATTTTAACACTTTATAATTCGGGGACTTATATGAGTATATGTTTAAAATTTCAAGTCTCTAGCTCTAATAGCGCCGAAAAATATTGCGTTCATACGGATAGACGGACAGACGGACGGACAGCAAGACGGACATTGCACAAACCCAATATACTTTTTCCCCTTCGGGAACAAAGTATAAAAAGTGGTTTCCATCAAATCCCTCTAAAATATACTGACATTATCATTTTTAGCAAAGAGAATGAGTCACATTCCAGAAATCTGGACAAAATTTTCAGAACTCTGCAAGAAGCCAATATGAAATGCCAATTGGACAAAGGCGAGCTCTTTAAAAACAAAGTTGAGTTTCTCGGTTATGTTATATCTGATAAAGGAGTCGAAAGAAATCCACAAAAGGTGAAAACGATAACCAACTACCCGCTAACGAAAACACTTCAAGACTTGAGACCATTTCTGGGTCTTAGCTCCATATTAAGAGGGGAAGATGGACGCGTGTCCAAAAACCTATCCGAAAAAAAAAAGAAGCCTTCAATAAAATAAAGAACGCTTTAATTTCAAACGAAGTGATTCTTCACTACCCCGACTTCGAGAAAAAATTCCACTTAACAACAGACGCATCCAACTTTGCCATTGGAGCCGTCTTATCTCAAATCGCTATCCAATTACATTCCTTTCTAGAACTCTTTCAAAAGTGAAAGAAAATTACGCTACAAACGAGAAAGAAATACTAGCAATCATTTGGGCCCTCAAAGCCCTTAAAAATTACCTGCAAAAATATACACAAGACCACCAGCCATTAACTCATTCGTTAAGTAGTTGGAACGGAAACGCTAGAATAACAAGTAAGAAGGCTCTAGTCGAGACGGCTCGACTACGAGATACCCTGACCCCTGCAAAAAAAGTGATACTCTTCTTCTTTACGCTCTTATAAGCGCGCGCTCTGCTAACTGCGCAGTTGCTGCCGTGGCTTGGGGGTGGGTTGGGCTGAACTTTGGATGCTTATAACTCCATTTCTAGATGGACGATATTCATGAAATTTTCAGAGTACATTAAGGATATATGAATCTATCTATGTGCCAAATTGCAGTATTTGAAATGCGTTTTTTCCAAATTGTGCGAAGGTGGCGAGGGGGGCGTGGCATCCAAAATCTGAAAACTACAAAATTTGCGTATCCACAATATCTATCTAAATATATAAAGTTGAAGTCTCTAGCTAAAACGGTGTAGTAGTTATACACAAAAAACCTAAAAAATGGAAACGAATTTTCGATTTTTCATCGATAATTTGGAAATGGGACGAGTTATCGAAAAACCAAAATAAACTCGTATTGCGTAGGTAACATACGAGTATGTGAAATTTCAGCTCTCTAGCTTTTGTAGTTTCCGAAATCTCGACGTTCATACGGACGGACGGACGGACAGGGCTCAATCAACTTATTTTTTTATGCTGATCAAGAATATATATACCTTATAGGGTCTGCGACGTCTCCTTCTGCCTGTTACATACATTTCACAAAACCATTATACCCTGAATTCCCATTTTCAATGGGTTCAGGGTATAAAAAGATGGAAAGCATATTTAGAAGAATTCGACAATGAATTAGTTTATAAACCAGGAAGAGACAGTATTGTAGCCGATGCGCTATCTCGCATTCATACCATAAACAATATCAGGTCGGTAGCCTCCACCTAACGCTGGGCAGACAGTTCAAGCCATAACCTAATACCAAGCTTCGAAGCACCCATACACGTATTCAAAAATCAGATATGTCTAGAAAAGGCCGAAAAAACAGACTACAGATTTTATATACCATTGCCAACTTTCCATAGGCATATAATAAGCTGACTTATTATATATACGCTATACGACAAATGACCTCATACAAACATTAAAAGCTCATCTCAACCCTTTTATTATCAACGGCACAATAACCTCAGAGGATGTTATGGATGTTATGTTACCCGATACACTTATACATATATAAAAACTATAAAATTAGTTTCTCAAAATCAATCACAGGTTAAAGATTTGACAAACGAAACCGAACGAGACGAAAAAATCGTGGCCACCCATAATAGAGCACATAGAAACGCACTTGAGAATAGAAATAGAACTTTATTATTTCCCAAAATGAAACAAACAATAGCAATGTCACTGGCAATGTCAAACTGTGCACTGCAGTGTCAAGTTTGCAAGGAAGGAAAATATTACACACATCCGACTAACCCTAGATTGAAAGAAACCCCAATACCAGAATACCCAGGACAAGTTGTACACATTGATATATACACAACACAAAAGATCTTAGTACAAACAGCAATAGACAAATTCTCGAAACTAGCCCAAGGACGTATATTCAAATCCACAGCAATACAAGACGTAAAACTACTTCACGATATTCTCTTTTATTATGGCGTACCAAAAGCAGTAGTCATCGATTATGAGAAGTCCCCAAATTCAGACTCAATGACCTTTATGATGAAAGATTAACTTGGAATCGAAGTTTATAAAACGCCACCATATAAAAGCGCGGTCAACGGGCAGGTGGAAAAATTCCATTTGACATTATTAGAGATTATGAGATGTAATAGACAGAAAAACGAATACAAAACTTTCGACGAACTTCTCAACCTCGACCACTCGACGTTTTTTTGGTAGAAACGTAACGACAGACTCACAACAGTACGAAAAAGCTAGGAAAGATAATATAGATAGTGTGAAGACTCACATTCTTTTCAACATCAGTGTTCCCGATATAAATTAATAAATACATAGTAAAATTGGCAAAGAATAGCATAACAATTATAATACAGGGTAGCGGGAGATCGGCGAACGGAAGCAAGCAGTAGCTCAACGCAACGACCGAACGAATGGGACGAAAGACAATGCAGAGAATTCTAACGGCGATCAACCGCGGTACAGTCTGCATTACTCGCCAAATAATGCACCTATCAACAGCATCGAATAGTAGCAAAGACAAAACGGACAGCATACCCGCGCTCAAAGTCAAGCAGCGGCCACAAGAATAAGAGCGCATAGCCACGTGCAGAGCCGAATGCTCCCACGCTGCATAGCGTAGGCACGCAATGACGCTCGGCCGAGCAGAGGTCAAAGCTCATGCGCAGCCAAACGTATGCACGGGCATGTAGCGGCTGCGCAGCGCAGAGTGGGCGAGCGCAGCGGCAGAAAAGAACCGAAGGGCGCCTGAATGCAGCGAGCACTTCTTTTCGGACACTCGAAGCGCACAGAGGTACCCACGGACCAGACCAGACAGACGCCAACGTAGACGATGACGCCTCCTGCTGCCGATCGCCGGTAAACATGGGAAATAAGTGCCGCGTTAGGTATAGTTAATCGGGTGGCCAGAGGAATAATAGTGAAAAGAAAATAAAGAAATTTAACTAAAAGTGAATAATGGTTTGTGAATTGTGTCCGGGTTTCTCGCAATAGCATAGAGTGTCCACCACGTGATCCTGCTCCGAGCGTTATACACTAGAGCTGGACCCGTAAGTTCTCGCACCTCACGCTGGTTCCACCGATGCTCGGTAGACGCCACCAGCCCCTCCCTCCGCGCGTTATACGTCGGAGTGCGGCCTGGGCGGCCAGCGGTGCGCGTGCCTTTGGCGTTTCCAGGCCGCCGTCTGCTGCTCCCGTCATCGCTGACCCATTTCCTACCAGCCATCCACCCTAGCCTGTTATTCCTCTCATCCCGTGGTTCCAAAGTAACTTCTTTGCACCAGACTTAAACAAAACAAGTAAGAAGGCTCTAGTCGAGACGGCTCGACTACGAGATACCCTGAACCCTGTAAAGAAAATGATACTCTTCTTCTTTACGCACTTATAAGCGCGCGCTCTGCTAACTGCGCAGTTGCTGCCGCGGCTTGGGGGTGGGTTGGGCTGAAATTTGGACGCTTATAGCTCCATTTCTAGATGGACGATCTTCATGAAATTTTTAAAGTAGATTAAGGATATATAATCTATCTATGTGCCAAATTGCAAGTCTCTAGTATTTGAAATGCGTTTTTTCCAAATTGTGGGCGAAGGGGGCGTGGCATCCAAAATCTGAAAACCACAAAATCTGCGTATCCACAATATCTATCTAAATATATAAAGTTAATGTCTCTAGGTGAAACGGTGTAGTAGTTATACACAAAAAACCTAAAAAATGGAAACGAATTTTCGATAATTTGGAAATGGGATGAGTTATCGAAAAAACAAAATAAACTCGTATTGCTTTCTAGCTTTTGTAGTTTCCGAAATCTCGACGTTCATACGGACGGACGGACGGACAGACAGACGGACAGGGCTCAATCAACTTATTTTTTTATGCTGATCAAGAATATATATACTTTATGGGGTCTGCGACATCTCCTTCTGCCTGTTACATACATTTTCACAAAACCATTATACCCTGAATTCCCATTTTCAATGGGTTCAGGGTATAAACAGACGACAGACATTCATAACCTTAACAATACGCGAAACGACATACGAATTTACACTCCTGGACAAGAAGTTTATATTAAAATTAATACAAGACATCTAGTCTTTATTTATTATATAATTTCTTTATTATTATATAATTTCACCTAGATACAATAAAGCAATCGTAAAAGAGGACAGAAACACAACAGTACTAACATCCCCAAAACTAATCGTACATAAAAGTAATATAAACAAGTAAGAGCGTTGCAGTTGGGCGCAACTAACTACGATATACTTTGTTCCCATAGGTGCATCTTATTTATTTAATAAACATTTAATTAACGAAATATTTCAGCAATTAGAAAACGTACATGGCAAGCAACAAACGTTTTTCCTACACATACATACAGATTTATACATGTACATACTATACGAGTATACACAATTTTCTATGTATACATACAAAAGTTTGCATGCCAGAATATTCTAAGAATTGTGACTGAATTGGGAATTTTTCGATCGTTACTTTAGTTTTGTCAGAGACGCTCTAGCAATGCCTTATTTTGTTTTAGTTAACACAGCTCATATTAGGTCAGTGGCGCTGATGGTAAGCGCTATGCAAGCTATACTAGGGTGCGAGGGTTCGAATCCCGCAAAAAACTTTTTTTTTTCAAAAATTATTATTTTTAAATTTTTTTTATATTTGTATATTTATTATAAAATGCTTGCTGCCAATTGATAATAATTTATAAACATACGCATATGAATTGTGCATTTAAGCTAAAACTAAAACAACTTTTCCGATTTGCCACGCTGCTTGCTTGGCAAGCAGTTTTTCTATGCATGCATATATGTATGTATGTATGTACACAGATGTTTGTATTGTATGTATACATATTGCTAGAAGTGCGATTGTATTGTTTCGTTTTGTCACAAGCTGCTGATCAGCTGCTCAGCTGTGAATTTATTTAGGTTTAGCTAACGATTACATGTTGTTTTCAAAAGACCTAGGTTCGAATCCCGCTGGAAAATTTTTATTTATTAATCGAAAACTTATAAATTTTATTTTTTAAATTCATTAATATTATTATATTTATGTTAAAATGCTTTAGAAATTACTACTAAGCTATTATATGCATGAATTATGCAGTTGGCCACAACAAACTTCTTTGCCGATTTGCCACGCCCCCAGTGGGCGTAGACGCATAATGTTTTGTCAGTTCTTAGAAAGGGCCGAGGCTAACATGACTGCAAAATTTGGTTGCTTACATTCCAAAAATGCGATAATTACAGGGTGTTTTTCGATATGCCACGCCCCCAAAGAGGCTGAAAAATTATTTTTGGGGCATCGATAGAGGAGAGCATTAGTAACTCAACCATCCAAATTTCAAGCTTCTAGCTCTAAAACTGTAGGAGATATAAACTTTTGCGGTTTGCCACGCCCCCTGTGGGCTATATCTACCATAGCTTATTGGTCTTGGGTTGTCAACCCGAGTATACATGCAAAATTTCAAGTCTCTAGTGTCAATAGTGTTCAAATATAGCACAATTTGAAAAATCACTAGATATTCAGGTCCGATTTGCCACGCCCCCAATGGGCGTAGACATATAACTTTTTGATCGATCTTCTTAGAATCATAACGTTAACTCACATGCAAAATTTCAGCGTTTTAACTTTAACGGTGTAGAAGATACGTATTTCCCGATTTGCCACGCCCCCAATGGGCGTAGATATATCCGCCGTTCCCCTTCGGGAACAAAGTATAAAGACATTTGACAATAATAGACCACTCGTAATACTGGTGATTATGGTGATGATATAATCATAAACCGACTACGAACATAATGAACAATACAGAAGCACAAACCATTACGATCCACGATGAATTAGCCAAAATACAAACAACAATAATTATTCACAAATTATTCAAATAGAACAACATATTAATAAATTCATAGATAACAGTAACAAACAAGTAATAATAAATTCACAGCTGAAACAAAGATTGAATAAACGAACTACAATCACCTATAGCCTTACAAAAATTATCAGATAAGACGATAGATTCACACATGAAATAGCAGAAAGTGTACAGAACCAAGTCAGACTGAATAAGGAGGAAGTTATCAATATAAAATATGCCATATAATGGGCAAAAGTTAACGTAATGAACTCATTCCTATAAAAAGAAGCAGATGTAAATGAAATAGAGAGGATATTCGAAGCTGCAGAAGAGACTCTAGAATATTTAGATTCTAGAGTGACTCTAGAGTTGAATGGTGACATCGACAAGAGCAAGTACATGGTTAAATTGCTCGTATGTCATTCGCTTAAGCAATGAGTCCATTTTGATTGGCAGCCGGACTTTCAATATTCTCGAGACAAACACATTGAGAGTCGGATCATCGATAATCCAGACGACACCAGAAGACATCGACATCGAGACAACTCCAAATTCTATCGCTGCAGCGCGCTGGAAGCTTTGCAGGCATTACACATCAACAAAAGCCAACACCTGGAATAACTAAAACTTACGACACACGCAGTATCATCCATAATAATGATCTGCATAGTCGTGATAATCATCGTCATTACCTTCCTTTAAACAAAGTGGCAGAGAAAGATAACGATAACATGGTAACAGAGGCACCAAGACGAACAATGGAAAATATACAGTTCAACGACATTCCTTTCTTTTAATGATCACTTGAGGACAAGTGCACATTAGAGGGGGAAGAGTTAACAACGTAAATAATCTAAATTGTAACAATATCCAACGGAAATTGTTGCAACGCAAATAAGACATAATCAGACCAATAAGCCCAATCTGCTGACACGCCAACCAGAGCTTCAGTAATTCTAAGAAGAATTGCACAACAGTTCAATAACACCAAGAGCGACGTCGCTGCCAACGCCGTCAACTGAACCACAGCTTAGCTAGGGATAGAATTGACTTAAGTAATTAGTTGCAAATTTCGATTTGAACAAGACGGACTTCGTTCGTTTGAAACAAAAATATTTTTTTAATGTTAAAATAAATAAAGAATTTAACTTACTTATACATACAGTGGCTCACAGCTTATTTGATACACTTCAATTTTAAAATTTTCTCTTGCTGTAATTCAAAAACTATAAATGATATCGCAATACTTTAAATGTCATTTTGAAGAGGACAATTCCTTGTTTTATAAAACAAAAGATTTTATTTAAAAATAACGCCGTTCAACAGAAAAAAAAAATAAAAAAACAAAATAATATACCAAAATTCCCTCACAGCTTATTTGATACAGTGCCAGTAAAGTACTAAAATTTAAGATTACCCTTTAATTTAATGGTTGGTTTGCATTCCCTTAGCTTTTATCGTAGCTTGCAGCCTATATGTGATTGAATCCATAAAGTTTTGAGTATAGCTTGGCGTTATTTTGAGCCATTCCTCCAGTAAGGTTCTCTTTGGGTCTTCTTTGTTACAATTCTTATGTTTTCTGACGCTGTTGACTAAAAGTGCCCACAGATTCTCGATGACATTTAATTCGGAAGACTGTGCCGGGGGATTCATGACGTGGGGACAGTTCCAAATAAGCCATGTTTGAAAGAATCTAGATTTGCCGATCGGGTCGTTGTCTTAGTAGAAACGGAGACCGTTGCCTACAGCCATTTTTTTGGAACTTCGGATCAAACATTTTTTTTTTTATTTGAAGGTACTGAATTTTCTACATATTTTATCGATGAGTACCAAAGTACCGACTCCGACTGCGGACATACAAGCCCAAACCATACCGTGGTCACAGCAATGCTTCACTGTTGCTTTAAGGGTTTCTTTGTTGAGCTTAGTATTTGGCTTTCTCCACACATAAAACATCCTGCCGAAGCTCAAAATATTAAATTTTGACTCCTCCGAGAGAATCCCAATGTTCCAAAACGAGGAGTCCTTCAAAATGTGCTCCTTATGAAAGGCTAGTCTGCTTAGGTAGTTTCTTCTTTGTTTTAATCGGCTTCTTTCGAGCTACTAGTGCTTTGAAATCATGGTCGAGCAACACACGCCGGATAGCTTATGCTCTCGAAACCTTGCCCAGATCATTTTCAACCTCTTCACCCAACTTTCAAGAAGAAAACTTGGAGTTAACTAGAATTTTTCGAGCTCTGTAGCACTAGTCGGACTCAGTGAAAATTTCATTGTTGCCTTTTTGCTCTTGTTTTTTAAAGAATTCTCCTTTTTAAAGTCTATAATATGGTAAATATAATATGGTAGACGGTGGAGGAACTTTATTGCAATAGCTCTGTACCTTTATGCCAGCATACATATATGTTTGTGAGAAAAGAGCAGAAAATAAAAAGCATAGGGCAGAAAGAGAAAAAGAGCAAGGGAACGAGCGGCATATGTAAGGCCTTTTTGGAATATCGACCGTCACGGTCGAGCGCTCGAAGCGGAATGATTTTGCCATCAATAATTTTCGTGTCACGACACTAAAAGTAAGAACTCGAGCAAATACGAAGTTGGATGGTATACAATGTCAAAAAGTAAGTGGCACAATCGTTTGTTCTATTTTGACATATCATAGCGCCTGGTCAGACTGCTTGGATGGGAAGTTAATCTTTATATTTTTTGGCCACTTCCAGGATTTTGTCTATACCCCTGGTTCTCATGTACCAAGGAGCCCCCGTGATCTTCCTCAATGTTTTAGCTTGAAGTATACGCAGTTTATGCGTAAGTGCGTTTTGGCGGCGATACCATACACTTGAATGGTCTTGTATATTCTTGCATCTATGCGGCCCATTCCTGGAATGTGTGGAGATACGGCTGGAGTGCTATCGTGGCCTGTAGAATGCTGGTGACCGCCGCGGTATCATTAGCGTAGGTTGCTATTAGCACGTCTCTCGCACCGAGTCTAGTGATTGCAGTATGAGTTGGCATATCCGCAGTGCAGATCGAGTAAAGGGTGAGACCAAGTACGCTGCCTTACGGGACTCCGGCAGCTATAATTTTAGCTGGGAACTTGCATCCATCAGCCGTCACGCGGAATGTACGCCCTTTGGGAAAACTTTTTAAATTCTCGAACAGCTGTGGTGTTAGAAGGCGCCTGGCTTTATAAAGAAGCCCAGTGTGCCGAAGGCTTCTTCTATATCTAGAAAAGCAGCGACTGCGGACTCCTTGTTCTCTAGAGCTTCTAGTGTGAAGGATACCACTCTGTGGTAGCTGTTCTGGGGTGCCGTGTTGCAAACGGAAACCAAACTGAAATTTTTGAATAGCCTCAGTTACAGCCTCGATGTTAAGGAGTATGTTGAGTATCAGCCTCTCCATCATTTTGCCCAGTGCCGGAAGAAGGCTGATAGGTCTGTAGGAGTCAATGTTCGCCGACTTCAACATTTTTGGAAAATAACAATGACAGGATTAGCAGGTAGCGTCATTTGAAACGGCATTTCAAGGGAATCTTCAACCATTCTACTGTGACTTTTTAAAGCAAAGTTATGTGGAGGAAAGCGTTGCTATAGATTATTCGCAAACATTTCTACTTTTTCCCATGGAGTACAGCACCAACCTCTGCTCTGGTCCGAATTTGGTGTGTCCTGCGATTTATATATTCTAGTGCTGCGCCAGAGAGAGAGAAGTTTGTGGAAGCATCAGTGTCCAAGTTTTCCATCATATAATCCATATACTAAAGTGGTATGTTGGTTTCTTTACGAAGCTTGTATTGCTACTTGTTTCAGCTTATTCATAAAGCTGTTGGTCGCGTTGTCAATATCATATACATCTTCGATGTTCATGTCTAGATCGATGTATTGCATTAGATGGGCCTTAAATATATCTACAACAGTGCAACGACTCAGCAAACATCGTTGTGGCTTGATTACTGCCGTTGAGCGCAAGACGGCTTGTAAAGGAATGTGATCTGATGAGAGCTCGTGAACCGAACACACACTAAGTCGTCTCATGTTGAATCCATTATTATAAATGGAAGAAGTCTAGTGCAGAAGGTTCTACCAGAGGGTTGTAGGAATAGAAAGTCGGCTCACCCGTAGTTAAGATTTGTTGAAGAATGATCTCGAACAAAACTCATCATCATTATCATCTTTGTAGCAATAAGCATTTGAAGTAACTGTAAAATCAGTCGTTGGCTGTTCAAGCATTTTCAATAGAATAAGAAACGAATGTTCTGGCTTGTGTACATACATAACATACATACATACATACAGAAAAGTAAGCATACGAAAAGAGACATCCAGAACATTCTATATGTAAGAGGAGTAGCATAGGAAGAAGACATCTAGAACATTCTATATGTAAGAGAAGGAAGTATAAAAGCATGCTGCACATCGAGTCTTGTATCATTGTATCATTTTGTGTTGTGCAAGATCAGTTATGAAAGTGTCGGCTCAGTTAAGTTGAAAACGTCGCGTTGTGTACTTGCTACTTATAATTTTGATTTTATTAAATAAACTTTTGTGCACCTACATTGACAAACTGCGTTTTGATTTATATCAAAAGAGAACAAATCTCAACAAGATTTGATACTGACCATTCTCAACGGCCTTTGACAGGCACTTGAGTTGCCCCACCATACGTGCATGGCGTTATAATCACCGCCTGCGATAAAATTGTTGCCGAGCATGGCAAATAGAGAATCAAACTCGGTTCTAATCCAACGCTGACCAGGTGGTAGGTATACTGCAGCGAGTTCGACTGGACCCTCTGTTGTCTATAGCTGGACAATAACTATTTGTCTGTCGTCGCTGGAGATGGCAGGTTGGCGAAGCGCCACCTCTGCAGTTACCACTAGGATGGAAGGCATGGTAAGTGGAATATCCAGGGAGGAAGATGCGCTGGCTTTCACGCAGATGTGTCTCGGTGGCAAGCATGGTATCTATGTTGTATGTCTTCAGAAACAGTCAGAGCTCTTCAGAGCCCCTAGCTAGTCCCCAAGCGTTCCACAATCCGATTTTTATTGGCTGAGTCATTAATTCAACCTTGTGATGAGTACCTGCACCAGTTCTATTAATGCCTTATTTGAGTACATAGTCTATTGTACCAATTTAAACAATTGGTCCATTCTGGCGTTAATGGCTTTAATAGAGTTTTCTAGAGATTGGAACCTGTTGTCAGATGTTAAGTCATCCCTTGCACTGGACTGTATGGTACCGGTTTGTCTTGCAGATCTAGCTATGTCAGCATATGACATCTTGCCTCTAATAGTTTGGAATGGGATATAGCCACGTGAAACATTAGGAATAGTGTTGGACTTGCCTTCCTTAATTTTTCCATCCTAACTGGACACTCCTCCATATCTGTTGAAGAATGCTCTCCACCGCAGTTTTTTCAACTTTTTTGTGGGCGTACATTGATCTCTTTATGCTTGGGGTGGTTATCCTTATCAAATTTAAAATTTGACTAGTTCTCAATAAATATCTTGCACAATACCCTGAGAAGACCATCATTATAAAATTGCATTATTTTTTTTTTTCGACACAATATATGTATGTATGCCCCAACTAATTGTTGACAGACCATGTATACATACAGTAAGATATAAATTGAAATACATACATACATATATACCTGTAAGTGTTATATTATTTATTTTTAAAACATTATTTAATCATTTTATGCTGAATCATACAACTCGTACTTCACTAAATATGTGTGAATTCATATTTACAGTGGCTTATTTGACCCACAGTCAAATACAAATTTCAACTGATCATAACTTCGAAAGGGATAGTGATTAGTATTACTAAAAACTTTGCCTCTCATATTATAGTCTTCTTGAGCATGCACACCTTCAAGATGACCTAAATGCATTTCAATGTTGGTGTGAGGTTAATCAATTGCACTTAAATTACTCTAAGTGTATGACTATGACCTTCTGTCGAACTACTCCACACATTGTTGACTATAATATTAATAATATTTCCTTAAAACGCATTTTTACCGTCAAAGATCTTGGCGTTCTCTTTGACACTAAACTTAATTTCAATCTGCATATTTCCACCATCACAAATGAAGCTAAATGTGTGCTTGGCTTTATTAAACGATGGTCTAAGGAATTTAAAGATCCTTTTATTACGAAGCAGTTATTTATTTCACTTGTGCGCCCTATCTTAGAATATTGTTCAGTTATTTGGTCTCCGCAATATAAACTGTATCAGGATCGCATTGAATCGGTCCAGAAACAGTTTCTACTTTTTGCTTTAAGGGATCTAAATTGGGACAACAATTTGCGTTTACCTTCCTATTATAGTAGGCTTCTACTTATTGACCTGCCATCATTAGTTAATCGTAGGACAATTTTAGGTATTACATTCCTACACAACTTAATCATTGGTAACATTAACTCGCCCAGCTTGTTAATGCGGCTCCATTTTTCTGTTCCTTCCCGAATTACCAGGAACTATCGCCCCTTACAATTACCACAGTGCACCACAGATTATTCATTACATTACGCTTTTCATGTCTTATGTGTTAATTATAATAAATATTATCACGTATTTTCCTCAGAACTCTCTCTTCCTCTAATAAAATCATTGCTTTCAGCTCATCTTAATGTAGTTACTCGAAATGCTCTGAGTTGAGTTTGGATGCTGCTGACTTTTTTATTTTCTATTCCTATCTTTATTTTCTTTCTTCATCTCTAATTTTGTTTTTTTATTAGTTTTCTTTTCTCACTAATAATTTTTATTTTAAGAATTATTATAAATTGTTAGGTTAATATCATACCTAAGAACCTATAACTCTAATTTAAGTTTTCAATTGACACATTCTATTTTTTCTTAGTTTCAATAGTATCACTGACCATTTTTGGCTGTGAATTGGGGCATAGCTGGCCGGTCTGGCAAATAAAATACCTCCATCGGGTTGGTGACACTATTGTTATTCAAAATGTTTTGTACTTCTGTTTAGGCTTTATGTTTATATAATTTTAGTTTTCTTTAGTTTGACTCACGATTTGTCAATATATTATAAATAAAATAAAAAATAATAAAAATAAAAGACAATACTTCCTTATTCATTCTTTGAACAAAATCAATAACAAACAAGTAAGAACGTTGCAGTTAGGAGCAACTAACTGCGATATACTTTATTCCCATAGGTGCATCTTATTTATTTAATAAACATTTAATTAACGAAATATTTCGGCAATTAGAAAACGTACATGGCAAGCAACAGACACATACATACAGATTTACACATGTACACACTATACGAGTATACACAATTTTCTATGTATGCATACAAAAGTTTGCATGCCAGAATATTCTAAGAATTGTGACTGAATTGGGAATTTTTCGATCGTTACTTTAGTTTTGTCAGAGACGCTCTAGCAATGTCTTATTTTGTTTTAGTTAACACAGCTCATATTAGGTCAGTGGCGCTGATGGTAAGCTCTATGCAAGCTATACTTGGGTGCGTGGGTTCGAACCCCGCAAAAAACTTTTTATTTCAAAAATTATTTTTAAATTTTTTTTATATTTGTATATTTATTATAAAATGCTTGCTGCCAATTGATAATCATTTATAAACATACGCATATGAATTGTGCATTTAAGCTAAAACTAAAACAACTTTTCCGATTTGCCACGCTGCTTGCTTGGCAAGCAGTTTTTCTATGCATGCATATATGTATGTATGTATGTACACAGATGTTTGTATTTGTGTATACACATCCAAGTGTGTATATATGTATATTGCAAGAAGCGCGATTGTATTGTTTTCTTTTGTCACAAGCTGCTGATCAGCTGCTCAGCTGTAAATTTATTTAGGTTTAGCTAACGATTACATGTTGTTTTCAAAAGACCTAGGTTCGAATACCGCTGGAAACTTTTTATTTATTAATCAAAAACTTATACATTTTATTTTTTAAATTCATTAATATTATATGTTTAAATGCGTTCTGTCATCTTAGCAATTGCTACTAAGCTATTATATGCATGAATTATGCAGTTGGCCACAACAAACTTCTTTGCCGGTTTGCCACGCCCCCAGTGGGCGTAGACGCATAATTTTTTGCCAGTTCTTAGAAATAGCCGAGGCTAACATGCCTGCAAAATTTGGTTGCTTACATTCCAAAAATGCGAAAATTACAGGGTATTTTTCGATATGCCACGCCCCCAAAGAGGCTGAAAAATTATTTTTGGGTCATCGATAGAGGAAAACATTAGTAACTGAACAATCCAAATTTCAAGCTTCTAGCTCTAAAACTGTAGGAGATATAAACTTTTGCGGTTTGCCACGCCCCCTGTGGGCTATATCTACCATAGCTTATTGGTCTTGGGTTGTCAACCCGAGTATACATGCAAAATTTCAAGTCTCTAGTGTCAATAGTGTTCAAAATATAGCACAATTTTAAAAATCTCTATATATCCGATTTGCCACGCCCCCAATGGGTGTAGACATATAACTTTTTGATCGATCTTCTTAGAATCATACCATTAACTCACATGCAAAATTTCAGCGTTCTAGCATTAACGGTGTAGACGATACGTATTTCCCGATTTGCCACGCCCCCAATGGGCGTAGATATATCCGCCATAACTTTTTGAACTTGGGTTGTCACCCCGAGTATACAGTTCAAATTGCAACTCTCTAGCTCATCATCTAGTATGATAACTTGACTATTGGCGGAAGAGTTTTCCGATTTGCCACGCCCTAGTGGGCGGATCGGGAAAATTGTATCACTTTATAATTCGGGAGCATATATAAGTATATGTTTAAAATTTCAAGTCTCTAGCTCAAATAGCGCCGAAAAATATTGCGTTCATACGGAGAGACGGACGGACAGCAAGACGAACATTGCACAAACCCAATATAATTTTTCCCCTTCGGGGACAAAGTATAACAAGTAAGAAAGCTGTAGTCGAGACTGCTCGACTACGAAATCCCCTGAGCCCTTCCTTCGATTCTCCACGCGTAAGAAACTATACATGCAAAAACATGAGCACACACACACGCTGATCTACTATAACTTCATTTCTACCATAACTTCATTGAATAATAATTTTGTTTCTAGACGGACAATCGTAATCAAATATTTAGATTATGATTATGATATTCATATCTATATGCTAAACCAAACTGCATGTCTCTAGTATTTGAAATGCATTTTTACACATTTGGGGGTGTGCGGGGAATTGGGGACCGGAATTCCAAGTCTGACAAAAACCGAAATTGTAATAAATTAGTATCTATATATATGCAGAAGACTTGGAGACTCTATAGGTGAACGAGATATAATTTTATAACTGATTCCCGATAAAGACAACTTTGGAAATATATAAATAATCAAATTTCTGAAACTGCGCGCAGCAATACTGCGCGTGCAATAAACGGACCTAACACAAAAAACATGAACTCTTTAGCTCCTATATCTTCGAAAATCCACGCGTTCAAACATACTGACAGACCGACGGACGGACAGACCGACAGACAGACATGTCTATATGTACTTCTACCTGTTACATACAAAACCATTATACCCTGACTTCCCCTTTTCAATGGGCTCAGGATATAACAAGTAAGAAGGCTTCAGTCGAGACATTGTAACGTTAACATAAATATGCTGACATATCTCGGCAATCATGAACCCGTGGCATGACCACTTTTGTATTTGCTGTTGCTGTTGCTCTGTTGCTGTTGCTCCGGCAATCATAACATTACTGAGCCACAAGGACAGTAATATTTAATCGTATTCCACCCTAATCAACTTAAGTATCTGACTACTCTGGATCTGGCCAACGGTCTCATCTAACGACGACCCCTGGACAGACTTATGACTATAACTTGTATACCGTGAACCCATTGGAAATGGGAAATTGTATTAATAAGTAACAAAACAAAATGTATGTAACAGACAGAAGGAGGCGTGGAAGACTCGATAAAGTATTGATAACGGCGAAGAGTTGAGGCGATATAGCCATCTATCCGTCTGTCCGTCAGTGCGCCTATTTAAGAAATGAAAAACCTTTTCAAATCTACTTATTAAACTTCATTATTACAGTATAAACTCTAATGTAATAAGCCCGCTAGGGGCGTAGCAAAACGGAAATCGCATGTGCCCTTATGCAACCAAAATATACATGTATTATGTTTAATGTTTTATTTATGTTCAATTTCTTATTAACGAATCATTTTCAGTTTTCTTGTACTTAAATTACCCAAAATCGTTTACTTAATTCAAAGTTGAGGTAGGCACACGCCCAATATTCGAGACCCATGCACGAAACATGCAAATGTCCCAGGCAGAGCATTCATTCAAATGCCTATACAAGTGATACGGCGATTGTGATTATCACAATCACAGACGTACACATACATATGTATGTACGTATGTGTGCGTATGCAAGCTCACATCAGCTACCAAACCCAACATCAACTGTTGGTAGTTAATAGTGCTACAGGCAGCATGATGTGTGTGTGTATGGTCATCGGGAAATAATATTCGTTATGCACAACACTTTCATACCCTTTCCACAAAAAATCATGAAAACGCTAACATTTTGCATGAGCATGGCAAAGCCGCTTAAGAATTCGGTATACTCTTCGCTCAGAAGGGAATCAATGGGATCGCGTGGAGAAGAAATTTCAATTTTTGTGAGCTGCTTGCTGTTTGTGCCAGCATACATATATTTTTGTGAGAAGAGAGCAGAAAATAAAAAGCATAGTGCAGAAAGAGAAAGAGAGCAAGGGGAAGAGCGGCATATGTCAGGCCTTTTTGGAATATCGACCGTCACCGTCGAGGGCTTAAAGCGGAATGATTTTGGCATCAGCAATTTTTCTCCCGACCCTTAACAGTAAAAACCCGAGCAAATACAAAGTTGAGTGCGTTGCCAATGTCAAAAAATAAGTGTGCACATTCATTTGTTCCAGTTGTCCAGTCCATGTGTTGTATGGTTAGTGATATGTGTTGTATGGTTAGTGATATGATATCGGTAGCTCTGGAAATATGAAAGTTATCGAATTTATGAACTCGTACTGCGCGTGAAATATACGAACTTAACACAAAAATAATTAATTCTCTAGCTCTTATATCTTCGGAAATCGAAGCGTTCAAAAATGCGGACAGACGGACATGGCTATATCGACTCAGCTCGTCACCCTGACCAAGAATATATATATACTTTATATACTATATACACCCCGCCTCCTTCTGCCTGTTACATACTTAAAAAAAAAAAAAAAAACATTATACCTTGATTTCCCACTTTCAATGGGCCCAGGGTACAAAAATTCAATAAGTAGCAAAGACGATAGAAACGTAAATATACGCATAATTTTTAAAACCTATTAAAGTGAGCATACATACATATGTACATAAATACGTACATATGCAAATATATACATATGTACATATATGACGGCTTTTATTTAATGCACAACACTCTGATTTAATTTAATTCATTTGCATACTAACAACTATACATACACATTAGTAAGCCTGTATAAAATGCAACATTTATAATCTCTAGTGTCTTTCTTAAAATGTTATTGTAGTTTTCACATAGCTATTACATTTTTTTTTATATTTTATATTAGGTAATGAAACGAATACTTAAAGACATTAAGAGATACGCTTGATGTAAACAGTAAATGTAGATAATAGATGCACATTCATACCATGTATGTATGTTTATGTACATTTAGGTTAATATAAATAAATAAATAAATACATACATATATATATACTATATATACAGTGGCTCACAGCTTATTTGATACACTTCAATTTTCAAATTTTCTCTTGCTGTAATTCAAAAACTATAAATGATATCGCAATACTTTAAATGTCATTTTGAAGAGGACAATTCCTTGTTTTATAAAACAAAAGATTTTATTTAAAAATAATGCCGTTCAACAGAAAAAAAATAAAAAAACAAAATAATATACCAAAATTCCCTCACAGCTTATTTGATACAGTGCCAGTAAAGTACTAAAATTTAAGATTACCCTTTAATTTAATGGTTGGTTTGCATTCCCTTAGCTTATATCGTAGCTTGCAGCCTATATGTGATTGAATCCATTAAGTTTTGAGTATAGCTTGGCGTTATTTTGAGCCATTCCTCCAGTAAGGTTCTCTTTGGGTCTTCTTTGTTACAATTCTTATGTTTTCTGACGCTGTTGACTAAAAGTGCCCACAGATTCTCGATGACATTTAATTCGGAAGACTGTGCCGGGGGATTCATGACGTGGGGACAGTTCCAAATAAGCCATGTTTGAAAGAATCTAGATTTGCCGATCGGGTCGTTGTCTTAGTAGAAACGGAGACCGTTGCCTACAGCCAGTTTTTTGGAACTTCGGATCAAACATTTTTTTTTTATTTGAAGGTACTGAATAATCTACATATTTTATCGATGAGTACCAAAGTACCGACTCCGACTGCGGACATACAAGCCCAAACCATACCGTGGTCACAGCAATGCTTCACTGTTGCTTTAAGGTTTTCTTTGTTGAGCTTAGTATTTGGCTTTCTCCATACATAAAACATCCTGCCGAAGCTCAAAATATTAAATTTTGACTCCTCCGAGAGAATCCCAATGTTCCAAAACGAGGAGTCCTTCAAAATGTGCTCCTTATGAAAGGCTAGTCTGCTTAGGTAGTTTCTTCTTTGTTTTAAACGGCTTCTTTCGAGCTACTAGTGCTTTGAAATCATGGTCGAGCAACACACGCCGGATAGCTTATGCTCTCGAAACCTTGCCCAGTTCATTTTCAACCTCTTCACCCAACTTTCAAGAAGAAAACTTGGAGTTAACTAGAATTTTTCGAGCTCTGTAGCACTAGTCGGACTCAGTGAAAATTTCATTGTTGCCTTTCTGCTCTTGTTTTTTAAAGAATTCTCCTTTCTAAAGTCTATAATATGGTAAATATAATATGGTAGACGGTGGAGGAACTTAATTGCAATAGCTCTGTACCTTTGCAGCACCTCTATCCTTTTTTAAAAGGGCAAATGACCAGTTCAGACAGCTCAATTGTTGTTCGTGGGCTCATTATACAATATCTTTTTTCCTAGTGTGTTAAGGTATTGCAGATCGCAAAAAAAATTGTCTTCTATATTAACCAAACATAGCAAAATGAGCGAAAGGCAAAAAACGCCTTGTATATGGCAATTTTATTTACATAAAACAGACTGTATCAAATAAGCTGAGAGCTCTAAAATCGACATATACCCGTAAAGTTTGACTGCCACGCCAAAAACAAAATTTCCTGGAAGTACCAATACTTAAAACTAGTAATTTAAATATATAGCTAAATAAGTGCATTTAAAATTTTTCGATATACCTTCTCCTTTCGATATTAAGGAAGGGTAAAGTCGAAAAGTTGCACTGTATCAAATAAGCTGTGAGCCACTGTATTTATTTATTAATTATATATTATATTATACACTCGAGTCTCGATAGTTCGTAATGGCAAGGGAACCGAATTTTTTACGAATTACAGAGGTTTTCGATTTACCGGGGTTTCCATTTCACGGGGTGTACAAAATCAAAATACGAGTTGCAGGGGTTTTTATATTTCACGTCATTTCAATAATTTTAACTTATTAAAAATAAAAAAAATACACATTCAATTCAATATTATGTATTCAAAAAACAAAATTAGACATAAACAAAATCATATTAACGAAAAATTAAGATTTAAAAAAAGCTTGCAATTTTGTATTGTTTGATGTTCTTCATAATTATTTTCTCTATTGTGCTTACCAAGCTTATTAAATGATCAATTGCATTATTCGGAACATTATATGAAAAAAAAAAAACTAATCGTCTTCACGCTTCAAATAAAATGATCAAACTAATGTAAATCCAATGAGAGAACAACCATGCATAATAGTCTGTGAGACCTAACGGTAGTTTAACTTCCAGCTAAATCAAGAATTACGAATTACAAGAGGTTACGAAACGAAATTACGAATTATAAGAGGTTTCGAAACGAACCATAAGAGGCAAGACCATGGCCGAGTAGGCAGAAAAATTACGAATTAACGAGGGGACCAAAATGTATGGAATTTTTACGAATTAATGAAGTTTATCAAAGGACCAGCAGTTTCTTACGAAATATTGAGGTTTTCGATTTAGCGGGGTACGAATTATCGGATCTCGACTGTATATATATATATATATATATGCGTGTGTGTGTAATTATATTATAAATTAATCTTTAATAAAAAATCTATGCATTTTCCGCTTTTTCCTTTACATACATTATGATTTCAGGTTTTCTGTTTGTATTTTTTCGCAATTTTTTGTTGATTTTATATATGTATATGTATGTATGTATATTGCGTATATCGAATTAAATTACTCAAACATGGCCATTGATGACGTTGGAACAACTTCCAGTAACAGCTGAAAGAAAAGAGTCACCTTATCTGCAATAATGTAGGAAAACAGCTAGATTGAAAATTGCGTTATTTATTTGATAACTTAAATTTATACTTACTCATAAAACGCGGAGTCATTCCCAACTTGACAAAGGGAACGTAAAATATCAGCCCCGCAAAAATGAAGAGCAAAGCATATAAATATTCAATACGGGGAGTTTCAAAAATTGGCGCTGCCACAAGATACACAGATATTACCAAAACCACTACGGGAATGATAATTGGAACTTTGTATGGCCGCGGATGGTTGGGTTTGGTGTAGCGCATTACGATTAGTGCCAACATGGCGCCGCCATAGAATATCCATGCAGTAAAACTGAAGAAATCAATCAGAGAATCAATTGTACCATGCAGAACCATTGCTGATGCAATTAACGACTGTATCAAAAACAAGAACAAAAATTAATTTCAATTGAATTACGAGATATAGTTTAGATTAAATAAGAATTGCCGATACGATGTTGTTGCTATTGGTCTTACGTGGAATATAAGGCCAGGAGCCGGAGTCAAGCGTCGTACATGTACATATGAGAGTATGTCGAGCAAATGTCCCTCTCGACTTGCTGCAAAGCAAAGGCTGAAAATTATAAAATTAAGAAGTGGAAATAATAAACGATCAAATGTGGTGAGCTTAAATATGTATGTCTGCTGTAACGTACCGTCCAGCGGCAAAGAGCGTGCCATTAGCACTTCCAAATGTGCTGACAGTGACACTGAGCGGCATTAGCCAAGCAAGGGCGCCTAGTATGCGATTGCCGAAGGTCACAGCGACCGCCTCGGATTCTATCATTTCTTGTGCCGACATTGCTGCCAGATAGGAGATGTTGATCAGTGCGTAGCACAGAGTAACAAGTGGTATGCCAATAATAATAGATCGTGGTAAGTTTTTACTGGGATTCTTAATCTCTTCGGTAACATAGTTTAGATTATTCCAACCATCATATGCCCAAAGGCCCGTGTAAAATGCCGTTGCGATAGCACCAATATTTGGCATTGGCCCATTAAATGCATTCGATAGATGTTGCGTGTTGCCCTGAAGTAGCTTCCAGATGCCGCCGCATATCACAATGACAACAGCTACCAATTTTGCAGCCGTAAACACATTCTGCACGGCCATTCCCAAATTAACACTGTAGCAATTCACAAATAATATCATCACTGGAAATAACAGTAATATAAATAATTATGTAGACTTTAAAACGTGTATTTTACTTTGTATCCTAGTCTTACCAATCGCCACCAGAGCAACCATTTTTACAACACCTCCAGGCGGATCACATTCTGTCACAAATGCCTCAACAGCGTACTGTGCAAATGATAGGCATATTATAGCCATTTGAGATGGCTTCAAAACCAATGTCGATACCCATGAGAATAAAAATGCCGGAGCTGGTCCATACGCATCCATAAAATACGCCCATTCCGCACCAGATGAGGTATTCATTGTGCCAAGTTCAGCATATGCTAGGGCACCTAAGAAATAGAACGAAGTAAAATATAATTAAGAATATAAATATATTGTAAAATTTAATTTTACGAGCCCGCAATGTTCAACACAATATATTATTAATACTACTAAAGATAACTCATACTAATGTATTCTGTTTTGAAGAGAATTTTATTCTTTTAACAATTATTTCAAGCAGCAATAACAATATGAACAAGTAAGAAAGCTCTAGTCGAGACGGCTCGACTACGAGATACCAACAAAAAATTAACATCCAAAATATGAAAACTACAAAATCTGCGTATCCATAATATATATCTAAATATATAAATTTGAAGTCTCTAGCTAAACCGGTGTAGAAGTTATGCCTAAAAAACGTAAAAAATGTAAATGAATTTTTTATCGATTATTTGGAAATGGGCTGACTCATCAAAAAAAAAAAAAAAAAAACAAGTAAGAACGTTGCAGTTAGGCGAAACTAACTGCGAAATACTCTGTTCCCATAGGTGCATCTTATATATTTAATAAACATTTAATTAACAAAATATTTCGGCAATTAGCAAACGTACATGGCAAGCAACAAACGTTTTTCCTACACATACCTACAGATTTTCACATGTACATACTATACGAGTATTCACAATTTTCTATGTATACATACAAAAGTTTGCATGCCAGAATATTCTAAGAATTGTGACTGAATTATGAATTTTTCGATCGTTACTTTAGTTTTGTCAAAAGGCGCTCTAGCAATGCCTTATTTGGTTTTAGTTGACACAGCTCATATTAGGTCAGTGGCGCGATGGTAAGCGCTATGCAAGCAATACTTGATCAGCTGTGAATTTATTTAGGTTTAGCTAACGATTACATGTTGTTTTCAAAAGACCTAGGTTCGAATCCCGCTGGAAACTTTTTATTTATTAATTAAAATTTATGTTAAAATGTTTTTTGCCATCTTAGCAATTGCTTCTGAGCTATTGTATGCATGAATTATGCAGTTGGCCACAACAAACTTCTTTGCCGATTTGCCACGCCCCCAGTGGGCGTAGACGCATAATTTTTTGTAAGTTCTTAGAAAGGGTCGACACTAACATGACTGCAAAATTTGGTTGCTTACATTCCAAAAATGCAAAAAATACAGGGTATTTTTCGATATGCCACGCCCCCAAAGAGGCTGAAAAACAGGCTGAGAACATTAGTAACTGAACAATCCAAATTTCAAGCTTCTAGCTCTAAAACTGTAGGAGATATAAACTTTTGCGGTTTGCCATAGCTTTTTGAACTTGGGTTGTCACCCCGAGTATACATTCTAAATTGCAACTTTCTAGCTCATCATCTGGTATGATAACTTAACTATGGGCGGAAGAGTTTTCCGATTTGCCACGCCCCTAGTGGGCGGATCGGGAAAATTTTAACACTTTATAATTCGGGAACATATATGAGTATATTATTAAAATTTCAAGTCTCTAGCTCTAATAGCGCCGAAAAATATTGCGTTCATACGGACAGACGGACAGACGGACAGACGGACGGACGGACAGCAAGACGGACATTGCACAAACCCAATATACTCTTTTTCCCTTTTTAAGGGAACAGAGTATAAAAACAAAACAAACTCGTACTGTGTAACTAACATACGAGTATTCATGTAAACTTTCAGCTCTCTAGCTTTCGTAGTTTCCGAAATCTCGACGTTCGTACGGACGGATGTACAGGGATAGATCAACATATTTTTTATGCTGATCAAGAATATATATACTTTATGGGGTCTGCGACGTCTCCTTCTGCCAATTACATGAATTCTCATTTTCAATGGGTTCAGTGTATAACAAGTTTACTTAAATGGTAGACTTAAAAGATAAGAACATAATTACTACTATTAATTCGAACGCTGCGAAGTAAGATTTACTATCATACTTAAAACAATAAATTAATTAACATTAGAATTGTGTAACGTCGCCTTTTGCCTGTATTACGCATCTAACCCGTTTCGGCAACTAAAAATAAACTGTTAAAAAGAAAAAAAAAAGATATATAGTGACATAATCATACTGATTACGCCCACAATATCCAAAAGCTGTTGCCATAGCCAAATCATTAACATAAATATTCCCAGGCCCAGTAACTATAAACAAAAAGCAGCCAAGACGGCGCTTCTCCCCCATCGATCGGCATCGATCGAAACATAAACATTCCCAAGCTTGATAACTGTAAACAAAGAGCGGCCAAGTCGGCGGTTCTCCCCCATCGATCGGCATCGATCGAAACATAAACATTCCCAAGCTTGATAACTGTAAACAAAGAGCGGCCAAGCCGGCGGTTCTCCCCCATCGATCGGCATCGATCGAAATAAAGCATAATCAGCATAAAATCACTCTAGCAACATGCATCACCCACGAATAAACATTTGTTGCCAGCAACATGCATCACCAGAAAGTTGCAAACATTCTAAGAGAGTTCACTTTATAATTCAATAGACACACAATTGTTAGTCTTAAGCTAATATTCAATAAAGCAAGTTGTCATAATTTTACTTTGGCTTCGTCTTTTAATTATTATTAGCGTTGTCGTTAGCTTATGTCGCGACATTTATTCGACTCAACACATATTATTCCAGTGGCGCAGCCGGTAGGATAACAATAAATTGTGGATCCTGATGCAATAACTAAGTTATTAATTCTTGCGTCCCGTTTACTGTTATCCGCTAAACAACCAACGCGAAGGCAACCCACGCGACGGTCAATATCGCGTCAAGTTTTTAAATAAAAACCTCGACAGTGACGTGTATACCGGAATTCGCACATTGCCAAAGCCAAAGATTGTGAAACAAACTTGAAAATAATTCAAGAAGACGCGATAGAATTCGGAGAGATTATAATTCCAGAAACATCTGGTTTTCTCATAAACTTTCGAAAGTGCTATCAGTGCATACAAACCCAATGATATTTTAAGTGAATAAAAACTAAGCAACATTAAATCAAAAATTAATACACAAATTTAAGAAAAATTAAAATTAAATAAAAATAAACTTACAAATAATAACACAAATAAAATAAAAACAAAATATAATAATAATAATATAAAAATTTAAAATAAAATCTTTATAATCAAAATGGAAGGAGACGCAACAACACCCCTTTCAGATGCCAACATGACGCAAGTGATCAATCAACTTAAAAACGTTGAAAAGTTCACTGGAAACAAGAACGCATTATATACGTTCATCAACCGGATCGACTACATATTGGCCCTCTACACCACCAATGATGCGAGGCAGAGGTCAATACTTTTTGGACTTGTGGAAAGCTGCATCAGCAGTGAAGTTATGCTATCGCTGGGCATGACTAACTTAACTACATGGACGGATTTACGTAAGCAACTCATCCTGAACTACAAGACGCAAACTAAAAACCACGTTTTACTGGAGGAATTCAGGAACACCCCATTCAAGGGCAACGTAAGAGCCTTTTTGGAGGAAGCAGAACACCGCAGGCAAACATTAATGAGTAAGCTAGAACTAGAAAATAACCCAGATGAAAAAATATTATATGCTCGGTTGATTAAAACTAGTATTGACGATTTAATCCAAAAACTTCCAACAAATATTGGCATTAGAATTATAAATTGCGAAATTCCCGATTTAAGATCCTTAATAAATATATTACAAGAAAAAAATCTTTATGATGAACCCTGTCCAAACTCAAATCAAAATAAAGTAAAACAAGAAAAAAATTTCAAGCCGATACACCAAAATCCCAATATTCAAAAGTTTCCTACATTTCTTCAACCTAATCATCCCTATGTCCCATATAGACCTTACTTTCAACAACCATATCTTCAACCAACACCCAATTATACTAATAATAATGCTTTTCCACCTCGACCAATTCAACCAACACCAAATCAGGTTAGACCCTTTAATCCTACACTCAGACCAATCTTTAGACAGAACCAATTTGACAATAATCGTTTCGGACAACAGATACAAGTAACTCCACAACAAACTCCTTTCAATAGTTCTGGAGTAGCTAACCAACCAACAAAGCGCGTTAGACCTGCAGAAAGTGGACAAAGTAAAATGAGCATAGATGAAGAAACTAGAAATCAAGAAGAAATAAACTATCACAACTACATGCAGCAAGAATATTATAATCAATTAGCTTCTTATTACGAATACTATCCTCAATATTACCAAGAACAAACTGACCCACAAAGCTCAGACTACACATACACACAAACAGCCACAGCCGAACAAGAAACAGAACAACCAAATGAAATAGAAATAGAGCAAGCTGAAAATTTTCCGCTGCCAGCCTCGGAAATCAACAATACATAATTATCACTCATAAAGGCAAAAATTTAAAATGTTTAATAGATACAGGATCTACTGTCAATATGATGACATCCAATGTTTTTAATTTACCAATTCATGATACCGACTGTCTTATTCAAACCAGCAATGGACCATTAACTATCACAAAAAAAGTGAATGTCCTTTCCAACAACTTGTTCAAAAGCAATAATGAATTTCTTTTACATCAGTTTTCACCAGATTATGATTTATTAATTGGTAGAAAACTGCTGTCAGATGCACAAGCCGTTATTGATTATAAATCCCAAACTGTAAATTTATATGGTAGAAAGTATAAATTAGTCAGTGATATTCCGATCACAAACCAAAATCATTTCATAGCTCAACCAATTCTTGACTCTAATCAAAATTTCAACAATCCAATCAGAGACAATTCAAAAAAACAAGAATCAAAGAATCCAAGTCCTTACCGACTAGACCATTTAAATGAAGAAGAAAAATTTAATTTAATAAGCCTGTTGAAACAATATCAACACATCCAATTCAAAGAAGGCGATCAACTTAGTTTCAGTAATCAAGAAAAACATGTTATAAACACTACTCACAATTCACCTTTGTATACAAAACCATACAGTTATCCACAAGCATATGAACAAGAAGTTGAATACCAAATTCAAGACATGTTAGATCAAGGTATTATACGCCCCAGCAATTCACCTTATTGTAGTCCTATATGGATCGTACCAAAAAAACAAGATGCATCAGGAAAACAAAAATTTCGAATCGTAATTGACTACAGAAAATTAAACGACATAACCATAAGTGACAGACACCCAATACCAAATATGGACGAAATTTTAGGAAAACTAGGTAAATGCAATTATTTCACAACAATAGACCTTGCAAAAGGATTTCATCAACTTGAAATGCATCCAGATTCCATCAAAAAAAACAGCTTTCTCTACTAAACATGGCCACTATGAATATCTTCGTATGCCATTTGGACTAAAGAATGCACCTGCAACCTTTCAACGTTGTATGAATAATGTCCTGCGACCATTATTAAATAAACATTGTTTAGTATATCTCGACGATATCATTGTTTATTCAACGTCATTAAAAGAACACCTACACTCATTACAATTAGTTTTCGAGAAGCTTTCTGAAGCCAATCTCAAATTACAACTCGACAAATGTGAATTCCTAAAACAAGAAACTACCTTCCTAGGACATGTCATAACTAAGGATGGAATAAAACCCAATCCTGATAAAATAAAAGCAATTCTAAAATATCCAATTCCAACAAAAACTAAAGAAATAAAAGGTTTTCTTGGATTAACTGGTTATTATAGAAAATTTATTCCAAATTTTGCAGACATAGCCAAACCAATGACAACAGTACTTAAAAAAGACTCCAAAATAGATATTAAAAATCCGGAATACATCAACGCTTTTGAAAAACTAAAACAGCTTATTTCCAACGACCCTATTTTAAAAATTCCAGATTTCAAAAATAAATTCATTTTAACAACTGACGCAAGTAATGTAGCTCTTGGAGCTGTACTTTCTCAAGACGGACATCCCATCAGCTTTATCAGCAGAACCCTTAATGACCATGAAACTAACTATAGCGCCATAGAAAAAGAACTTTTAGCCATTGTATGGGCAACAAAAACCTTTCGACATTACCTTCTAGGTCGACATTTCGAAATTAATAGTGATCATCAACCATTATGTTGGTTATATAAAATGAAAGAACCAAATTCAAAACTAACTAGATGGAGAGTAAAATTATCAGAATACGATTTCGATATAAAATACATAAAAGGAAAAGAAAACCACATAGCTGACGCTCTATCGCGAGTAAAAATAGAACAAACTCATTTCGTCGAAGAAACACAACATAGCGCTGACGAAGACGATAGTAACTTAATTTGCATTACAGAAAAGCCAATAAATACATTCAAAAGACAGATTATATTTTCTAAAGGCATTCCAAATATTAAAAAACAGAATTACTTCAAAAAACTAATAATCCACATTACATATGATAACATGACTAAAGATAAAGCCGAAAAATATTTGATTGACTATTTTTGTACAAAAACTAGTACGATGTTCATAGACAGTGATGCAGACTTCGAAATCATTCAAAACGCACACAAAGAAATCATTAACAATAACCATACTAAAATACTAAGAAGTCTCATTCAATTAAAAAATATAAACTCATATGCCGAATTTAAAGAACTTATTTTAAAAACACATGAAAAACTCTTACACCCCGGAATTCAGAAAACAAACAAACTCTTCTGTGAAACTTACTATTTCCCTAACAGCCAAATACTAATACAAAACATAATAAACGAATGTAACATTTGCAATTTAACAAAAACCGAACACAGAAATACAAACATGCCAATGAAAATTACCCCCAGGCCCGAACATTGTCGCGATAAATTTGTAATAGACATTTATTCCTCTGAAGGCAAACATTATCTTAGTTGCATAGACATTTATTCAAAATTTGCTACACTCGAAAATATTAAAACAAAAGATTGGATAGAATGCAAAAATGCATTAATGCGTATATTTAATCAGCTAGGAAAACCAATAATATTAAAAGCTGACCGAGACGGCGCATTTTCCAGCTTAGCACTAAAAAAATGGCTCGAAAGTGAAGGAGTAGAACTACAATTAAATACTACAAAAACAGGAATAGCAGACATCGAACGACTACACAAAACAATAAACGAAAAAATCAGAATAATAAACACTTTAATGACGAAGAAAATAAACTCAGCAAAATAGAAACCATTCTCTACATCTACAATCACAAAACAAAACATGACACAACTGGACAAACTCCCGCACACATATTTCTATATGCTGGACAACCAAAATTAAACACTCAAGAAAAAAAAGAAAAAATAATAAATAAAATCAATAGTGACCGACAAGAATACGAAGTCGATACCAGATATCGAAAAGGACCATTACAAAAAGGAAAATTAGAAAATCCATTTAAAGCCAATAAAAATGTCGAAAAAATAGATCCAGATCATTACCAAATTACTAACAGAAATAGAATTACACGTTACTATAAAACACAATTTAAAAAATTAAAGAAAACTAACCAAATTCAAATCCCACAGGTCTCTACTTCATAATAATACTATCGTTTACATTCTGTACGATATGCCACTCCCAACAAATACAGATAAACACCTTGGATACGGATCACGGATACTTACTATTCTCAGACAAACCTTTAGAATTACCAACAAGATTTGAGCATCACTCTTTGAAAATTAACATAACTGAAATACTAATAACAAACGAATATTTCCGTCAATCTATTTCCTTATTTGAAAATTCAACACAAATTAATCGTTTATACAACAAATTGCAACAATAAGAATCGTAATAAACGCGGACTATTCAATATAGTAGGCTCACTTTACAAATTCCTTTTTGGTACACTTGACGATAATGACAGAATAGAATTTGAAAAAAACATAAAAACCTTTCTTTAAATATTGTCCAAATTAATGAAATAAATGATATAATAAACATGATTAACAATAACATGAAAAAAATACAAGATCATCAAAATAAAGAAAACATACAAGATACTTTCAGTTACCAATTATTACAATTCAAAGAATATGTAGAAGACATTGAAATGGGCATGCAATTGTCAAGACTAGGACTCTTTAATCCAAAACTACTTACGTACGACAAACTCGACAGCATCAATAACCGAAACATACTTCTAATCAAAACATCCACTTGGATTAATTACCAAGATAACATTATACTAATCGTATCTCATATCCCAATTGACTTTCAATCTACTAATACAATCAAAATTATCCCATATCCTGATCACAACGGCTATCAACTTGATTATATTAGCACTACTTCTTATTATGAAAAAGATAACAAAATTTTTAATCGAGAAAATAAACCAATAATTGATGATTGTATAACAAAAATTCTATTGCACACTAAACCAATCTGTAATTATGAACACATAAATAGCAAAGAAATAATAAAATATATTGAGCCAAATACCATTGTAACCTGGAACATAACTACTACAACTGTAAAGCAAAATTGCCAGAAAAATAATGTTAATTTTAATATTCAAGGTAATAAAATTATAAGTATCAATCAATGTAAACTGCAAATAAATGACATAATTATAAGCGATAATTATTTTCAACCAGAAGTTGACCTTACACCGTTGTATCCCCCAATAGAAATTATTAAAGTAAAACCTATTAAGCACAATGACATTGAAAAAATTATATTACAAAATAATATCTTTACATATACAATTATTATAATTACCATAATCATATTCATAATTGTAATCCTATATTTTAAATACGTAACTTGTAATCCTATAAAATTAATCCACAGAAAATTTAAGAAACAAATTCATGAACCCAATTATCAAACACAGCCATCAGTCCAAACAGAAGAAGAACAACAAAAAAACACAACTATCGAGATGACACAATCAACTTTACCAAAACTTTACCCTTCTGTGTCACCTTGACTCGCAGGCTCGCCTCTTAAGGAGAGGGAAGTGACATAATCATACTGATTACGCCCACAATATCCAAAAGCTGTTGCCATAGCCAAATCATTAACATAAATATTCCCAGGCCCAGTAACTATAAACAAAAGCAGCCAAGACGGCGCTTCTCCCCCATCGATCGGCATCGATCGAAACATAAACATTCCCAAGCTTGATAACTGTAAACAAAGAGCGGCCAAGCCGGCGGTTCTCCCCCATCGATCGGCATCGATCGAAACATAAACATTCCCAAGCTTGATAACTGTAAACAAAGAGCGGCCAAGCCGGCGGTTCTCCCCCATCGATCGGCATCGATCGAAATAAAGCATAATCAGCATAAAATCACTCTAGCAACATGCATCACCCACGAATAAACATTTGTTGCCAGCAACATGCATCACCAGAAAGTTGCAAACATTCTAAGAGAGTTCACTTTATAATTCAATAGACACACAATTGTTAGTCTTAAGCTAATATTCAATAAAGCAAGTTGTCATAATTTTACTTTGGCTTCGTCTTTTAATTATTATTAGCGTTGTCGTTAGCTTATGTCGCGACATTTATTCGACTCAACACATATTATTCCAGTATATATATATATACAGTATGTCCATTAATTGTTTGCAAAACGAAAAAATTCATACAAATGCGACTTTGACATCATATTTTACTAGGAAAGACACTTTTATTCATAATTTTTTTTTACAGCGTTCTTCTTTTATGTATTCTTAATTATACTAAATAAAAAAAATAATGAGAATAGCAACAGAAACATAAAAAATAATTCAAAAAAAAAAAAAAAAAAAACAAGTAAGAAAACTCTAGTCGAGCACTCTCGACTGATAATACCCTGAACCCAATTTTAATAAAATAAAATAATATTTTGTACTGTGGTTTGGTTTTTTGTAATTATCTTTAAAATGCATCAATTTTAGTGCTGAAAATGGCAAAAAAAAACTTCTTTATTTTGGCAAATAGTTAAATATATTGCTCTTGATTAGTACTAAAATTAATCCGTTTTCAAGATAATTACAACAAACCAAAGTGTCGAACGTGACAAAAAGTTGACTTTTCTGGAGAGATACCCATATGGATAAATCAGAAAGTATACATAAGAATGTATGAGTGTAACGTTCAAAATGTACATATACATATATACATTGCATACATATACATTGAACTGCAAAAAAAAAAATAAATAAATAATAATAATAGATCGCGCTTATATTAGTTGAAATTCGAAAAATGTTATATTATTAAATATCATTAAAAATAGACTCAACAAATAGACGTTCCTCGATTAACACGCATCACCTTAATTAACACAGACACTTCATAATTGTAAAAGAAATATATCAATGCCACTCGAAGCTGTAATAGCCATAGTAAATAAGTTCACTGCTAAAGCGCCATCTATCGTTAAAATTTTTAGACCATGCTACACTAGTTTTGAATGTACATGTGTGCATACATATAGGAAAACCGCAGATGTCACGTGCTTTTGTTATTTGGACAGACTTTTTTTTTTGTTCATTATTTTCTGTTGACTTAACGGAATAAAATATAATTGAAACAAAAACACTTTCAGAAATGATGCTATTAAATATTTGAAATTAAAAAAAAAAAAAAAAAACACTTATTCAAAATTAGTTAAACTACCAACTGACTTTCAAAGGTATCAAATACAAAAGAATAAATAATAATAAAAAAGAGAGAAATATAAAAAAAAAAAAATAATAAAAATAAGAAATTATGAAGGGGTTAAGGCAAGGCTAGAACCTGCGAAAGCCTAACATTCGGTGCATCTGTCTTGCCATCTACACCACGGCTCGCTCAAATAGCAGAGTAGCGAAAACGAATGATATTCGCCATATACGAAAAAAAAAAACTAAAGCAGTGGCTGAAAATACAAATACAATTCAAAGACAATTCTAACGCAATTCAAAAACAATTGTGATTCTTAGAATTTGCACGCATAGCAACATAGAAAACGGCCCAAGATTTTTTGTGTGTATGTATATGTGCACACCAGTGTTGCCATCTTTTCGCCAAAAAAAACAGGACAGTTGACACCAAAAACAGGACAAAAAAGGGACAAAATATTTTTGAAAAGGTCAAAAAAAGCGGATAACAGTTTTTTCTATTTCTAAAGTAGAATTTTATTTTAATTTTCGTTTAAAAGGTATAGCACCTCATCAAAATTTGTATTTTCGTTGCTATATGTATTATTTGTGCCAATTTGGTGTACACAATTTTCCGGTACCTTGTAGTTTTGGCAATATTTGCCGTTTCGATGTAGTCCAAACCTAATCCAAAGATATTATATTTAATTGTATGTAATTGTTAACTAGTAAAAGCAACCTAATTGCCAGGTCCGAAAAGTGTTTGTTTCCTGCTGAGTCTGTGTGATTCTGAACTTCAGTCCAGAAATATATGATACTTTCTTTATCTCTCCATTTTATAAGTTTTTTATTTAAACTGCACTTGCAGTATTTGCAAAATGCCTTATCAATATTATTGGGAACGTGGCTAATCCATTTTTTTAATGGGTCGTTTAACCGCGACACCCTAATTTCAGTTTGTAAATTTTCTTGACATTTTGTTAAACTTTTGAAATCTTTAATGATCGATCGATAATATATTTTCGATTACAGGGCTACATCGTTTGAAACAGGGATACATCGTAAAATATGTTGCAATAAAGCAATATTAAAGCGATGACATCGATTTATTTGAAAAATTTTATAAACAACCTTTAACAATTAAAAAAGGATGAAAAAAGGCCAAAATAAAATAAAAAAGGCATTTTTTCCGGACAGGGGCTGTTTCTGAATTTTTGCGGCAGTTGTATTTTCAAAAAGGACAGATCTGTCCGGAAAAAGGCCAAGTTGGCAACACTGGTGCACACGCATACGAAAATTGATTTGCATTGCTCAACGTTGCTTGAGTTTCCATTGTTATTTTAATTGTTTTAAAATTTTTAAAATATATAATGAAATGTAATGAGAGTTCAGCATATGATCTACATATTGTATTTAACATTTTAGGTTTTTCTAGAAATCATAACTCTTTTACAATTAGCTTTACATGCACAAATACATATGTATGTATGTATGTACGATTGCAGCCACACGCTGATCTACGCTTGCACACATACATATGTATGTATGTATGTATGTATGTATGTATGTGCGCCCGCAATGCGTCTTGCTTTGTCGCTGCCTTGCTTGCTGCGCCACATGTGTTTTGATGAGAAAACTTTATAGACTTATAATTCTGTTTCTAGATGGACAATCGTATTGATATATTCAGGTTAAGATTATGATATGGCTTGGGGGTGGGTTGGGCTGAACTTTGGACGCCTTTAACTCCATTTCTAGATAAACGATCTTCATGAAATTTTCAGAGTAGATTAAGAGTATCTAAATCTATCTATGTGCCAAATTGCAATTCTCTAGTATTTGAAATGCGTTTTTTCGAAATTGGGGGCGAAGGGGGCGTGGCATCCCAAATCTGAAAACAACATAATCTGCGTATTCATAATATCTATCTAAATAAACAAATTTGAAGTCTTTAGCTAAAACGGTGTAGAAGTTATGCTCAAAAAACCTTAAAAATGTAAACGAATTTTCGATTTTTTATCGATATTTTGGAAATGGGATGAGTTATCGAAAAAACAAAATAAACTTGTACTGCGTAACTAACATACGAGTGTTCATGTGAAATTTCAGCTCTCTAGCTTTTGTAGTTTCCGAAATCTCGACGTTCATACAGACGGACAGACGGACAGACGGACAGACGGACGGACGGACGGACGGACAGACGGACGGACAGACGGACATGGCTAGATCAACTTATTTTTTTATGCTGATCAAGAATATATATACTTTATGGGGTCTGCCACGCCTCCTTCTGCCTGTTACATACTTTTAACAAAACCATTATACCCTGATTTCCCATTTTCAATGGGTTCAGGGTATAACAAGTAAGAAAGCTCTAGTCGAGACGGCTCGACTACGAGATACCAACAAAAAACAAGTAAGAAGGCTCTAGTCGAGACGGCTCGACTACGAGATACCCTGAACCCTGTAAAGAAAATGATACTCTTCTTCTTTACGCTCTTATAAGCGCGCGCTCTGCTAACTGCGCAGTTGCTGCCGTGGCTTGGGGGTGGGTTGGGCTGAACTTTGGACGCTTATAACTCCATTTCTAGATGCATGATCTTTATGAAATTTTAAGAGTAGATTAAGAGTATCTATATCTATCTATTTGCCAAATTGCAAGTCTCTAGTATTTGAAATGTGTTTTTTGCAAATTGTGGGCGAGGGGGGCGTGGCATCAAAAATCTGAAAACTACAAAATCTGCGTATTTATAATATCTATCTAAATATATAAAGTTGAAGTCTCTGGCTGAAACAATGTAGAAGTTATACCATAAAAACCTAAAAAATGTAAACGAATTTTCGATTTTTTATCGATAATATGGAAATGGAATGAGTTATCGAAAAAACAACATAAACTTGTATTGCGTAGCTAACATACGAGTGTTCATGTGAAATTTCAGCTCTCTAGCTTTTGTAGTTTCCGAAATCTCGACGTTCATACAGACGGACAGACGGACAGACGGACAGACGGACAGACGGACGGACGGACGGACGGACGGACAGACGGACAGGGCTAGATCAACTTATTTTTTTATGCTGATCAAGAATATATATACTTTATGGGGTCTGCGACGTCTCCTTCTGCCTGTTACATACATTTTCACAAAACCATTATACCCTGAATTCCCATTTTCAATGGGTTCAGGGTATAATTAACATCCAAAATATGAAAACTACAAAATCTGCGTATCCATAATATATATCTAAATATATAAATTTGAAGTCTCTAGCTAAACCGGTGTAGAAGTTATGCCTAAAAAACGTAAAAAATGTAAATGAATTTTTTATCGATTATTTGGAAATGGGCTGACTTATCAAAAAAAAAAAAAAAAAACAAGTAAGAACGTTGCAGTTAGGCGAAACTAACTGCGAAATACTCTGTTCCCATAGGTGCATCTTATATATTTAATAAACATTTAATTAACGAAATATTTCAGCAATTAGAAAACGTACATGGCAAGCAACAAACGTTTTTCCTACACATACATACAGATTTATACATGTACATACTATACGAGTATACACAATTTTCTATGTATACATACAAAAGTTTGCATGCCAGAATATTCTAAGAATTGTGACTGAATTGGGAATTTTTCGATCGTTACTTTAGTTTTGTCAGAGACGCTCTAGCAATGCCTTATTTGGTTTTAGTTAACACAGCTCATATTAGGTCAGTGAGGTTGATGGTAAGCGCTATGCAAGCTATACTAGGGTGCATGGGTTCGAATCCCGCAAAAAACTTTTTTTTTCAAAAATTATTATTTACTAATTTTTTTATACCCTGAACCCATTGAAAATGGGAAATCAGGGTATAATGGTTTTGTTAAAAGTATGTAACAGGCAGAAGGAGGCGTGGCAGACCCCATAAAGTATATATATTCTTGATCAGGGTGACGAGAAAAGTTTATCTAGCCATGTCCGTCTGTCTGTCCGTCCGTCTGTCCGTCTGTCCGTATGTTTGAACGCGTCGATTTCCGAAGATACAAAAGCTAGAGAGTTCATTCTTTTTATGTTAGGTCCGTATATTGCACGCGCAGTACGAGTTTGTTTCAGAAATTCGATAACTTGTATATTTGCAAGGTTATCGATAACTGAAATTATCGGGAACCAGTTATAAAATTCTAGCTAATTCATCTTTAGAGTTAGAGTCTCCAAGTCTTCTGCATATATATAGATACCAATTTAATACAATTTCGGTTTTTGTCAGATTGTGGATTTCGGTCGCCGATTCGCCCCCACACCCCCAAATGTGTAAAAAATGCATTTCAAATACTAGAGACATGCAGTTTGGTTTGGCAAATAGATATGAATATCATAATCTTAACCTGAATATATCAATACGATTGTCCATCTAGAAACAGAATTATAAGTCTATAAAGTTTTCTCATCAAAACACATGTGGCGCAGCAAGCAAGGCAGCGACAAAGCAAGACGCATTGCGGGCGCACATACATACATACATACATACATACATACATATGTATGTGTGCAAGCGTAGATCAGCGTGTGGCTGCAATCGTACATACATACATACATATGTATTTGTGCATGTAAAGCTAATTGTAAAAGAGTTATGATTTCTAGAAAAACCTAAAATGTTAAATACAATATGTAGATCATATGCTGAACTCTCATTACATTTCATTATATATTTTAAAAATTTTAAAACAATTAACCCTCTAACGCTCATAAGTGTCTTGAGACACTTATTTTATTTTTAAATTAAAAAAAAAAATGGGAGCTTTTTTGTCTTTCAATTATTGCTTGATCGTTAATAAAACATTCAAATTTACTGAGAAAAAAGCTTTAAAAGCTCTCCAGTGCTTTAAACGGTACTTTTTATTTTCATAAACACAAAACATATGTTTTTTCGCGCGTGTAAATTGATCTGCTGCATGTGCTGTTGTGCAACAATTATTTTACAAAATCTGTGAAAGCAATCCATTTAAAATAATTTTTATTGGAAGGTATGTTTATTTACAATGAAAACTAGTTTACAAAAATAAAAATAAATAAAAAATGTGCGTTGTAGCTTAAAAACAGTGATAAGTGTCTTGAGACACTTTTGGGGCTGCAAGCAACTTTTTTTACCAGCAGCTATTTCACAACTGCTTGCAATTTTGTGTGTACACTTATTCATTATATGGATTGTTTTACTAGAAACTGACATATTAACCATATAAAGATGGCAAACCGGGTACGATTCAAATTATCCGATTTAACTGATGAACAGTTGTTGGAATTGTTTGAGAATGTCCCTTCCGATGCAGAGTTATCCGAGTCAAGTGACGACGAGGAAGATGACTTAAATGTGGCAGAAACCCTAATAGCTGCTGTGGAGGATATTAGCACAATATCATTTGCTTGTAATGATGAAGAGAATGTGCCTGATAATGGTCAGTCTGAGCAACATATTGAAATTGACTGTCCGCAAATAATTCGGGAATATAACTCACATATGGGCGGCGTTGATCTTATGGATGGACTTATGGGCCGTTATCACATCAAAACTAAAACCAAAGATGCTGCTACTCGAATTTTTTATCATTGTATTGATATGGCAGCAACAAATGCTTATATTCTTTATAGGCGAATTCAAAAACAAAACGCAATCAGTGACAAATTGATGGAGCTTCCCGATTTTCGCGAGTCAATCGCTGAAGGATTGGTGGCTTTTAGAAATAAAGCCCACGCAGGTCGTCCAGTCAGTACCGTATCTCTACAAGACCAGATGCAGTCACCATCTTTGCGAACAGATCGGTCACCTTTTTCACAATCCCCACGGGCCCGACCATCACAGCTTGAGCTTAAACTTGGAAAAAAAACTTTACACCCAATAGCGGAATTACGTTTTGACCAAGTCAACCACTTCCCAAATTGGTTGGATCGGGACAATAAGAGACGGTGCAAGCTCTGTAAATCATCACAAACGCAATGCATTTGTGAAAAATGTAATTTACATCTATGCTGCACATCAACAAAAAATTGTTTTAAAACATATCATATGAATAATAAAAATTAACATTTCTATTAAATACGTTTTTTTTACTGTTAGATGCCCAAGAGTGTCTTGAGACACTTATTACCTTTTTTGCACCTGACGGCTAAACAAAAACTTCTATATTTTTTCTGAGTTCATTTTTGAGTTTAGAAGCCTAAATTTACTTTAAAAAAAATTGTTCCAATTATTTTCCTCCAATAGTTTAGAAAACAGCATTAGAGGGTTAAAATAACAATGGAAACTCAAGCAACGTTGAGCAATGCAAATCAATTTTCGTATGCGTGTGCACATATACATACACACAAAAAATCTTGGGCCGTTTTCTATGTTGCTATGCGTGCAAATTCTAAGAATCACAATTGTTTTTGAATTGCGTTAGAATTGTCTTTGAATTGTATTTGTATTTTCAGCCACTGCTTTAGTTTTTTTTTTTTCGTATATGGCGAATATCATTCGTTTTCGCTACTCTGCTATTTGAGTGAGCCGTGGTGTAGATGGCAAGACAGATGCACCGAATGTTAGGCTTTCGCAGGTTCTAGCCTTGCCTTAACCCCTTCATAATTTCTTATTTTTATTTTTTTTTTTTTTTTTTTTTTTTTTTTATATTTCTCTCTTTTTTATTATTATTTATTCTTTTGTATTTGATACCTTTGAAAGTCAGTTGGTAGTTTAACTAATTTTGAATAAGTGTTTTTTTTTTTTTTTAATTTCAAATATTTAATAGCATCATTTCTGAAAGTGTTTTTGTTTCAATTATATTTTATTCCGTTAAGTCAACAGAAAATAATGAACAAAAAAAAAAAGTCTGCCCAAATAACAAAAGCACGTGACATCTGCGGTTTTCCTATATGTATGCACACATGTACATTCAAAACTAGTGTAGCATGGTCTAAAAATTTGAACGATAGATGGCGCTTTAGCAGTGAACTTATTTACTATGGCTATTACAGCTTCGAGTGGCATTGATATATTTCATTTACAATTATGAAGTGTCTGTGTTAATTAAGGTGATGCGTGTTAATCGAGGAACGTCTATTTGTTGAGTCTATTTTTAATGATATTTAATAATATAACATTTTTCGAATTTCAACTAATATAAGCGCGATCTATTATTATTATTTATTTTTTTTTTTTTTTTGCAGTTCAATGTATATGTATGCAATGTATATATGTATATGTACATTTTGAACGTTACACTCATACATTCTTATGTATACTTTCTGATTTATCCATATGGGTATCTCTCCAGAAAAGTCAACTTTTTGTCACGTTCGACACTTTGGTTTGTTGTAATTATCTTGAAAACGGATTAATTTTAGTACTAATCAAGAGCAATATATTTAACTATTTGCCAAAATAAAGAAGTTTTTTTTTGCCATTTTCAGCACTAAAATTGATGCATTTTAAAGATAATTACAAAAAACCAAACCACAGTACAAAATATTATTTTATTTTATTAAAATTGGGTTCAGGGTATTATCTAGTCGAGCACTCTCGACTAGAGTTTTCTTACTTGTTTATATTTGTATATGTCGGAATTGAATTCATTTGGTCCATAATAGCGTACTTAGCGAAGCGAGTTTCGGTGCGTATGCTTCCACGTTTATTTCTAAACTGCCTCTCAATGCTAGTGTTATTCTTCTGCATAGCTCCGAACCACACTCGACGACAGCGTTGTAGCGCTGTCATCTCGCTAAAAGGGTACTTCTTAAAGCGACAAAATGCAAAGAACCAATCAGAGCGCAATTAGCGACTGATGCAACATTATTGATATGATGAAATTAGGAATTCTGGTGAGCACCAGAATTCCCATATACATCAACACACACACACACAGCGCACACGTGCAGTACGCAGCAACAATCACATACAGTGCGCTCCGACACGGCCATCCTGACCTTGACACGTCCTCGTGTAGTACTCCCAATTTTAGATTCAAATTTCTTACGTAACAAAAGATTTTTAACTGAATTCATCGTCTCACTTAGACGGATAACCATCGTCTCTCATAGACGGATAACCATCGTCTCTCTTAGACGGATAACCATCGTCTCTCATAGACGGATAACCATCGTCTTTCTTAGACGGATAACCATCGTCTCTCTTAGACGGATAACCATCCTGACACTCACACATCCTCGTGTAATGTCCAAATATCAATTTCAAAGACACCTTTTGTGTTTCATGACATAAACTGAATTTAAGCTTTATTCTTAACCATAACATACAGAGTATCTTCTTTTTCTTTAACAGAATTCATAAATTCACTTAAATTTTAACAAAACAATTAATCATTGTACTTGCACTATGCAATTTCAACAAAACAGCAAAGTATTTGCTTAACTTTCAAATGAACGTGCGCCAGAAAATGAATGTTCAATATATAAAAATACAAATAGAACAAAATAATAAATTTAATTCGTCGTCTCACTTGGACGGAACACTCTCAGTCTCAACTATATTCTCTGATGAGCTCTGATTTTCGTTATCAATATCCAATTCATCAGGAATTTTACCATCTGGAATTCTTCTAATGTCCTCGTGACAGTATTTGTAAAGTCGTTTATTTGTTAACGACTTTAACGTATACCTGTCTCCTTCCAGGACTTCGGTAACCAAAAATGGGCCCTTAAATTTCGGGTCTAATTTCGTTTGGTGTCTCTCCTCGTTTCTTAACAGAACATAGTCACCAACATTATGCCTTACAATCACGGCCTTGGTTTTGTCAAAGCGTTGTTTATCATAATCAGCCAAACTCTTCATCTTATTACTGGCACGAGTCCGAACACTGTTCAAATCAATTTCGATTTCTGTGTCTACTGGTGGAATTAACCCTAGCGGTCGAGCCTCTTTTCCTATCAACATTTCCAAGGGGCTCGCTTCAGTTGCACGACTAACTGTGCAATTTAATGCAAGCTGAACCTCGCCAAGTGCATCTTGCCAGGATCTTTGACTCGATTCCACCGCAGTTAGTAAATTTTTGAGCGTACTTATAACACGCTCAACTTGGCCGTTTGCACGACTTGCCCCAGTTGCAATTAGATGAAGTTTTATATTTTGTGAGAAACAAAATTCAGAGAATCGAGAACTTGAAAAGCACCTTCCCTGGTCAGCTACGATACGATTTGGTACCCCGAATATGACAATTGAGACTTTTAAGGCCTTAACGCAGCTTTCGGTGTCTATTTTAAGGGTGTGATAAAGGTGTGCAAATTTCGTGAAGCCATCAATCTGAACGATGACATATTCTTTTAGGTCGCTTTTACCACTCAACTTTCCAGAAATATCTATGTGAACAGTGTGCCAAGGGATGTTCACCTTCGCGATTGGATGGAGCTCAGCTTGTATTTTCCCAGAAGGCGACTTGGAAGTTCTACAAGTTATGCAGTTGTTTACAAATTTGCGAACATATTTATTCATGTTATGAAACCAATAATATTGGTAAACCTTGTCAAGAGTTTTCTGCCAACCAAGGTGCATAACTGACTAGTGTACCTGATTTACCACGGACCATCTAAATGTTCGTGGCACCACCGGTAGACAACGTGTTCTACTGTTTCTTTGAATCTTGCAATGTAAGATACCTTTCCTTAAATCATAAGATTTAATTAAATCGTCTTGTTGCTCGTTGGAATTGAGCTTACGGACTATTTCTACAATCTCTGGATCTAATTTCTGTTCCGTAAGAAGCCACTCACTTGAAATTTCAGCTAAGTTTACTCGCTTCTCGGTGATTTTTTCTAGCACCAGCTGTGGCTTTGAAGGAACTAGATTCCTGGAAAAGAAGTCTGCATGAGCCATGCGTTTTCCCTCTTTATATTGGATATCAAAATCGAATGATTGCAGATAGGCCCACCAGCGATGAACTCTTGGTGTTAAGTCTATCTTTGTCCGTGAAGCCTTAAGTGAATTACAATCGGTGTATACCACAAACTTTCGCCCAAGCAGATAATGACGAAAGTGTCTTACAGAAGCAACCACAGCCAATGTTTCTAACTCATATGAGTGATATCTAGCTTCAGAGGACGAAGTTGTTTTGCTAAAATATTCCACCACATGAGGACTACCATTAATACGGTGTAGGAGTATTGCACCATATCCACAGGAACTGGCATCAGTGTGTAACTCAATGGGGTATTGTGGGTCAAAAATTACCAAAACAGGTTCATTTGTAAGGACAGTTACTATTTTTTTTTTTTTTTTTCGAATATTCTCGAGTTCAACATTCCAGACAATTCTTCCTTTTCCTGACGTAAGAGAATAGAGTGGCTTCATTATTTTGGCGAAATCGGGTACAAACTTGCGAAAGTAGGAAGCCAGACCAATAAACTATCGCAAACTGGAAACAGTCTGCGGAGGTGGTAATAAACTTAATGCAGTAGTCTTCTGTGAGTTTGGCCTAATCTCGCCAGCTTTTACTTCGAAACCCAAATAATGTACCTTTGTTTTCAAAAAAGAACATTTCGAGATATTGAAGATGAATCCCGCCCTTGTCACAACGTTCAATACTGTTCTTAATCTTTCCAACCCTAACTCAATTGTTGGTGACATGATCATAATGTCGTCCATATAGACAATTACGTATGAATATGCAAGATTGCCTAAAGCTTGCATAACTGTCCTTTGAAAAACGGAAGGCGCATTTTTGAGTCCGAAAGACATTGTAAGAAATTCGTATTGGCCATCCGGAGTCACAAATGCAGTATATTCAACGGAATCAGGGTGAATCGGAATTTGGTGAAAACCACTAGCCATATCTAAACAAGTAAAGTAATACGAACCACGCAACCTGTCAATCTGGTCACTAATGAGGGGCAAGGGGTATTTGTCAGCGACGGTATTTGAGTTTAATTCTCTGTAGTCAATACATAAACGATCGGACCCATTTTTCTTTTTTACAAGCAACATAGGACTTGCATACGGAGAACAACTTTGGCGGATAATGTTACATCTGAGTAACTCTCAACCTCTCACGCACTATCTCTCTCTCTTCCGGACTGAGCATATACGGACGACGTTGCACAGTTTTGTTGGGGTCAATTAGTCGAATTCTCAGTTCGCCTGTATTAACTCGTGTGTTTGGAATCCCTTTAGAGAATGCTGAGGTATAATTTTTAATTAAATTTATTAATTTGTTTTTATCAGCATTTGTCAAATCGGTATCAATTTCATCAATATTAATTGGAGAATCAGTAGCGGCACAAATATTTACAGATTTTGATTTTATAACTTTAAACACATTCGGTGAGAGCACAACATTGAAACCTTGATTAAGGACTTCACGTCCAATGATGACATCATTCTTCAAGTGCTCATCTCGAACAACGTGAAATAATATTTCTATCATGTTTTCATTAATAATAACCTGACTGAGAATTTGCATAGTACTATAAATACCGGCATCACCGATACCTTTTAGCATTACTATATTATTCACGCGCTTTCCAGACAATCGGTCACTTATCTTTTCTCTTATCAAGGAACATTCGGCACCAGAGTCGAAGCAAATTGGGTAGCTCTCACCTCGATGTAACATGACTCCTGTTGGCTCAGACACAAAGCACTGGTTTACATTCTTTTGCTTTGTTGGGACGTCACTTCCAGAGCATCGGTTCGCAAAATGCCCGGGTTGGCCACACTTGAAGCAGGTACCCGGGTCTTCTCTCGCTGGGTTTTCGCCTCGGCCTCGCATCGCGTTTTTTTCCTGCATTCTGCCATTTTGTGTCCGGGTTGTCCGCAGAAATGGCACAGCATGGTTGACATTTATCGCCTTTTATTGTCAGGTCCAGGGCTGAGATCACGGCCGGTATCGCGATGCTTTTGAAAATTGTAAGCCTTCAATTCCAATTGCAAATCACTTTTTGTTTGCACCCTTGAAGTGAATACAATTCGTTGCAAACGGCGGTCTATATTTGCCATATGTGCAAGCGCAACAGAAACGGCGATCTCCTCTATGTTTTTGTCCTTCCAGGCCGTAGTTAGCGATGAGACCAAGCGGCTAGCAGATATTGTCAAGCACTCTTCATTAGCCGGACGACTGCTTAACAAATGCAAAAACATTGCTGCTGGTGTTTCATCGCTTTCGTATCGATGAATGAACAATTCTTTAAACTCGCTCCACTTCATGCCAGGGTAGGAGATTTCCGTTAGCCATTGGGATGCACTGCCCTCCATTGCATTGCTTAATGCCATAATAAGCTTGCTTCCTTCTAGCGGCTGTTCAGTTAAAATAATATCTGCAGTTGCACACCACTTTGAAGCGTCTACGCCAGCGGCGTTGGCAAAGAATTTCGGCAATGTGACCTCACGCTTTTGTTGTTGTTCTGATGTAGAAGCTTGCATTGTTTTTGCAAACTCCAACATATTTTGATTTTGCATTTGCAAAATTACGCGCCACTGTTCTTCAGTAAATATAGGGGGTGGCGCCGATCCCACTTCTGATGTCGGAATTGAATTCATTTGGTCCATAATAGCGTACTTAGCGAAGCGAGTTTCGGTGCTTATGCTTCCACGTTTATTTCTAAACTGCCTCTCAATGCTAGTGTTATTCTTCTGCATAGCTCCGAACCACACTCGACGACAGCGTTGTAGCGCTGTCGTCTCGCTAAAAGGGTACTTCTTAAAGCGACAAAATGCAAAGAACCAATCAGAGCGCAATTAGCGACTGATGCAACATTATTGATATGATGAACACCAGAATTCCCATATACATCAACACACACACACACACAGCGCACACGTGCAGTACGCAGCAACAATCACATACAGTGCGCTCCGACATATATTTATTATAAAATGCTTGCTGCCAAATGATAATAATTTATAAACATACGCATATGAATTGTGCATTTAAGCTAAAACTAAAACAACTTTTCCGATTTGCCACGCTGCTTGCTTGGCAAGCAGTTTTTCTATGCATGCATATGTGTATGTATGTATGTACACAGATGTTTGTATTTGTGTATACACATCCAAGTGTGTATATATATTGCAAGAAGCGCGATTGTATTGTTTTGTTTTGTCACAAGCTGCTGATCAGCTGGTCAGCTGATCAGCTGTGAATTTATTTAGGTTTAGCTAACGATTACATGTTGTTTTCAAAAGACCTAGGTTCGAACCCCGCTGGAAACTTTTTATTTATTAATTAAAATTTATGTTAAAATGTTTTTTGCCATCTTAGCAATTGCTACTGAGCTATTATATGCATGAATTATGCAGTTGGCCACAACAAACTTCTTTGCCGATTTGCCACGCCCCCAGTGGGCGTAGACGCATAATTTTTTGGCAGTTCTTAGAAAGGGCCGAGGCTAACATGACTGCAAAATTACATTCCAAAAATGCGAAAATTACAGGGTATTTTTCGATATGCCACGCCCCCAAAGAGGCTGAAAAATTATTTTTGGGGCATCGATAGAGGAGAACATTAGTAACTCAACCATCCAATTTTCAAGCTTCTAGCTCTAAAACTGTAGGAGATATAAACTTTTGCGGTTTGCCACGCCCCCTGTGGGCGTAGATATATCCACCATAGCTCATTAGTCTTGGGTTGTCAACCCGAGTATACATGCAAAATTTCAAGTCTCTAGTGTCAATAGTGTTCAAAATATAGCACAATTTTAAAAATCTCTATATATTCAGGTCCGATTTGCCACGCCCCCAATGGCCGTAGACATAAAACTTTTTGATCGATCTTCTTAGAATCATAGCATTAACTCACATGCATTTCAGCGTTCTAGCTTTAACGGTGTAGAAGATACGTATTTCCCGATTTGCCACGCCCCCAATGGGCGTAGATATATCCGCCATAGCTTTTTGAACTTGGGTTGTCACCCCGAGTATACATTCTAAATTGCAACTCTCTAGCTCATCATCTAGTATGATAACTTAACTATGGGCGGAAGAATTTTCCGATTTGCCACGCCCCTAGTGGGCGGATCGGGAAAATTTTTACACTTTATAATTCGGGGGCATATATGAGTATATGTTTAAAATTTCAAGTCTCTAGCTCTAATAGCGCCGAAAAATATTGCGTTAATACGGACAGACGGACGGACAGCAAGACGGACATTGCACAAACCCAATATACTCTTTTTCCCTTTTTAAGGGAACAGAGTATAAAAAGAGCAGGAAGACAAGCCGCGGCAAGATCCCGTTGAGAAAATGGATGTTGACCCGTCATCGTCCAAGTTTCGACAGACCACCAATTTCCAAAAACAACAACAAGGCCAGCTTAACGGTTTCTCGCGATCAGGTCAGAATGGAAGCCAGCCTCACCAAAACGTCAAACACTTCTGAGAGGCACTCCGACCAGAGAAGACAGAGGGTGAATCACCTGTCCAAAGATGACTCACGTCAGCAAGACGAAAAGTACGAGCGGGCCGCCTCCACTACCGTTGAGGAAATAGAGGATAACGAATATATATACTTTATAGGGTCTGCGACGTCTCCTTCTGCCTGTTACATACATTTCACAAAACCATTATACCCTGAATTCCCATTTTCAATGGGAATTTAATAATTTAATTAGTCTTAGCTTGATTATCGTTTCAAGGCAGCTACTCGTCACACTTCTTCCTGTGGAGATAAAATTAGTAAACGTTTTCACAGAGTTGTAATGTGTACTAATTTTTTAATATAAATTGTGATTTTAATAATTCTTATTATTTTGACTATTATTATTATTTCTACACTACTATTATTTTTGTTAAATGATTATTATTTTTTTTTATTATATTATTGTTCGACTTATTTAGTTATATGTTTGTTTCCGATTCTTCGGTAAACGATTTTATTTGTTTATATGGCTAGGGAAGCCCCCAGGTTCCTATTTGGTATAAGACCTACTAAGGTGAGGGTTGTTCCACAGTCAACTGGGCAGACTCATTTGGGCAATTCTTTTCCTATTGTTTATTTTTATATTATTTAGTTATATATTGCACAACTGAACCAAAACGACAACCAATGCCTAGGTTGGGAAGTCCTTATTTATCCTCTTTAGTTCTTTAAGAACCTACTAGGGTAAGGATGATTCCACGATCGAATGGGGCAGTCTAACGCAATTCGTTTTTATATTGTTTATATTACATATTTTATGTTTTTGTTTAGTAACTTATTGCACGTCCTATCCAGCCAACCGCCTCAATTTTGTTATATGACCACCCGCAATAAATTGCTGCAGTGGTTTTTATTATTTTATAGTTACTTACGGCACCCATCATTCGATACAGTGGAAGACGCTTTTTTTTATAAATTGTTATAATGTTTGTCTGACGGTAAGAATTACCTGCTAACTTTTTTTTATGTCATTTTATAATATTTGTGACAACACTTGCCAACAAATTTCTTTTTGTTATTGAATTGACTTACGGTAAGGCTTTGAACCTCGATACTTGCATACGCTCAAGGAACGTAATACAATGATACCACGTGTCGTAATACAATTATACCACCATTTAACCTGCAATTCAGTTTTTATTACTTATCACTTACGTTATGTTATCGTGGCAAGGCTTTGAACCTCGGTACCCTGCAAATCACAGAAGTACCACCGTTTAGCCAACAATTGTTCATCGCAAGAATGAACAATTTATTTGTTATGGTTTTTATTGAATTATCACTTATTTAGTTATTTTTGCGCCACCTTCCACCTTCGATACTGTGAAGAATGTGGGTCCCTGCTCGGGCGCCAGTTAAGCGCACACACACTACGAGAGTAGCGATATGTGCACTGAGTTATATTCTCGCGTAGACAAATACACTTGGATTCGATGAAATAATATATTTAATATAACTTTGTATAATTTAGGAACAATAGATGTAAACTCTGTCTCGTCCGAATATAAACTGAATAGCATCAGCTCCGTATATTGTATTCTGCTCTCATGTTTGATAGGAGAATCCAGCCTACTACGTATCCTGGACTTCCTCCTTAACTTACATACATATATGTATGTTCTACATGTCCGGTCTATGTGTTGTATGGTTAGCAGTGTTGCCATTTTAGCATATTTTAAGCTAGATCTAGCTTATTCCAAAATGAAATAGCTTAGAAAGAGGTTCAATTGCTTACAGCTTGAAATCTAGCTTGTTTCAAATTTCATAAAGCTTATTTTGGCTTTAAACTAATTTCTATATAACAATTTTTTTAGAGATTGTAAACTATTTTTACGATTATTTTAAGGGACAAATCAAACCAAAATAGTATTTTTTATTAAGTGCTTTACATATTGGTATGACAAAAGTTATTTATAAAAAGAATTTTCGCGAATCGTGGACAAATTTAAAAAATGGAGGTTCTTGCCGTAGAAAACATATTACGTACAAATAAAAAACCGACCATATAATTCCTTTGTTGGAATTTCTTAATTATACAAATGTTTAAGAAATTGTTTCTCAATTCGGAAAAATCCATTTAATAAATTGGGAAAAGAAAGAAATTACTTCTCAGTTTTGGGCCGAGGTCCTCAATTATATGGATACCTGCGGAAATAAAACCTTTCAGCAGTTGTCATTATTTGATATACACATACTATCGCTTCCTTGGTCGAATGCTGTTGTTGAACGCGTATTCAGCCAAGTAAACATCGTCAAAACTAAATTGCGAAACCAATTCAATATTAAAGGTTTGAACGCAATATTACGAATAGGGTTGGTTTTTGAAATGATTAGTTATTTAGTGTATACTTAGTATACTCTTTTTATACCCTGAACCCATTGAAAATGGGAAATCAGGGTATAATGGTTTTGTTAAAAGTATGTAACAGGAGGCGTGGCAGACCCCATAAAGTATATATATTCTTGATCAGGGTGTCTGTCCGTCTGTCCGTATGTTTAAACGCGTCGATTTCCGAAGATACAAAAGCTAGAGAGTTCATTCTTCTATTTTTTGTGAGGTCCGTGTTTTGCACGCGATATAAGTTTTTTTTTTTTTTTCAGAAAGTCGATAACGTTTGCCGCTTCAGAGCTAACGATTAAAATATTTATCGATAAAAAATTATATTATTATTTATCGTTCATCTTTAAAGTTTGATTCTCCAAGTTTTCTGCACATACATACATATATACATATATATTATTTTGGATACCGGCCTCAAATTCGCCCCAATCGCCTAAAATTTGGAAAAAAAAAAAGTAATTTAAATACTGGAGACTATCAATTTGGCAAATAGACACATTTTTATGTTATTATTACGTTCTCAAAATTTCATGAAGATCTTCTATCCATAAGAGTCCAATGTAAAGGCATGAGCCTATGCCACAGCATCAACGACGTAGTTAGCTCTTATATCTTCTAAAATCGACGCGTTCAATCATACGGATAGACGAACATGACTATGTACGTCGACTCAGCTCGTCGCTCTTATCAAAAATATATTTACTTTATGGGGTCGGCTTTGCCGAGATACAGAAATATGTATGTACATATATATAGGCTTACTGCCGACAGAAAATTTTAATAATTCAGGATAAAACCGTTCATTTGACGCATGCGCCTAATTGCTTGTCCTTGCCGTGACATCGTACACAATTCGTAAGTATAATAACACAAAACAAGTAAGAAGGCTCTAGTCGAGACTACAAGATACCCTGAACCCTAAAAAAACAAAAAAAAAAAAAACACTCTTCTTTACGAACGTATGAGCGCGCTCTCTGCTAACCGCACAGTTGCTGCCGTGGCTTAGCGGTGAGTTGGGCTGAACTTTGGATGCTTATAACTCCATTTCTAGATGAAAGATCTCTATGAAACTTGCGGTATATATTTATAGCATTCAAATGTGTCTAAATAGACAAATGCCAAATTACAAGTCTCTAGTATTTGAAATAGGTTTTTTTTCCAAATTGGGGAGAAGGGGGCGTGGCATCCCAAATCTCAAAATCTGCGTATACATAATATCTATCTAAATACATATATTAATTCGAAATCTCAAGGTCAAACGGTGTTGAAGTTATGCTCAAAAAACATTAAAAACAAGTAAATGAATTATCGATTTTTTTTTTTTTTGCCAAAGAGGTAAAGGAGAATGTGGAATCAATGTCTCACATGAGAAGGTGCGCAAAGTCTTCCTACGGCATGAGTATAGTTCGAGTGTAGCATGAGCATACAGAGTGTAGAATTATATTTTTCTTTTCAAGCGCATTCAATGGCTTGCGCCATACCTTAGGAGGACCATAATTATAAAATTGCATTATTTTTGTATTGTAACATAATATGTCATCATCATAATATTCTGCGGGGTGACTAACCATGTTGACAGCTAAAATAAAACGCTTTATTATGTTTGCTTCTAATAGGAAAGGTTTTTTCCGTGCTACACTCGAACTATACTCATGCCGTAGGAGGACTTTGCGCACCTTCTCATGTGAGACATCGATGCCACATTCTTCCTTCACCTCTTTGGCAAGACTTCTGGAACAAATATGCGGATTAGCGTTCACTTTTCTTAGAATTAGCGTCTCTGCTCGGTTAGTTAGCTTTCTTTTCGGCCCTCTTCCCGTCTTTGAAAGCAGCCTGTTTTCCTTTTCGGCCCGGTTTATCACATTATAAACCGTTCTGCTGGGCACAGCAAACATGCCCATCAATTCTGGAACGGATTTGCCCATCTCGTGGTTGTAATGGATGAGCTGCACCCTCTCAAAGCTTAATCGCTTTCCAGCCACATTTAAAAAATATTAAATGTGTTATTATACTCGTAACTAGCGAAAATTGTCAACCAATTGACAACAAATGTGAACGAATATGTGCATAGATGCCGAGAATATGCAGAGACAGCGGTAAAATACCGTTACTTCTAAGAAAAAGATCAACGCAGATGTGCAAAACAAAGTGTGCCAACACATTATTGACAGTGTTATTATTGAATGATATTTGTTTTTGTTGATTTATTTGTTATATATTGAATATTTTGCTTCTTTTTTTTTATATATAAATTAAAGAAATAATATTAAACAGATTCCCATTTTAAAAAAATTGTTTTTTTTGCATTATTGACTTAGATATTTGCATCTAAAGTCAAAAAATCAAATTTTTTCCCAGTGTGCCAACTCATTCTTGACAGACTGTATATGTACATACATACAGTCTGTCAAGAATGAGTTGGCATACTGGGAAAAATTTGATTTTTTGACTTTAGATGCAAATATCTAAGTCAATAATGCAAAAAAACAATTTTTTTAAAATGGGAATATGTTTAATATTATTTCTTTAATTTATATATAAAGAAAAAGAAGCAAAATAGTCAATTTGTAACAAATAAATCAACAAAAACAAATATCATTCAATAATAACAGTGTCAATAATGTGTTGGCACACTTTGCTTTGCACATCTGCGTTGGTCTTTTTCTTAGAAGTAACGGTATTTTACCGCTGTCACTGCATATTCTCGGCATCTATGCACATATTCTTTAACATTTTTTGTCAATTGGTTGAAAATTTTCGCTAGATACGAGTATAATAACACATTTAATATTTTAAAAATATGACTGGGAAGCGATTAAGCTTTAAGATGGTGCAGCTCATCTATTACAACCAAGAGATGGGCAAATCCGTTCCAGAATTGATGGACATGTTTTCTGTGCCCAGGAAAACGGTTTATAATCCGCTAAATCGGGCCGAAGAGGAAAACAGGCTGCTTTCAAAGACGGCACGAGGGCCGAAAAGAAAGCTAACTAACCGAGTAGAGACGCTAATTCTAAGAAAAGTGAACGCTAATCCGCATATTTGTTCCAGAAGTCTTGCCAAAGAGGTGAAGGAAGAATGTGGAATCGATGTCTCACATGAGAAGGTGCGCAAAGTCCTCCTACGGCATGAGTATAGTTCAAGTGTAGCACGGAAAAACCTTTTCCATTAGAAGCATACATAAAAAAGCGTTTTATTTTAGCTGTCAACATGGCTAGTCACCCCGCAGAATATTATGATAACGACATATTATGTTACAATACAAAAATAATGCAATTTTATAATGATGGTCCTCCTAGGGTATGGCGCAAGCCGTTGAATACGCTTGAAAAAAAAAAAAATATAATTCTACACCCTGTATACTCATGCTACACTTGAACTATCCTCATGCCGTAGGAGGGCTTTGCGCACCTTCTCATGTGAGACATCGATTCCACATTCTTCCTTCACCTCTTTGGCAAGACTTCTGGAACAAATATGCGGATTAGCGTTCACTTTTCTTAGAATTAGCGTCTCTACTCGGTTAGTTAGCTTTCTTTTCGGCCCTCGTGCCGTCTTTGAAAGCAGCCTGTTTTCCTCTTCGGCCCGATTTAGCGGATTATAAACCGTTTTCCTGGGCACAGAAAACATGTCCATCAATTCTGGAACGGATTTGCCCATCTCTTGGTTGTAATAGATGAGCTGCACCATCTTAAAGCTTAATCGCTTCCCAGTCATATTTTTAAAATATTAAATGTGTTATTATACTCGTATCTAGCGAAAATTTTCAACCAATTGACAAAAAATGTTAAAGAATATGTGCATAGATGCCGAGAATATGCAGTGACAGCGGTAAAATACCGTTACTTCTAAGAAAAAGACCAACGCAGATGTGCAAAGCAAAGTGTGCCAACACATTATTGACACTGTTATTATTGAATGATATTTGTTTTTGTTGATTTATTTGTTACAAATTGACTATTTTGCTTCTTTTTTTTATTTATAAATTAAAGAAACAATATTAAACAGATTCCCATTTTAAAAAAAATTATTTTTTTGCATTATTGACTTAGATATTTGCATCTAAAGTCAAAAAATCAAATTTTTTCCCAGTGTGCCAACTCATTCTTGACAGACTGTACATACATTTGCGCGCCCGCAATGCGTCTTGCTGTGCGCTGCCTTGCTTGCTGCGCCACAAGGGTTTTGATGAGAAAACTTTATAGACTAATAATTCTGTTTCTAGATGGACAATCGTATTGATTTCTTCAGATTATGATTATGATATTCATATCTATATGCTAAACCAAACTGCATGTCTCTAGTATTTGAAATGCATTTTTTACACATTTGGGGGTGTAAGGGCGAATTGGGGACCGGAATCCACAATCTGACAAAAACCGAAATTGTATTAAATTGGTATCTATATATATGCAGAAGACTTGGAGACTCTAACTCTAAAGATGAATTAGCTAGAATATTATAACTGGTTCCCGATAATTTCAGTTATCGATAACCTTGCAAATATACAAGTTATCGAATTTCTGAAACAAACTCGTACTGCGCGTGCAATATACGGACCTAACACAAAAAGAATGAACTCTCTAGCTTTTGTATCTTCGGAAATCGACGCGTTCAAACATACGGACAGACGGACAGACGGACGGACAGACAGACGGACATGGCTATATCAACTTTTCTCGTCACCCTGATCAAGAATATATATACTTTATGGGGTCTGCCACGCCTCCTTCTGCCTGTTACATACTTTTAACAAAACCATTATACCCTGATTTCCCATTTTCAATGGGTTCAGGGTATAAAAAAACAAATAAATCAAAACAACGAAGACAGCGTTGGACCATCATATCAGCGTTGGACCATTGTATCGGCCACCACTGTCAAATAAATTCGATTTATATAAACGAATTCAAGAATGCATATGTAAGTGAACTGCTCATTTCTCTTTTACGTTATAAAACATTTTTTATGAAAATTAAATACTCTCAAATCAAAAATTCTAAATATAAATAAAACTTATTACTTTAAAATAAAAATTTATTTTTTATATAAATAAATTTAATACTTTTGATAAAAAAAAAAAAAAAAAAAAGAAAAAATCGAATTAAATAAAATAAAATTTGAAATAAAATGCAATACTTTTAAATAAAATATCTTGTTGGATAAATTGTTAGTGTCCGAATAAATCATTCTGTCAGTGCCCTCTTTCTTTAGTGAAGAATTTGAATTTCGTTGATATTACTACTAGAGTAAAGCAATTAGGCGAATGCAGGGTAGCAACAGGTCGGACGATAGCAGCGGTGACGAACTTATCTCTTCTTTTTTGCAACACAGACGACAAAAAATGACTGAGGAACAAGTAGCGCAACTCGGAGTGCAAATGCAAAATGCACTCGAGCAGCAAGCAGCTACTTTTGAAAACAGAATAAAAGCTCTTACAGAGCAATTTAACAGATTTGTGGGACCGACCGCTCAGGTCGAGATCTATGAAGAGATTAAAATTGTCGCAGGTAATAAATGCGACGAACCCTTAGATATAGTTAAGTCAATTCCAGAGTTTGACGGCAAACAAGAGAATTATGTTTCGTGGAGACAAGCAGCCTGTGCAGCCTATAAGGTTTTTGAACCTTACGATGGCAGCTCGAGGCACTATCAAGCAGTTGCAATAATTCGCAACAAAGTTAGAGGACCAGCAGACGCTGTGCTTGCCTCGTTCAATAATGTACTAAACTTCAAGGCAATTATTGCCAGATTAGACTTCACATACTCTGACAAAACGCCTGTGCATGTGATTCAACAACAATTGAGCACGCTTAGGCAAGGCGATCTATCGTTGCTAAAATACTACGATGAGATCGAGAAAAAGTTAACATTACTAACTAACAAAACTATAATGACACATGACCTTGCTGCAGCGGCTGTCCTGAATAGCAAATTCAGAAATGACGCTCTGCACACCTTCATTTCGGGACTCAGAAAACCAGTGAGGTGGGCCGTTTTTCCGGCACAACCCAAAGGCAAAATACTCGGAAGAGAAGCCTCAAAAGTCAAATGGCCAAAAGACCCAGAACTGGCGTCAAAGTGGTCAGCAGGAGAATGATGGTTCTTATCAAAAGAAGAACCCTCATTTTCAGACACACTCAAACTCAAACCAACAGAAACCAAGCAGCTCTAAACAGCGCTTCAATTCCCAAAAAGCACAGAACCGCGGACCCGAACCAATGGAAGTCGATTCTTCCTCGCGTTTTAAGCAACCCGCTCAAAGCTATAAAATCTCTCGAAATTATGGGGACCAATCCATGAGAACGCAACAAAACGTAAATCATTTGCCCCAACAAGACAATACTGACGACTACGGGTCCCATTCTCAACATGAGACAGAGGCAGTTGAGGATGAGCTGTCAGAAGCAGAAAACTGCAATTTTTTAGGGGAAACTCCCTGCTCCCGTACATAGAACGTACGATAGCAGGGCGCACCATTAAGCTCTTAATTGATACTGGAGCGTCTAAGAACTATATTAAACCCCTTCCTGAACTGGCACATTGGATGCCAGTCAACAACCCATTCCAGGTTAGGTCACTCCATGGCAGTGTTGCCAACTTGGCCTTTTTCCGGACAGATCTGTCCTTTTTGAAAATACAACTGCCGCAAAAATTCAGAAACAGCCCCTGTCCGGAAAAAATGCCTTTTTTATTTTATTTTGGCCTTTTTTCATCCTTTTTTAATTGTTAAAGGTTGTTTATAAAATTTTTCAAATAAATCGATGTCATCGCTTTAATATTGCTTTATTGCAACATATTTTACGATGTATCCCTGTTTCAAACGATGTAGCCCTGTAATCGAAAATATATTTATCGATCGATCATTAAAGATTTCAAAAGTTTAACAAAATGTCAAGAAAATTTACAAACTGAAATTAGGGTGTCGCGGTTAAACGACCCATTAAAAAAATGGATTAGCCACGTTCCCAATAATATTGATAAGGCATTTTGCAAATACTGCAAGTGCAGTTTAAATAAAAAACTTATAAAATGGAGAGATAAAGAAAGTATCATATATTTCTGGACTGAAGTTCAGAATCACACAGACTCAGCAGGAAACAAACACTTTTCGGACCTGGCAATTAGGTTGCTTTTACTAGTTAACAATTACATACAATTAAATATAATATCTTTGGATTAGGTTTGGACAACATCGAAACGGCAAATATTGCCAAAACTACAAGGTACCGGAAAATTGTGTACACCAAATTGGCACAAATAATACATATAGCAACGAAAATACAAATTTGGATGAGGTGCTATACCTTTTAAACGAAAATTAAAATAAAATTCTACTTTAGAAATAGAAAAAACTGTTATCCGCTTTTTTTGACCTTTTCAAAAATATTTTGTCCCTTTTTTGTCCTGTTTTTGGTGTCAACTGTCCTGTTTTTTTGGCGAAAAGATGGCAACACTGCTCCATGGATACACAAAAATCCAACATAAGTGTCTTATTCACCTTTTCAAAGTCAAATCCTTTTTCTTCATGCTCGAATCACTAAAAGATTTCGATGGCATCATTGGCCTTGATCTGTTAAAACAAGTCAACGCCCAAATCGACCTAACAAATAATAAAATAGAGTATGATCAGGGTATAGAAGAGATCAAATTCACTAACTGTCAAGAAGTGAATCATTTTGAAATCCATGATGCGGATGTGCCTGCCGCGATCAGACCTACTTTCAATCGTATGATTGATAGGATGATTAACGCCTTCGCAGACGTTAACGAATCCTTACCTTACAACATTAACACAGTTGCCACTATCCCAACGGATGGCGAACCGGTGTATTCCAAATTATACCCATACCCAATGGGTGTCTGAATTTGTCAACGCAGAGGTTAAACAACTTCTGGCGAATGGCATAATTAGACCATCCAAGTCACCCTACAACAATCCAATATGGGTAGTCGACAAAAAAGGTGTCGACGAAACAGGTCATAAAAAGAAACGTCTGGTGATTGATTTTAGGAAACTAAATCAAAAGACAACCGACGATAAATACCATATCCCAACTATCTCTAACATATTATCGAATATGGGCGATGCTCAATATTTTACAACACTAGACCTAAAATCGGGCTTTCACCAGATAGAATTGGCAGAGAGGGACAGAGAAAAGACAGCATTCTCTGTAAACAATGGAAAAAATGAATTTTGTCGACTTTCATTCGGGCTAAAGAACGCCCCTAGTATATTCCAGAGGGCAGTAGACGATGTCCTCAGGGAGAAAATTGGGAAAACGTGCTACGTCTATGTAGATGACGTAATAATTTTCTCACCCAATAAGGAAGGTCTTGAAAAACCTTAGGGATGTTGACATGAGAGTTTCTCAAGAAAAATCCAAGTTTTTCAAAAAGAGCGTGGAATACTTGGGATTCACAGTATGCAGAGGCGGAATACAAACGTCGGCCGACAAAGTACGGGCCATAAAAGACTTTCAACCGCCAAAAACTTTATTCAATCTTCGATCCTTCTTAGGATTAGCGAGCTATTACAGATGCTTCATAGCAGGCTTTGCCAACATTGCAAGACCCCTAACGGAAGTCTTGAAAGGCGAAAATGGCAAGATAAGCGCTAATCAGTCGAGGAGGGTAAACATCGAATTAAGTCAAACACAATTAGAAGCCTTTAACAAATTAAAAGAGCTGTTAGCTTCCGAAGATGTGCTGTTAGCATATCCCGATTTTAAAAAACCATTTGACTTGACAACAGACGCCTCAGGCCAAGGGCTTGGTGCTGTGCTATCTCAGGGCGGACGCCCTATAACCATGATCTCGCGCACATTGCGAGACAACGAGATTAACATTGCCACAAATGAGAGAGAACTCTTAGCCATTGTGTGGGCACTGAAAAATATCAGAAACTACTTGTACGGTGTTAAAAACCTTAACATCTACACAGACCACCAGCCGCTAACACTCGCGGTTTCGGACAAAAATCCGAATGCCAAGATAAAGCGCTGGAAGGCTTTTATTGATGAGCATAATGCAAACATCATATATAAGCCAGGCAAAGAGAACCTTGTGGCAGACGCTCTGTCTCGCCAGAATATTAACGCTCTGGAGGATTCGGCGGAATCCGATGCTGCTACAATCCACAGCGAAGAGTCTCTGACTTACACAATCGAGACAACAGATAAACCTGTAAACTGCTTCCGTAATCAGATTATACTGGAAGAAAGCACTGTCCCACAACAAAAGACATATTTTGTTCAAAACAAAGACCCGACATGTCATACAATTTTCCGATCGCAACACACTTACTCAGACTCTACGAGAAGTGGTAAACTCCGAAGTGACCAATGCAATTCATTGTGATCTTCCTATTCTAGCCTTCATTCAACATAACCTAGTGAAGGAATTTCCCTCAACAACTTTTCGACACTGTAAAAGCCTCGTGATAGACATATCAGACGTTACAGAACAAAGGGAAATAGCTATAGCGGAGCACAATCGCGCTCATCGCGCAGCTCAGGAAAATGCCCAAAAAATACTTAGGGCTATTTTTTCCCAAAAATGGGTCGTTTAACAACCGAAATAGCAGCAAATTGTCGAATATGCGCTATGAACAAACATGACCGACATCCGATCAGGCAAGAATTAGGGAAAACTCCTATACCTTCATATGCCGGAGAAATACTACATGTAGATATTTACTCCACAGACGGGAAATACTTTTTAACCTGCACCGACAAATTCTCTAAATTCGCTGTCGTTCAACCGATACGATCACGCGCAATTGTGGATGTAAAAGCTCCACTCTTACAGATTCTCAATTTTTTCCCAAAGACAAAGACTATCTATTGCGATAACGAGAGATCGCTAAACTCAGAGACCATCCGGACAATGTTAGCAAAAAACTTTGACATTGCGATCGCAAACGCACCACCCTTACACAGTACATCTAATGGGCAAGTCGAGCGTTTTCGCGGTACTTTAGGAGACATAAGTCGCTGATTAAAGAATGGAAATCACATCGAAGATACCATTGAAAGCATTCTCCTTGCAACAACCAAATACAATAGGTCGATTCATTCGGTGACAAAAAAGAAACCGATAGAAATCATTCACAATATACCTGTAAACGCTGCGGTGCAGATAAGAAACAATCTCACATCAGCACAAGAAAAGTCTCTAGAGCAGCATAACAAGAACAGGGTTCACAAATCATACAAAATAGGTGAGAAAGTATCGGTAAAGTCCAATAAGAGACTAGGAAACAAACTTTCCCCCTTATTCACCGAAGCAGTGGTTGAAGCAGACCTTGGGACAACGGTCCTTATAAAAGGGAGGGTGGTCCATAAGGACAGCCTTAAGTAGACCATTGTTAATAACTTCTTAATTTTTGTATCTTTTATCTTTGGATATCACATATTCTAACATTAGTAGTTGTGACTCTGACTAGAACCGACGCGACCTCAAGACTTAATGACTATACGCACGCGGACTATATACCTATAATAGACGGTGACGTGACGATTTGGGACGAATACGGTTACATAGGACACACGACTAACTTAACGATATACGAGACATACGCCGACGAGACATGGACACTAGTGGACAAACTACCAAAAGACCACATGAGACAGGTACTGAAGACTGACCTACAGTACATAACCACCTTAATCAGCACTCTTAATGTTCACCATAGACATAGACTACCTGATAGGTAGTGCTCTTAAAGCAATAGCAGGAACCCCAGATTTTGATGACTGGGGGCAGATAAAGTTAAAACAGGGACAACTAATAGATTCAGAAAACAAACAAATTGAGATAAATAATAAAATTCAAGTAAGACTCAACGAAATTTCAAGAACTCTTAATGCAATCCAAAAACCAGATACGGAAGTCGAACACTTTTATACGACTATCCTGGCGAAAAACAGAATGATAATTTCGGATCTAGAAGATTTAATTCCTTCCATTTCACTCGCAAAAATAAATCTAATCAGCCCACTCATACTTGACAGCATTGACGTAAAAGAGTTAAATGAGCAACTCACCAATGTTAGCGTAACAGACCTACTAGAGGTCTCTAATATTAAGGCTTTCCAAAATTCCCAAATACTATATTTTTTAATTAAATTCCCTAGACCTAAGTTACATTGCAAAAAGATAAATATTTTCCCTGTTCAACGTAATAATATAATAATAGATTTAGAAGAAGGTGACGTGGTGGCCGATTGCGAGAGGAAAACCTTCGCCGTGCGCGACTGCGCCTCTACTGTGAGCACCACCTTCTGCAACCAAATGCAGAAACCAACGTGTGCTCAACAACTGGTCTCAGGTGGCACTGCCCAATGCGCCACACGACATGGGCATCTAAAACCCATAGCCGTCGTCGATGAAGGCGTAATAATCATCAATAGCGCCACAATCCCTGCAGTGGACAGCACTGGCACTAGCCAACAGGTCACGGGGACCTACTTGGTTACCTTCGACGACCACATCTCTCTGAATGGAGCTCTTTACGTCAACCATAAGGGTATTCTGAGAAAAAAGCCAGCAGTTTCGACGTCTGGAATAGTCAACATCACACTATTCCGGGAACACCTGAGTCTCCCGTTTCTGCACGACCTGAGCCTGAGCAACCTTCGCCACATCAGCATCCTTAAGGCCGAATTGTCATCAAGGTCGTTCGGTTGCATCATTATACAGATTTCTCTGGTGCTCCTCCTAGTCATCGGTTTTCAAATATGTCAACGGAAACCGATCAATGGGAAACCCGAGGACGAGTTTCAACCTACCCGGGGAGGAGTTAGCACGCGCCGATCAAATAATGCTGACAGCGAGTCAGCAATAGCTTCACCGGATGCCGTTGCAACAGAGTTGCGGGCGAAATTGGACACCACCACGCAACAGCGGTTGCAAGCTCAGCGTTCTGTCGCCCCGGCCGCCGGCAGCGATGGCTTGGAGTCGCCGTTTAGGTTTATAAAGTTTTAGTTTGGAATCTTCTCGCAGAATGCTCACACGAGCTAATAAAAAGATTGTAATTGATAAAAGAATAAAGTGTCTTAGCATAATAACCCGTCTTATTATAATTTATACTCGTATAGTGTGTACATGTGAAAATCTGTAGGTATGCGTAGGAAAAACGTTTGTTGCTTGCCATGTACGTTTGCTAATTGCCGAAATATTTCGTTAATTAAATGTTTATTAAATAAATAAGGTGAACCTATGGGAACAGAGTATTTCGCAGTTATTTTCGCCTAACTGCAACGTTCTTACTTGTTTTTGAATTGCGTTAGAATTGTCTGTGAATTGTATTTGTATTTTCAGCCACTGCTTTAGTGTTCCTTTCGTATATGGCGAATTTCATTCGTTTTCGCTACTCTGCCGTTTAAGCGAGTCGTGGTGTAGATGGCGAGGCAGATGCAACGACTGTTAGGGTGGTGTCGCAGGTTCTAGTCTCGCCTAAGCCCTTTAAAGTTTCTTATTTTAATTTTTTTTATACCCTGAACCCATTGAAAATGGGAAATCAGGGTATAATGGTTTTGTGAAAATGTATGTAACAGGCAGAAGGAGACGTCTCAGACTGTCCGTCTGTCCGTCCGTCCGTCTGTCCGTCTGTATGAACGTCGAGATTTCGGAAACTACAAAAGCTAGAGAGCTGAAATACTCATATGTTAGCTACGCAGTACGAGTTTATTTGGTTTTTTTCGATAACTCATCCCATTTCCAAATAATCGATAAAAATCGAAAATTCGTTTACATTTTTTAGGTTTTTTGGGTATAACTTCAACACCGTTTTTGCTAGAGACTTTATATATTTAGATAGATATTATGGATACACAGATTTTGTGATTTTTAGATTTTGGATGCCAAGCCCCCTCCGCCCCCAATTTGAAAAAAACGCATTTCAAATACTAGAGACTTGCAATTTGGCATATAGATAGATTAAGATACTTCTAATCTACGCTAAAAATTTCATGAAGATCGTCCGTTTAGAAATGGAGTTATAAGCGTCCAAAGTTCAGCCCAACCCACCCCCAAGCCACGGCAGCATCTGCGCAGTTCATAAATACGTAAAGAAGAGGAGTATCACTTTTTTGCAGGGTTCAGGGTATCTCGTAGTCGAGCCGTCTCGACTAGAGCTTTCTTGTTTATTTTACCAACTTTGTCCACATTCGATGGCTTAATTGGGTGCCACTAGTGCCACTATCAACCTAAAATATAAGCTTATAGAACACAAAAATGGAGTTGAAAAATTCCAATTCCATATATGTCATAATGTTAATTTCACACAGATTGAGGAAGTCGAGAGTTCAAAATCATGATGAAGAATAACATTAAGGCTTTTGCAGACCCAAACGAGCTGCTGCCTTATTGTTGAGGTTTTTTACTATTTTGAAATAAATCAAAACGCAGTTTTGTAAATGTAGGTGCACAAAAGTTTATTTAATAAAATCAAAATTATAGTAGCAAGTACACAACGCGACGTTTTCAACTTAACTGAGCCGACACTTTCATAACTGATCTTGCACAACACAAAATGATACAATGATACAAGACTCAATGTGCAGCATGCTTTTATACTTCCTTCTCTTACATATAGAATGTTCTGGATGTCTCTTTTCGTATGCTTGCTTTTCTGTATGTATGTATGTATGTTATGTATGTACACAATCCAGAACATTCGTTTGCCTATTCTAATGAAAATGCTCGAACAGCCAACGACTGATTTTACAGTTACATACGTTAATGCTTATTGCTACAAAGATGATAATGATGATGAGTTTTGTTCGAGATCATTCTTCAACACGCTCCCTAAAACTCAACATCTTTATAAAATTTTTTTTTCTTTACTCTTAATTCCTAATTTCTCTCGCTGTTCTCCTTTGACATTTTCTATCATTCATATACATATGCTGCTATTGCTTCAAGCACGACATCCCCTTCTCTCCTTCCTCGGGTTCGTTCATTCATTTTAAGCGGCTGTCGCCTTCCCTTCTGCCGTTCTTCTCTTAAGCACTTCGCTTATGTCTGTCTCCGCTCTGCTTGATCTTTGATTTCGTCTCATCTTCGCTGCTACTACATGTCTGCCAAATCTACCCCTGCTTTCCTTAGCTCCTCTTCTTTGCTCTTCAAGGCTTTTGCCGTGCCTTCTATCATGCTTTCCACTGCTTGCCTTTGAGACATCTTCCTCCTCCTCACTGATACGGCTATCATCACTGCTATTTTTTCTGTCTTGGGGGTGTCCAGCTTTTCATCTACTTCCATTATTTCTTCTTCCGCCTTTTATGATTTATCCTCAGCTTTCTCAGCAGCTTCTTTATCTTCGACCTTCTCAGCTTCTAAGGTGCTGCAACTGGCCTCCAGATGCCTATTGGTGTCATCTGGTGCCACGAAGGATTTTTTCTCGTCCTCCGAGCTACCTGCTTCGCCTTCTGCACCCGATTGTGGTTCCGTTTTCTCCACATCGCTTCCTGCATTCGTGTTGGCTACATTATTCAATATACGATACTTGGCAGCCAGCAGTTTATCCAGCCTGAAGTCCTGACCCTCGTTGCTATCATCGCCCTTTTTGCTCTTCTTCTTGGACCTTTTGCAATTTTTGGACTTTTTATTGCGTTTCGTTGCCTGTTCCAGCGCCGTCTTGAGTATGCGATGGATTTCCTTGAGTTTCACTTGATTCTCTAGTAGCTTATCTCGCGATTCCATCGGATCTTCCATTGTCTTACGCTGTGTGTTCATCTGCTCTATGGATTGTATTTGCTTTTCCCATTCATTCCATATGCCCTTAATGGAGCGACGCTCAGACTCCAGTTCCTGTAGTAAATCCGACATTCGTTGATTCTTTGCCTGTAGCTCCCTCCAGCACTTGTACACTATTTGCTTCTGCTTTTCATCTTGTTCAACCAACAGCCGCTGCATTTCCTCGTGCTCATCCAGTATTGCCTGCTTTAACAATTCAACTTCTCTGCATTGCTGCAGATCGCGGCACACTAACTTATACTCGCGCTGCAGTTCTTCACGATCCCGCTTCTCATTGATCTTCCTGCGCAGATCATCCAGCTTACGTTGCTCCACTTGTTTTACTTGTACCGCTTTCCAAACGCGCTGCTTTTCATCCACAGCCGCCTCACAAATTGCAATCGCATCTTGACCTTTACGCCTCACCTTGATCTCGCTCAGATGCTGATTCTTGCTCATCTGCAACTGGTTACGAGTCTCATCCAGCATCGTCCTGATCTCCATGGAATCATTATACAGCGCGGAGAACTGCAATTGCAAGCACTTATACTCTGTCGTCTCCGCGATGACCGATGCACGTAGCTGGCACATATCCATTTTAAGCTTCTCGACTTCCTTGAGAGTTTCACGATGCGTGGCATTCAGCTTATCAAGCTCCTGTGATCGATTGTTCGCCAATTCCCGATACACCACCAGCTCTTTCTGCAGCTCCTCCAGATGATGACTACTCACATTCATCGTTGCAATACTACCACCGCTACTGGGCGTCTTTGCAGTGAGCGCATGCTGATTCTTCATCGTGTGCGTATGCCATAATTTTTCCAAATTTAAATCTCCGCCACAAATGTTGAGATTTGCTTTTCCGTGCGCTTTGAAATTTTAAAATCACCTCCGCCTATCTTCGGAGAATCCAATTCTTTATATGCCGAATAGCAGCCTCGACGCCTTGACATGTGATCAGAAGCTCCTGAGTCGATCACCCGCACGTTCTTTTCTCTGTAGTCCCTGCTCTTAATCAATATTTTCCTTGAGAATTCGCCTGATTCTCCTTGATTATTTTCAGCACTTCTCCTTTCGTTACAGTTGTTGCTCTTGTGGCCTTTCTTCTTACATATATAACACCTGTAGCAGTCTTTCTTTAGATGTCCAATCATACCACAATTATAACACTTCATAGTTTGCTTCTTATGTTCATATTCACTTTTATTTTTCCTGTTGCCTGCAATTAACGTTGTTGACTCTTCGGATACCACTTCTTGCTCTTTTGACCTTACTTCTTCTGTCATTAAACGAGTCGTCAAATTATTCAATGTTCTTTTACTGTCCTCGACCGAATCCCACGCACTATGAAAATAGTTAAACTTCTGTGGCAAAGACGATAGGTTCGCGACATTAACATTGTTTCAGGCACAGCACTTCCAAGATTTTTCATCTTGCTCCACAAAACTTCTAGCTTTGAAATATTATAGTCCACACTTTCATTTTCAATCCACTTGAAATTAAAAAACTGTTTCTGAATAGCTGATAAATTTTCTTCTGATTTCATATCATACACTGAGTTTAATTTTACCCACATTTCTCTAGCTGTTTTGCAGCTCACAATCAATTCCATCGGTCTTCTCTCGATAGAATGAATTATTATTTTTCTTGCAGTTTTATCAGCCTTTAAAAACCTTTTCGAGTCTCTTTCATACGTTGCAGACTCCTCTGTCGGACACGTCAAAACACCTTCGCACACGGCAAGAACATCGTCGTCTTCTTCTAATAACGTGCGAATCATGAAACACCACAAATGCCAATTGTCTTTGTCGCGTAACCGTTCTATTTCATATTTCATATTTACCGGCTCCATTTTTACTGTCTTTATTTTATTACTTATTTGCCACTAATTCACTTTTGTACTTGCACTCGATTTCACACTACATTACACTTTTAGCACTGTCTGGGCCCATAACCTGTTGAGGTTTTTTTTACTATTTTGAAATAAATCAAAACGCAGTTTTGTAAATGTAGGTGCACAAAAGTTTATTCAATAAAATCAAAATTATAAGTAGCAAGTACACAACGCGACGTTTTCAACTTAACTGAGCCGACACTTTCATAACTGATCTTGCACAACACAAAATGATACAATGATACAAGACTCAATGTGCAGCATGCTTTTATACTTCCTTCTCTTACATATAGAATGTTCTGGATGTCTCTTTTCGTATGCTTGCTTTTCTGTATGTATGTATGTATGTTATGTATGTACACAATCCAGAACATTCGTTTGCCTATTCTAATGAAAATGCTCGAACAGCCAACGACTGATTTTACAGTTACATACGTTAATGCTTATTGCTACAAAGATGATAATGATGATGAGTTTTGTTCGAGATCATTCTTCAACACTTATAACACGTCGGTCGTCGGAACAATCCGAACGCCAGACAGTGAGCCAGTTTATTCGAAGCTTTACCCATTTCCAATGGGCGGGGCCGACTTTGTCAATAAAGAATTAAAGGAGTTGTTCAAAAATAGCATCATACGGCTATCTCGCTTTTCATATAACAACCCAATCTGGGTCGTAGGCAAGAAGGGGGTCGACGAGTCAGGAGCGGGGAAAAAAGGTTGGTCATAGATGTTCGTAAACTTAACGAAAAAACAATTGCTGATAAGTACCCTATGCCTAGTATTAACATGATACTGGCAAACCTTGGTAGGGCCAATATTTCACGACATTGGATCTGAAATCAGGCTACCACCAGATCACCCTAGCGGAGCAAGATCGGGAGAAACATCCTTCTCCGCGAATGGAGGGAAATACGATCGATGACGTACTCCGTGAGCACATTGGCAAGACTTGTTATGTCTATGTTGATGATGTCATCATTTTTTCAAAAAATGAGCGCGACCATGTAAGAGGCATAGACCAAATCCTTAGGTGTCTCTTAGACGCCAACATGAAGGTCGCCGAAGAAAAATCGCACTTTTTCAAGAAAGAAGTCGAGTTTTTAGGCTTTGTGGTATCCAGCAGCAGTACAAAAACAAATGAAGACAAGGTAAAAGCTATTCAAAATTTTGAAATACCAACGAATTTGTTTGCGGTAAGATCCTTCTTAGATCTCGCGATCTATTATAGATGTTGCGTCAAAGACTTTGCTGCAATCGCGAAACCACTGTCAGATATTTTAAAGGTAGAAAACGGTAAAGTCAGCAAACAAAGGTCCAAAAAGATCTCAGTAGAATTGACTGAAAAGCAGTTCAATGCTTTCGATAAGCTCAGAAATATTTTGGTTTCGGAGGATGTAATCCTTCATTACCCGGACTTTAAAAACCGTTTGACCTCACAACAGACGCTTCTTCCTCCGGTATCGGAGCTGTACTGTCCCAAGGAGGGAGGCCCATAACTATGATCTCAAAGACAGAGAGTTGAACTACGCAACGAATGAAAGAGAGTTGCTAGCAATAGTTTGGGCACTGGGCAGTTTACGCTATTACCTTTATGGTGTGAACAACTTAAACATCCACACTCACCATGAGCCCTTGACGTTCGCCGTGTCAGATAGAAATCTAAATTCCAAAATTAAGCGATGGAAAGCGTTCATCGATGAACACGGGGCCAAAGTTTTTTACAAACCTGGTAAAGAGAACCATGTGGCAGATGCCTTGTACGGGCAAAATATAAACGCCATTGAAAACTTGCTACAGTCCGACAAAAGCACAATTCATAGTGAGCAGTTTTTATCCTATACGATCGACGGCACTGAAAAGCCCATAAACTGTTTTAGAAACCAGATCATTCTGGAAGATGCAGAACATCCGAGCCAACGCACATCAGTGCTTTTCAAGCAAAAAGTCGGACATGAAATCCATTTCAAAGACTGGGACACGCTTATTGACACAGTCAAAGAGGCCGTTAGCCCAGAGGTAGTAAACGCTATTAACTGCGAATTACCAATTTTGGCACGCGTACAGCATGCGCTGGTCGAAGCTTTCCCTTTTACCAAATTCTGATACTGCAAAAGCAGAGTGACAGACATTTTTAATAAGGATGAACAGAAGGAAATAATCATAGCACAATCGAGCTCACAGAGCAGCTCAAGAAAATGAAAAACAGGTGCTTAGGGAATATTTTTTTCCAAATATGAACAAAATCGCGGCGGAAGTCGTTGCAAACTGTAAGATTTGTGCTAAGGCCAAGTTTGATAGGCACCCCAAAAAACAAAAGCTCGGAGCTACCCCAGTCCCGTCCGACGCAAGCGAAATCATCCACATAGATATTTACTCTACTGCAGGAAAGCATGACATAGACAAATTCTCTAAGTTTGCTGTAGTTCAACCTACTGCGTCACGCACGATTTCGGACATAAAGGCACCAATATTAATTTATTCCCGACAATCAAGACGATCTTCTACGACAACGAAGCTTCATTTGATTCGGAGACAATAAGGGTGAGGTGGTTTTAGTTAAGGCAAATAAACGGCTAGGTAATAGGCTAAGCCCCTTGTATGTGGAGGAAAAAATAGAAGCAGATTTGGGAACGACAGTTCTCATAAAAGGGGAGGGTGGTCCATAAGGACAACCTTAGGTAGTAAGTAAGCAAGCTACATAAACAAAAATAATAATAATAAATAATAATAATAAAAATATAAAAAAAAAAATTATTAAAAAAATAATAAAAATAAAAATTACTATATAATACAGAATGTTAGCAGCAATAAGCAAAATACAATCTTGATAAGCTAGTAGAGGTCACCTGATAAAACTATAATTCTTTCAGGCATCTTCTATGGTTAATTTGGTGGGCTACGCTTTCGACGGCCAAACTGACGGACTACTCCCACACAGACAATATCCCGGTTATCGAAGGAGCCGTGGTAATATGAAACGAGACTAAATTATTGAGTCACAAAACTAATTTGACGGAGTACGGCAGACTTGTACTGGACACGGTGGAAATGACGTACCTTTTTCCCCAGTCGCACATGTGAATGATATTAGAGGCAGAGGCAATCCACCTAACGACTTTGTTGGCAACTCTGGGTGTCCACCATAGACACGCAAGGGGTTTAGATATCTTAGGTAAGGCGCTGAAGGTAATTGCCGGAACTCCTGACGCTGACGACTTGAGGAGTATCCCATTGACACGGCACGAATTGAGTAGAGAAAACAATGGGCAAATCATTATAAACTCGAACACCCAAAAACAGATAAATTCACTCACAGTCACTGTTAACGAAATCCACACTTATATGAGACCCTCTTAGCGAGAAATAGAATACTAAGTAAACTTACTTTGGAAATTGAAAATCTTGTAATGGCAATCACTTTGGCGGCCACTAACGTAATTATCAATGACAGTGACTTAAAGGTAATTTTAAGCAAAGATTTCACAGAGGTTGGCGTAACTCAAATATTGAATATCTCTAGCGTTAATGTCATTGCAAACGATAAAGAAATCCATTTAATAATTAAATTTCCTAAACCTAAGTTAATATGTAAGAAGGTCATAGTTTTCCCCGTTGCTCATGCCGGAATATTACTACAAATTCCTGAGAACATCGTAGCTGGTTGAAAAGTCATTGCATTACAATCATGCCGTGGATCGTCACACATGCCCTTCTGCAAAAAATCAGCGGTTAACACGTGCGCTCACCTCGGCCCATTGCAATACGCAGCCATGCCATCTAGCCCCAATATCGGGGATTTAAGAGGGAATCATCATAATTAATGACAGGCCAGCCCGAGTAAGCATCGACGACGGACCAGAAGTCAAGATCGCTGTAACCTATCTTGTCATGTTCGTCCGTACTGCTTATCTCAATGATACCAGGTTCATCAACTCCAACCGTGACATAAAAAAGATACCCGGTTCCTCTGCTTAACATCATCGAACACCAGAAGATATTGAGCATGCCGTTCCTGCACCAGATGAGTGAAGACAACTTAAGGCACATCAATGAATTAAAGACTAAACTAAATGAGAGACCAGTTATAGCTTCGTCCATCTGCCTCATATGCGAAACGGTGGCTGTCATCGCATGGCGTCCAAATCGCTCTACGAGATCTTGGAATGACCGAGGACGGACATAACTTAAGTGGGGAAGTAGTTAACATTAGCCAAAACCAATCCAACTGTGGCTAAGTTAAATTGGGCATCCGGCATTGTTTGTGTTATGACAGAGCTGGCGATGCACCAAGATCTTTGACCCCCTGTCCCACGATCATGAGATGCGACGCTTGCGCAATGTGCAAGGTCAGCATTTCTTCCCAGCGACATTCGGCATAGCAACGAGTTAGGGCTAGCTTATAAGAATAAAATTGTCTTTACTTTTATCGATCGCGCTGCTCAAGTAAAGCTCATATTTATTAAATCCGATAGTTTCATTTCGGTCCGATCTATTAGATTGGAATAACTTACACACACGCACGCAGCCACACGCTGAAATACGCTTGTAGGCATGTATGCATGTATGCATGTATGTTGCTGTCTCGCAATTAGTATCTATTATCTATATATAGTATGCAGAAGAGAGGAGACTCTAACTCTAAAGATGAATGATATCACTAACCATAGACTGGACAACTAGAACAAACTTTTTTTCACGAACTAGATTTTGATTTACCGTCCTAATCATCTTCGTATTTGCTCGGCTCTGTAATTTGCTGCTCGGGCAGCGAAAATATCGTAGTTGATATTCAGTTCGCTGCCTGCGCTCGAACGAAATGATTCTATTCTCATATGAAGCATCACTGTGTGCTATTCTTTCTTTATTCACTCTCTCTATGCCTTTCATATATATATGTATGCAGGCACAAGCCAGCAGCGCACAAAAATGGAAATTTCTCCGCGAGTTGCGATTCGCAACGATCCCATCTTCCCTTCTGAGTAAGAGTATGCCGAACTCTTAAACGGCTTTGCCATGCTCATGCAAAATTTTAGTGTTTTCGTGATTATTTTTGGGAAGGTTATGAAAGCGATGATGTGCATAAGCACTATTTTTTTGCGATGAGCATGCACACACACACATTTACTGTGTCTTGCTTCATGTATGAGCAGTTATGCGACTATGTGCGAAACTTTTGCTGCCTGTAGCAATTGCTGGGACCAACATTTGCATTTGTTTTTCTTGTAGACCTCGGCCTTAGAATTGTGGGAACGGTCTTAGATTTGTTCGACCTTGTAGACCGCCAAATCTACTTCCCCAATGCATATGGCATTCATGTTTATGTGCATACATATGCATTCATTCTTATACATGTTTGATAAATAAAAACAACTATTATTAATTTAGTAACAAACCATTTTTTGAACGGGTTATAAACGATTTTTTACTCATTAAAAAAAAAAAAAAAACAAGTAAGAAAACTCTAGTCGAGAGTGCTCGACTAGATAATACCCTGAACCCAATTTTAATAAAATAAAATAATAATCCGTACTGTGATTTGGTTTTTTGCAATTATCTTGAAAATGCATCAATTTTAGTGCTGAAAATGGCAAAAAAAAAACTTCTTAATTTTGACAAATAATTCAATATATTGCTCTTGATTAGTATTAAAATTAATCCGTTTTCAAGATAATTACAACAATCAAATTGTCGAACGTAACAAAAAGTTGACTTTTCTGGAGAATTACCCATATGGATAAATCAGAAAGTATATGTAGATAAGAATGTATGCGTGTAACGTTCAAAATGTACATATGGACATGATATACATACATACATATGTGTGTATGCATTGCCAAAAAAAAAATAATAATAGATGGCGCTTATATTAGTTGAAATGCGAAAAATGTTATATTATTAAATATCATTAAAAATAGACCCAACAAATAGACGTTCCTCGATTAACAGGCATTACCTTAATTAACACAGACACTTCATAATTGTAAAAGAAATATATCAATGACACTCGAAGCTGTAATAGCTATAATAAATAAGTTCACTGCTAAAGCGCCATCTAGCAAGTTAAAATTTTTAGACCATGCTACACTAGTTTTGAATGTACATGTGTGCATACATATAGGAAAACCGCAGATGTCACGTGCTTTTGTTATTTGGGCAGACTTTTTTTTGTTCATTATTTTCTGTTGACTTAACGGAATAAAATATAATTGAAACAAAAACACTTTCAGAAATGATGCTATTAAATATTTGAAATTAAAAAAAACGCACTTATTCACAATTAGTTAAACTACTAACTGACTTTCAAAGGTATCAAATACAAAAGAATAAATAATAAGAAAGACAGAAATAAAAAAAAAAAAAATTAAAAATAAGAAATTATGACCTGCGACACCCTCACATTCGTTGCATCCGTAGCGAAAACGGCAGAGTAGCGAAAACGAATCAAATTCCCCATATACGAAAGAAACACTAAAGCAGTGGCTGAAAATACAAATACAATTCAAAGACAATTCTAACGCAATTCAAAAACAATTGTGATTCTTAGAATATACACGCATAGCAACATAGAAAACGGCCCAAGATTTTTTGTGTGTATGTGTGCACACGCATACGAAAATTGATTTGCATTGCTCAACGTTGCTTGCATTTCCATTGTTATTTTAATTGTTTTAAAATTTTTAAAATATATAATGGAATGTAATGAGAGTTTCAGCATATGATCTTACATATTCTATTTAACATTTTAGGTTTTTTTTTTTAGAAATCATAACTCTTTTACAATTAGCTTTACATGCACAAATCCATATGTATGTATGTACGATTGCAGCCACACGCTGATCTACGCTTACACACATAAACATACATACATACATACATACATATGTATACACATACATACATGTATACATACATACATATGTATGTATGTATGTATGTATGTGCGCCCGCAATGCGTCTTGCTTTGTCGCTGCGTTGCTTGCTGCGCCACATGGGTTTTGATGAGAAAACTTTATAGACTAATAATTCTGTTTCTAGATGGACAATCGTATTGATATGTTCAGATTAAGATTATGATATTCATATCTATATGCCAAACCAAACTGTATGTCTCTAGTATTTGAAATGCATTTTTTACACATTTGGGGGTGTGGGGGCGAATTGGGGACCGGAATCCAAAATCTGACAAAAACCGAAATTGTATTAAATTAGTATCTATATATATGCAGAAGACTTAGAGACTCTAACTCTAAAGATGAATTAGCTAGAATTTTATAACTGGTTCCTGATAATTTCAGTTATCGATAACCTTTCAAATATACAAGTTATCGAATTTCTGAAACAAACTCGTACTGCGCGTGCAATATACGAACCTAACACAAAAAGAATGAACTCTCTAGCTTTTGTATCTTCGGAAATCGACGCGTTCATACATACGGACGGACGGACGGACGGACGGACAGGGCTAGATCAACTTTTCTCGTCACCCTGATCAAGAATATATATACTTTATGGGGTCTGCCACGCCTCCTTCTGCCTGTTACATACATTTAACAAAACCATTATACCCTGATTTCCCATTTTCAAAGGGCTCAGGGTATAAAAATGTACTCATTATTGCCAAAATGACGGCTGCAAGCCGTAAAGGCTCATTTGACAGTCACTCTACAATTCCAACTATACAAAATAGACAAACTACTGAATAGCGCAGGTAGAACTGACCTAAGTCGAGAATTCCATTAGTTTATAAATCGCTAACATCAATTCTTGCGATTATCTTCTTTCCATGCTTCTAGAAGCATGTATAATTATCGATATGCAAGATTGTTAATTTCCGCACCTCGTCATTGGAAATGAGAGTTTGCTTAGGCAAATCTACTAGAACATTTTCTACGCAGGAGTTTTTCTGTTTACTTATCATGTCTTTTAGGTCGGATGTTGTAATCCGGGATGTGGCGTCTGCCACAAAATTATTTATCAGGTTTTGGAATGATTTTTCGCATTCCTCTGTCTATTCAAATGGAACACATTCTTTTTATACCCTGAGCCCATTAAAAATGGGAAATCAGGCTATAATGATTTTGTTAAAAGTATGTAACAAGCAGAAGGAGGCATGGCAGAAACCATAAAGTATATATATTCTTGATCAGGGTGACGAGAAAAGTTGATATAGCCATGTCCGTCCGTATGAACGTCGAGATTTCGGAAACAACAAAGGATAGAGAGAAATATATATATAATATATGTCTAAATCATTAAATTTGAAGTCTCTAGCTAAAACAGTGTAGAAGTAATGCCCAAAAAACATAAAAAATGTAAACGAAATTTCGATTTTTTATCGATAGTTTGAAAATGGGATGAGTTATCGAAAAAACAAAATAAACTCGTATTGCGTAGCTAATATACGAGTGTTCATGTGAAATTTTAGCTCTCTAGCTTTTGTAGTTTCCGAAATCTCGACGTTCATACGGATGGACGGACGCACGGGCAGACGGACAGGGCTCAATCAACTTATTTTTTTCTGCTGATCAAGAATATATATACTTTATGGGGTCTGCGACGTCTCCTTCTGCCTGTTACATACATTTTCACAAAACCATTATACCCTGAATTCCCATTTTCAATGGGTTCAGGGTATACAAAATTTGTTCTTTATTAATTTATTCTCATATATAAAATTTAAAGTTTAATTTGATTCATGAAACAGTTTTTTAAGGAAAAAAAATATATATATACATATACCTTATTTTTTTATACTATTGATTCTTTAATATAAAATTTTATATTCATTCTTTTTTTTTTTTTATGTCAAAGACTAAGACTCTCCATCAAGGTCCAAAATTGTATGCACTCAGTTTTGCACTGAGTGCCAGAGACACAGGAAAAGTTAGTTGTTATTTAATGTAGTTGGCTCACAATTCAGGTTTACATTTAATTTTTGTTTAAAAAAATTTTTTTTTTTAAATAATCTCCAACCACATTTGTTAGTATAGAAAGCCTATCAGAAGTTAGTATTGCGCAAGTTGCACTTTCGTGCTTCAACTCGCTATTAAGACTTATTCTAGTGGCAAGCAAGGCATGTGCATTTCTGCAGCCCGCTTGCGTTACTTCGCTCTTTGGCTGTTTATTTCCTTAATACCCCCTATGTTGCGTTGTCGGTCCTCCGGGTTTCTTCAGTTGACATCGTTATATCTTGATTGTTATTCGCTGCTGCCGCGCCCAATACTCAGCTATGTGAGTAGGCGTGGTCCATCGTTTGGACACACCTTTAACGCGTTGGTGCGTCCCTTTACTCAGTAGGAGCAGAACAGCCTTCTTCAATAAAATTGAGCTGTTGTCGCTGTTGTTGTTGTTGTAGTTGCTGCTGCTGTTGTGGCTGCTTTTGATGCTGTAGTTGCTGCTGTTCTTGCTGTTGTCGCAGTAGTTGTTGTTGTTGTTGCTGCTGTTGTGGCTGCTCTCGATGCTATAATTTGCGGGGCAGTTTATCCATACCCTCTGTCAGATTAGCATATTCTGAGGTGCTGTTATGGAACTCAGCAGTCGAAGTCTCACGTGTGCATTACATACCAGCGCACAACACTTGCGCACTGTACCTGCGGCAGCTTATCGAACGTATTTGATATTGCCGATTATATTTATTCACACACTTTTCATGCCTGCGGCAGCTCATCGTAATAATTGTGCTGTTGGCGCTGTTGTTGCTCCGTGCCCGAGGAAAAACAGTTGTTGTTTTAGGAGTTTCCTGATTTTTTTCACTTTGTGTTTATTTATTTTAAAACTTTTTTACACTTTTTCATTGTCGTGACATTGTCACGGTCGCCATGTAAGAACTGAAATAATTGCACATGAGCTTCAGCTCTGTTTAGTGGTCAAATCATAATTGTTTCATTATTCAAAAGCATATATGATCTTAGGCTAAATACAATATATGTACATACATACATATAAAGAGTTCTGCCACTGAGCGCAGTGACAGAGCGGGAGAGCGTAGTATGCTTATATACAGTCGAGTCTCGATAATTCGTACCCCGCTAAATCGAAACCCTCAATAATTCGTAAGAAACTGCTGGTCCCTTGAAAAATCTTCGTTAATTCGTGAAAATCCCATACATTTTGGTCCCCTCGTTAATTCGTAATTTTTCTGCCTACTCGGCCATGATCTTGCCTCTTATGGTTCGTTTCGAAACCTCTTATAATTCGTAATTTCGTTTCGTAACCTCTTACTGGAAGTTAAACTACCGTTAGGTCTCACAGACTATTATGCATGGTTGTTCTCTCATTGGATTTACATTAGTTTGATAATTTTTTTTGAAGCGTGAAGACGATTAGTTTTTTTTTCATATAATGTTCCGAATAATGCAATTGATCATTTAATAAGCTTGGTAAGCACAATAGAGAAAATAATTATGAAGAACATCAAACAATACAAAATTGCAAGCTTTTTTTAAATCTTAATTTTTCGTTTTGTTTATGTTTAATTTTGTTTTTGAATACATAATATTGAATTGAATGCGTATTTTATTTATTTTTATACCCTGAACCCATTGAAAATGGGAATTCAGGGTATATTGGTTTTGTGAAATGTATGTAACAGGCAGAAGGAGACGTCGCAGACCCTATAAAGTATATATATTCTTGATCAGCATAAAAAAATAAGTTGATTGAGCCCTGTCCGTCTGTCCGTGCGTCCGTCCGTCCGTCCGTATGAACGTCGAGATTTCAGAAACTACAAAAGCTAGAGAGCTGAAATTTCACATGAACACTCGTATATTACCTACGCAATACGAGTTTATTTTGTTTTTTCGATAACTCGTCCCATTTCCAAATTATCGATAAAAATCGAAAATTCGTTTCAATTTTTTAGGTTTTTTGGGTGTAACTACTACACCGTTTTGGCTAGAGACTTCAACTTTATATATTTAGATAGATATTGCACGCTGACTTTGTAGTTTTCAGATTTTTGATGCCACGCCCCCTTCGCCCACAATTTGGAAAAAACGCATTTCAAATACTAGAGACTAGCAATTTGGCACATAGATAGATTTATATATCCTTAATCTACTCTCAAAATTTCATGAAGATCGTCCATCTAGAAATGGACTTATAAGCGTCCAAAGTTCAGCCCAACCCACCCCCAAGCCACGGCAGCAACTGCGCAGTTAGCAGAGCGCGCGCTTATAAGAGCGTAAAGAAGAAGAGTATCACTTATTTTGCAGGGTTCAGGGTATCTCGTAGTCGAGCCGTCTCGACTAGAGCCTTCTTACTTGTTAATAAGTTAAAATTGTTTAAATGACGTGAAATATAAAAACCCCTGCAACTCGTATTTTGATTTTGTACACCCCGTGAAATGGAAACCCCGGTAAATCGAAAACCTCGGTAATTCGTAAAAAATTCGGTTCCCTTGCCATTACGAATTATCGAGACTCGAGTGTATAATATAATATATAATTAATAAATAAATATATATATAGTATATATATATGTATGTATTTATTTATTTATTTATATTAACCTAAATGTACATAAACATACATACATGGTATGAATGTGCATCTATTATCTACATTTACTGTTTACATCAAGCGTATCTCTTAATGTCTTTAAGTATTCGTTTCATTACCTAATATAAAATATAAAAAAAATGTAATAGCTATGTGAAAACTACAATAACATTTTAAGAAAGACACTAGAGATTATAAATGTTGCATTTTATACAGGCTTACTAATGTGTATGTATAGTTGTTAGTATGCAAATGAATTAAATTAAATCAGAGTGTTGGGCATTAAATAAAAGCCGTCATATATGTATGTATATATTTGCATATGTACGTATTTATGTACATATGTATGCTCACTTTAATAGGTTTTAAAAATTATGCGTATATTTACGTTTCTATCGTCGTTGCTACTTATTGAATTTTTTTACCCTGGGCCCATTGAAAGTGGGAAATCAAGGTATAATGTTTTTTTTTTTTTTTTTTAAGTATGTAACAGGCAGAAGGAGGCGGGGTGTATATAGTATATAAAGTATATATATATTCTTGGTCAGGGTGAAGAGCTGAGTCGATATAGCCATGTCCGTCTGTCCGCATTTTTGAACGCTTCGATTTCCGAAGATATAAGAGCTAGAGAATTAATTATTTTTGTGTTAGGTTCGTATATTTCACGCGCAGTACGAGTTCATATATTCGATAACTTTCTTTCTGCTCTTTTCTCACAAAAATATATGTATGCTGGCACAAACAGCAAGCAGCTCACAAAAATTGAAATTTATTCTCCACGCGATCCCATTGATTCCCTTCTGAGCGAAGAGTATACCGAATTCTTAAACTGCTTTGCCATGCTCATGCAAAATGTTTGCATTTTTATGATTATTTGTGGTAAGGGTATGAAAGTGTTGATGTGCATAACGAATATTATTTCCCGATGACCATACACACATTTACACTTCCTCGCTATATGTGTAGACATTTATGTGCTTGTGTGCAATATTCTTGCTGCCGCCTGTAGAGCACTTTTAGAACCCCCAGCAGCAGTGGATGTTCGTTTGGTTGGGTAGCTGCTGTGAGCTTGCATACGCACACACATTCACATACACATTTACACTTCCTTGCTATATGTGTAAGCATTTATGTGCCTGTGTGCGATACACTTGCTGCATGTAGCAATTCTAATTTCCCAGCGATTGCTGTGTGGTAGCTGATGTGAGTCTACACACACACATACATATGTGTACGTCTGTGATTGTGATAATCACAATCGCCGAGTATCACTTGTATAGGCATTTGAATGAATGCTCTGCCTGGGGCATTTGCATGTTTCGTGCATGGGTCTCGAATATTGAGCGTGTGCCTACCTCAACTTTAAATTAAGTAAACGATTTTGGGTAATTTAAGTACAAGAAAACTGAAAATGATTCGTTGATAAGAAATACTTTATCGAGTCTTCCACGCCTCCTTCTGTCTGTTACATACATTTTGTTTTGTTACTTATTAATACAATTTCCCATTTCCAATGGGTTCACGGTATACAAGTTATAGTCATAAGTCTGTCCAGGGGTCGTCGTTAGATGAGACCGTTGGCCAGATCCAGAGTAGTCAGATACTTAAGTTGATTAGGGTGGAATACGATTAAATATTACTGTCCTTGTGGCTCAGTAATGTTATGATTGCCGGAGCAACAGCAACAGAGCAACAGCAACAGCAAATACAAAAGTGGTCATGCCACGGGTTCATGATTGCCGAGATATGTCAGCATATTTATGTTAACGTTACAATGTCTCGACTGAAGCCTTCTTACTTGTTATATCCTGAGCCCATTGAAAAGGGGAAGTCAGGGTATAATGGTTTTGTATGTAACGGGTAGAAGTACATATAGACATGTCTGTCTGTCGGTCTGTCCGTCCGTCGGTCTGTCAGTATGTTTGAACGCGTGGATTTCCGAAGATATAGGAGCTAAAGAGTTCATGTTTTTTGTTTATACTTTGTTCCCGAAGGGGAAAAAGTATATTAGGTTTGTGCAATGTCCGTCTTGCTGTCCGTCCGTCTGTCCGTATGAACGCAATATTTTTCGGCGCTATTAGAGCTAGAGACTTGAAATTTTAAACATATACTCATATATGTCCCCGAATTATAAAGTGTTAAAATTTTCCCTATCCGCCCACTAGGGGCGTGGCAAATCGGAAAACTCTTCCGCCCATAGTCAAGTTATCATACTAGATGATGAGCTAGAGAGTTGCAATTTGAAATGTATACTCGGGGTGACAACCCAAGTTCAAAAAGCTATGGCGGATATATCTACGCCCATTGGGGGCGTGGCAAATTGGGAAATACGTATCTTCTACACCGTTAAAGCTACAACGCTGAAATTTTGCATGTGAGATAATGTTATGATTCTAAGAAGATCGATGAAAAAGTTTTATGTCTACGCCCATTGGGGGCGTGGCAAATCGGACCTGAATATATAGAGATTTTTCAAATTGTGCTATATTTTGAACATTATTGACACTAGAGACTAGAATTTAGCATGCATACTCGGGTTGACAACCCAAGACTAATAAGCTATGGTGGATATATCTACGCCCACAGGGGGCGTGGCAAACCACAAAAGTTTATATCTCCTACAGTTTTAGAGCTAGACGCTTGAAAATTGGATGGTTGAGTTACTATTGTTTTCCTCTATCGATGCCCCAAAAATAATTTTTCAGTCTCTTTGGGGGGCAAAAATTTATGCGTCTACGCCCACTGGGGGCGTGGCAAATCGGCAAAGAAGTTTGTTGTGGCCAACTGCATAATTCATGCATATAATAGCTTAGTAGCAATTGCTATGATGGCAGAAAGCATTTTAACATAAATATAATAATATTAATGAATTTAAAAAATAAAATTTATAAGTTCTCGATTAATAAATAAAAAGTTTCCAGCGGGATTCGAGCCTAGGTCTTTTGAAAACAACATGTAATCGTTAGCTAAACCTAAATAAATTCACAGCTGATCAGCAGCTTGTGACGTAACAAAACAACACAATCGCACTTCTTGCAATATGTATACACACTTGGATGTGTATACACAAATACAAACATCTGTGTATATACATACATACATATATGCATGCATAGAAAAACTGCTTGCCAAGCAAGCAGCGTCGCAAATCGGAAAAGTTGTTTTAGTTTTAGCTTAAATGCACAATTTATATGCGTTTGCTTATAAATTATTATCAATTGGCAGCAAGCATTTTATAATAAATATACAAATATAAAAAAAAAATTAAGAAATAATAATTTTTGAAAAAAGAAAAAGTTCTTTGCGGTATTCGAACCCTATGCACCTATGGGAACAAAGTATATCGCTGTTAGTTGCGCCTAACTGCAACGTTCTTACTTGTTTTGTGTTAGGTCCGTTTATTGCACGCGCAGTATTGCTGCGCGCAGTTTCAGAAATTCGTTTATTTATATATTTCCAAAGTTATCGATCAAACACTTTATCGGGAATCAGTTATAAAATTATATCTCGTTCACCTATAGAATCTCCAAGTCTTCTGCATATATATAGATACTAATTTATTACAATTTCGGTTTTTGTCAGACTTGGGATTCCGGTCCCCAATTCCCCGCACACCCCCAAATGTGTAAAAATGCATTTCAAATACTAGAGACATGCAGTTTGGTTTAGCATATAGATATGAATATCATAATCATAATCTGAAGATATCAATACGATTATCCATTTAGAAACAGAATTATTAATCATAAATCACTGTATATATATATATATATATATATATATATATATATATATATATATATATATATATATATGTATATACAGTCGAGTCTCCATAATTCGTAATAGCAAGGGAACCGAATTTTTTACGAATTACAGAGGTTTTCGATTTACCGGGGTTTCCATTTAACGGGGTGTAAAAAATCAAAATACGAATTGAAAGGGTTTTTATATTTCACGTCATTTCAACAATTTTAACTTATTAAAAATAAATAAAATACACATTCAATTCAATATTATGTATTTAAAAACAAAATCAAACATAAACAAAATCAAATTAACTAAACATTAAGATTTAAACAAGTAAGAAAGCTTTAGTCGAACGAATAATCCAAGAATTATTCGATTCGTTTCTGCACGCATAAGAAATTGTACATGGAAAACCACGAACACACATAGACGCTGATCTACGCTTGTAGGCATGTATGTACATATGTGTGTATGTATGTGTGTAAGCATTGCAAGTGTCTTGCTGTCTCGCTGCTTTGCTGTTGCATCTTTATAGACTAATAATTCTGTTTCTAGATAGACAATCGTATTGATATGTTCAGATTATGATTATGATATTCATATCTATATGCAAAACCAAACTGCATGTCTCTAGTATTTGAAATGAATTTGTTCACCCATTTGGTGGTGGTGGAGCGAAGTGGGGACCGGAATCTAAAATTGTATTAAATATGACAAAAACCGAAATTGTATTAAATTAGTATCTATATATATGCAGAAGACTTGGAGACTCTAACTCTTAAGATGAATTAGCTAGAATTTTATAACTGGTTCGCGATATATTCGCTTATCGATAACTTTGGAAATATAGGAGTTATCGAATTTCTGAAACAAATTCGTACTGCGCTACGGACCTGACACAAAAAGAATGAACTCGCTAGCTTTTGTATCTTCGGAAATCGACGCGTTCAAACATACGGACAGACGGACGGACGGACGGACAGACAGACGGACATGGCTTCTCTCGTCACCCTGATCAAGAATATATATACTTTATGGGGTCTGCCACGCCTCCTTCTGCCTGTTACATACTTTTAACAAAACCATTATACCCTGATTTCCCATATAAAAATGAGCTTTCAATTCCAAAAAAAATGTTTTCTATACCATGTATCGGTTTGACACTAAAAGGAGTATGTACGAGAGTAGTGCTAATATGCTCGAGGCTACCGGGGCGCAAGCAATTCTTCGAGGCTTCCGTATCCACTAGGAACTTGAGAGTGACCCCTGCTACAGTTCGCTTTACGAACGAGAGCAGGGACGCATCGTTAAAAAATTAACGTTGTTGGTGCTATATTCGTCTTCGTTATCCTCTATTTCCTCAACGGTAGTGGAGGCGGCCCGCTCGTACTTTTCGTCTTGCTGACGTGAGTCATCTTGGGACAGGTGATTCACCCTCTGTCTTCTCTGGTCGGAGTGCCTCTCAGAAGTGTTTGACGTTTTGAGGTGAGGCTGGCTTCCATTCTGACCTGATCGCGAGAAACCGTTAAGCTGGCCTTGTTGTTGTTTTTGGAAATTGGTGGTCTGTCGAAACTTGGACGATGACGGGTCAACATCCATTTTCTCAACGGGATCTTGCCGCGGCTTGTCCCCCCGCTCTTTTTTGAAGTATGGGTTTTTCGTTACTACCTTTATCTTTTTGTTCACCTTGCTTTTGGTATTGTTGATTACCGCTATATCTTTTGTCCCTTTCTTTTAGGCTTCCGGCATAATTTGACGCAAAAGCGTACCTGTCATGGTTGGCTTCAACCTCTTGTGCTAATGCAACATATATTCATATATGCCCCCGAATTATAAAGTGTTAAAATTTTCCCGATCCGCCCACTAGGGGCATGGAAAATTGAAAAATTCTTGCACTCATAGGCCAGTTATCATACTAGATGATGAGCTAGAGAGTTGCAATTTGAAATGTATACTCACGGTGACAACCCAAGTTCAAAAAGCTATGACGGATATATCTACGGTCATTGGGGGCGTGGAAAATCGGGAAAAACGTATCTACACCGTTAAAGCTAGAACGCTGAAATTCGGCATGTGAGTTAATGTTATGATTCTAAGAAGCTCGATCAAAAAAATATAATATCTATACCCATTGGGGGCGTGGCAAATAGGACCTGAATATATGTATAGTGATTTTTCAAATTGTGCTATATTTGAGCACTATTGATACTAGAGACTTAAAATTTGGCATGGGTTGCCAACCCAAGATCAATAATCTTTAGTAGATATATCTACGCCCACAGGGGGCGTGGCAAATCGGAAAAGTTTATATCTCATACAGTTTTAGAGCTAGAAGCTTCAAAATTGGATGGTCCAGTTATTAATGGCCTCCTCTACGATGACCCAAAACAAAATTTCAGCCTTTTTGAGGACGTAGCATATCGAAAAATACCCTGTAATTTTCGCGTTTTTGAGTGTAAGCAACCAAATTTTGTAGTTATGCTGCTGTGGCGAAGGGGGCGTGGCATCCAAAATCTGAAAATTACATTATCTGCGTATCGATATTATTTATCTAAACAAACAAATTTGACAAAACAAATTCAAAAAATGTAAACAATATTTCGATATTTCGATATTTTGGAAATGGGACGAGTTATCGAAAAAAACAAGATAAACTCGTACTGCGTAACTAACAACGAGTGTTCATGTGAAATTTCAGCTTTCTAGCTTTTGTAGTTTCCGAAATCTCGACGTTCCTACGGACAGACAGGGCTAGATTAACTTATTTTTTTGTGCTGATCAAGAATATATATACTTTGTGGGGTCTGCGACGTCTCCTTTTGCCTGTTACATACATTTTCACAAAACCATTATACCCTGAATTCCCATTTTCAATGGGTTCAGGGTATAAAAAATATGAATGAATTAAAAAAAAATATTATAAGTTTTCGATTAATAAACAAAAAGTTTCCATCGGGATTTGAACCCAGGTCTTTTGAAAATAACATGTAATCGTTAGCTAAACCTAAATGAGTTCACTGCTACAAACTCACAATTCAATCGAAATTCTTAGAATACTATAGCATGCAGTATTTGTAAGTAAGCATAGAAAATCGATTGTTGCTTGCCATTTTCGTTCTCTGATTACCGAAATATTTTGTTTATTAAATGTTTATTATATAAATAAACGACACCTACGAGAACAGAGTCTTTCGCAGTTAGTTGCGCCTAACTGCAACGTTCTTACTTGTTTGATACATGCAGCATTAGTTTCGTCTAAAAAATCAAAGGAAACCGATACGACATATGTTTTGAAGCAATCTGTGGGTGACGAAAAATTAAGCGAAATTAAAAACAAGTAAGAAGGCTCTAGTCGAGACGGCTCGACTACGAAATACCCTGAACCCTGCAAAAGAAAAACTAATACTCTTCTTACGTATGAACGCGCACTCTGCTAACCGGACAGTTGCTGCCGTTGGGCTATATCACTAACCATACAACACATAGACTGGACAACTAGAACAAACTTTTTTCACGAACCAGATTTTGATTTGGCGTTCTAATCATCTTCGTATTTGCTCGGCTCTGTCATTTGCTGCTCGGGCAGCGAAAATATCGTAGTTGATTTTCAGTTCGCTGCCAGCGCTCGAACGAAATGATTCTATTCTCATATGAAGCATCACTGTGTGCTATTCTTTCTTTATTCACTCTCTCACTCACTCTCTCTATGCCTCTCATATATATATGTATGCAGGCACAAGCCAGCAGCGCACAAAAATTGAAATTTGTCCGCGAGTTGCGATTCGCAACGATCCCGTCTGCCATTCTTAGTAAGAGTATGCCGAACTCTTAAACGGCTTTGCCATGCTCATGCAAAATTTTAATGTTTTCGTGATTATTTTTGGGAAGGGTATGAAAGCGTGATGTACATAAGCATTACTTTTTCGCGACGAGCATGCACACACACAATTACTGTGTCTTGCTTCATGTATGAGCAGTTATGTGACTGTGTGCTGCCTGTAGCAATTGTAGGGTCCAACATTTGCAGTTTGCTATTCTTGTAGACCTCGGCCTTAGAATTGTGGGAACGGTCTTAGATTTGTTCGGCCTTGTAGACCACCAAATCTACTTCCCCCATGCATATGGCATGTATGTTTATATGCATACATATGCATTTCTTTTTATACATGTTTAATAAATAAAAATTACTATAACTAATTTAGTAACATAGCCCACAAAACATTATTGAACGGGTTATAAACGATTTAAGTGGATATGGAAATTAATATGTATTGACAAATAGAATAAACCATGTACTCATTATTACCAAAATGACTGCTGCAAGCCGTAAAGGCTCATTTGACAGTCACTCTACAATTCAAACTATACAAAATAGACAAACTACTGAATAGCGCAGGTAGCAAGAGAACAAACTGCAAATGTTGGGCCCTGCAATTGCTACAGACAGCACACAGTCACATAACTGCTCATACATGTAGCAAGACGCAGTAATTGTGTGTGTGCATGCTCGTCGCGAAAAAGTAATGCTTATGTACATCACGCTTTCATACCCTTCCCAAAAATAATCACGAAAACATTAAAATTTTGCATGAGCATGGCAAAGCCGTTTAAGAGTTCGGCATACTCTTACTAAGAATGGCAGACGGGATCGTTGCGAATCGCAACTCGCGGACAAATTTCAATTTTTGTGCGCTGCTGGCTTGTGCCTGCGTACATATATATATGAGAGGCATAGAGAGAGTGAGTGAGAGAGTGAATAAAGAAAGAATAGCACACAGTGATGCTTCATATGAGAATAGAATCATTTCGTTCGAGCGCTGGCAGCGAACTGAAAATCAACTACGATATTTTCGCTACCCGAGCAGCAAATGACAGAGCCGAGCAAATACGAAGATGATTAGGACGCCAAATCAAAATCTGGTTCGTGAAAAAAGTTTGTTCTAGTTGTCCAGTCTATGTGTTGTATGGTTAGTGGCTATATTTTGGACGCTGATAATTTCTAGATGGACAATCTTCAGAGTAGACTAAGAGTATCCAAATGTGTCTATGTATGTGCCAAATTGCAAGTCTCTAGTATTTGAAATGCTTTTTTTTTTTTCAAATTGGTGGCAAAGGGGGCGTGGCATCCAAAATCTGAAAATTACAAAATCTGCGTATCCTTAATCTAAATATACAAACTTGGAGCCCTAGATCAAACAATGTAGACGTTATGTCCAAAAAAACGTAAAAAAAAAGTAAATGAATGACGAGGGAGAGGGTGTAAGCGTGGTTAAATTTTGGAAAAAAAAATCGAAATTATAAAAAACTTCAGGGACAATTTATGCCAAAAATGCGCGCTTTTTACCCATAGTGCAGTGGACAAGTGTTTTTCCTATGCATGCACACATACATACAGATGTTTATACGTGTGTACACATTTATACGCATCCAAGTGTGTACAATCACTAACCATACAACACATAGACTGGACAACTGGAACAAGTTAATGTGCACACTTATTTTTTGCCTTTAGAACCCCCTCAACTTCGTATTTGCTCGGGTTTTTACTTTTAGGGTCGGCAGAGAAAAATTGCTGATGGCAAAATCATTCCGCTTCGAGCGCTCGACGGTGACGGCCTATTTTCCAAAAAAGCCTGACATGTGCCGCTCTTTCCCTTGCTCCCTTTCTCTTTCTGCCCCATGCTTTTTACTCTCTGCTCTCTTCTCAAAAAATATATGTATGCTGGCACAAACAGCAAGCAGCTCACAAAAATTGAAATTTCTTCTCGACGCGATCCCATTGGTTCCCTTCTGAGCGAAGAGTATACCGAATTCTTAAACTGCTTTGCCATGCTCATGCAAAATGTTTGCGTTTTTATGATTATTTGTGGAAAGGGTATGAAAGTGTTGATGTGCATAACGAATATTATTTCCCTATGACCATACACACATTTACACTTCCTCGCTATATGTGTAGGCATTTATGTACCTGTGTGCAATATTCCTTGCTGCCTGTAGCACTATTAGAGCCCCCAGCAATTGATGTTTGATCGGTTGGGTAGCGAAGTGAGCTCGCATACACACCAGTGTTGCCAACTTGGCCTTTTTCCGGACAGATCTGTCCTTTTTGAAATTACAACTGCCGCAAAAATTCAGAAACAGCTCTGTCCGGAAACAATGCCTTTTTTATTTTATTTTGGCCTTCTTTCATCCTTTTTTAATTGTTAAAGGTTGTTTATAAAATTTTTCAAATAAATCGATGTCATCGCTTTAATATGGCTTTATTGCAACATATTTTACGATGTATCCCTGTTTCAAACGATGTAGCCCTGTAATCGGAAATACATATATTTATCGATCGATCATTAGAGTTTTCAAAAGTTTAACAAAAATGTCGAGAAAATTTACAAACTGAAATTTAGGCTGTCGCGGTTAAACGACCCATTAAAAAAATGGATTAGGCACGTTCCCAATAATATTGATAAGGCATTTTGCAAATATTGCAAGTGTAGTTTAAATATAAAACTTATAGAATGGAGAGATAAAGAAAGTATCGTATCTTTCTGGACTGAAGTTCAGAATCACACAGACTCAGCAGGAAACAAACACTTTTCGGACCTGGCAATTAGGTTGGTTTTACTAGTTACCAATTACATACAATTAATAAATATAATATCTTTGGATTAGGTTTGGACTACATCGAAACGGCAAATATTGCCAAAACTACAAGGTACCGGAAAATTGTGTACACCAAATTGGCACAAATAATACATATAGCAACGAAAATACAAATTTTGATGAGGTGCTATACCTTTTAAACGAAAATTAAAATAAAATTCTACTTTACAAATAGGAAAAAATGTTATCCCCTTTTTTTGACCTTTTCAAAAATATGTTGTCCTTTTTGTCCTGTTTTTGGTGTCAACTGTCCTGTTTTTTTGGCGAAAAGATGGCAACACTGATACACACACACATTTATACTTCCTCGCTATATGTGTAGGCATTTATGTGCTTGTGTGCTATATTCTTGCTGCCGCCTGTGGAGCACTTTTAGAACCTTCAGCAGCAGTTGATGTTCGTTTGGTTGGGTAGCTGCTGTGAGCTTGCATACGCACACACATTCACATACAAATTTACACTTCCTTGCTATATGTGTAAGCATTTATGTGCCTGTGTGCGATATACTTGCTGCATGTAGCAATTCTAATTTCCCAGCGATTGCTGTGTGGTTGCTGATGTGAGTCTACACACACACATACATATGTGTACGTCTGTGATGTGATAATCACAATCGCCGAGTATCACTTGTATAGGCATTTGAATGAATGCTGTGCCTGGGGCATTTGCATGCTTCGTGCATGGGTCTCGAATATTGGGCGTGTGCCTACCTCAACTTTGAATTAAGTAAACGATTTTGGGTTCGGATTGCATTAAAGGTCAATTATTTTTTATTACCTGTTGATCAGTTATCATTTGTTCTTTAATATTTAGTACCTGATTTGACCCTATATGCAAAAAAGGGACAAGTTGTTCAAATGCTTGCGTAAATTCAGGTCACATATAACCCTTTTAAAGAAATGCCTAGATATACAGGTAAAATGACACTTTTATTTTCCACTAAATAACAAAAATATACATGTATTAAATTTTATTTATATTAAATTTATTATTCACGAATCATTTTCAGTTTTCTTTTACTAAAATTACCCAAAATCGAATGCGAAAAACCTGATAAATAATTTTGTGGCAGACGCCACATCCCGGATTACAACATCCGACCCAAAAGACATGATAAGTAAACAGAAAAACTCCTGCGTAGAAAATGTTCTAGTAGATTTGCCTAAGAAAACTCTTGACAATGCTTCTAAGCCCAACGTATACGAAGTCATTTCCAATGACGAGGTGCGGAAATTAACAATCTTGCATATCGATAATTATACATGCTTCTAGAAGCATGGAAAGAAGATAATCGCAAGAATTGATGTTAGCGATTTATATACTAATGGAATTCTCGACTTAGGTCATTTCGTCTATTTTGTCTATTTTGTATAGTTGGAATTGTAGAGTGACTGTCAAATGAGCCTTTACGGCTTGCAGCCGTCATTTTGGCAATAATGAGTACATTTTTTTTTTTTTTTTTTTTTAATGAGTACATGGTGTATTCTATTTGTCAATACATATGAATTTCCAGATCCACTTAAATCGTTTATAACCCGTTCAAAAAATGGTTTGTTACTAAATTAATAATAGTTGTTTTTATTTATTAAACATGTATAAGAATGAATGCATATGTGTGCACATAAACATGAATGCCATATGCATTGGGGAAGTAGATTTGGCGGTCTACAAGGTCGAACAAATCTAAGACAGTTCCCACAATTCTAAGGCCGAGGTCCACAAGAATAACAAATGCAAATGTTGGTCCCTGCAATTGCTACAGACAGCACACAGTCACATAACTGCTCATACATGTAGCAAGACGCAGCAAATGTGTGTGTGCATGCTCATCGCGAAAAAATAGTGCTTATGCACATCAGCGCTTTCATACCCTTCCCAAAAATAATCACGAAAACACTAAAATTTTGCATGAGCATGGCAAAGCCGTTTAAGAGTTCGGCATACTCTTCCTCAGAAGGGAAGATGGGATCGTTGCGAATCGCAACTCGCGGACAAATTTCAATTTTTGTGCGCTGCTGGCTTGTGCCTGCATACATATATATATGAGAGGCATAGAGAGAGTGAATAAAGAAAGAATACGTTTTTTTTAGCATTACTTTTACACCGTTTGAGCTAGAGACGAATTCGAATGGATACGCAGATTTTGTAATTTTCTGATTTTTAATGTCATGCTCCCTTCGCTTCCAATTGTAATTGATAAATAGATTAAATAAAATGTAGAGGCTAATATATTCTGAAAGGGGTATCGCTTTGACCTTTTCGGGGTCCGTTTTCGCTCCATTGCTTGAGACAATGAAACACAACTATTCAACGCTCTCTTTAAAGAATTGGGCTTTCTCTTTCGAGACTCTCATGTTGGCATCGCAAAGTCGATTGAGTACTATGTCAATGTGTTTGACATGATTGTCCTCGTTTTCAGAAAATATTATCAGGTCATCAACATAGACATAACATATTTTTCCGATTTGTGCTTTTAGAACATAGTTAATTGACCTTTGAAAAATGCTTCCCGTATTTTTAAGTCTAAGGGATAACCGCCGGAATACGTATTTTCCGCCGTTTACTTCGAAAGCGAGTTTCTCTCGCTCTTTTGAAAAAATTCGCTATTGAAAGATTCGCTAGCATCATTGGAATACTCAGATACATTGAGTATCTATAGCCTCGTTTAGCTTTTTAAGATCAATGACGAGTCGTTTATTCTTGTTTCCACTTATGTCTAGACCCTTTTAGCCAACCACCCACGCAGGTCTGTTGTACGCTGAAGCTGAGTTTTTGTCTTATTCTAAGGTTTTTTTTTTTTACGAATTGTCCCGTGTATGTCCAATTCATGACAATTGTTATTTTTATCGTATTCTTCCATAGTACCAATCATATTTTAATATTTTTTTTGCAACTTGTTGCCAATGACTGCAAATATCTATTCTTTGCTTTATTATTGCTTTATTTTTATTTAAGTCTTTAGGCAGCCATCATTTAAATTCTTGGCTGTTAAGCCATACATCCTGGCATTTAGGTTTATACTGAACTAATTGGTTTTAATTCAGCTATAATAAGCAAGACTTCAGTGTACATACAGTGAGTCAAAAAAGTATTGGCACACTTGAAAAATCAAACTTCTATGTGCTGTAACTTTTTTTTGAACACACCTATAAATAAATGATAAACGGTATTTATTAAAATGATTTTTTATAAGAGTATTCAACAAAAAAAAATGTAAATTTCTGCTTTGGTTCCTTTGCATTATACTAAAATATAAATAAAGGCACAAATTTTCATCAAAAAAGTATTGGCACACTTTATGTTCTAGCTTACGCTTTCGTTGCTACAATCGTAAACTACCGGTTTTTTTTTTCATTCCTTTTTTGTGATTTGCTTCGTTTCGGTTCTTGCATGTGTTTGCAATCACTTCTTGCATGTGTTTGCAATTACTTCTAATCGGAAATTTAAGAGATCATGAGCAAAATGGCTAGAGGTTCAGAAATTTCTTTGGAAATACGGAAATTAATTATTAAATTCTATTTAGAGAGTAAATCATATCGTGAAATTGGCAAACTTGTAGACAGATCATGGTCTAGTGTGAAAAATATTATAATGCATTACACACAAACGGGAAAAATAGCTCCAGAACGCAGATCAGGCCGGCCTAAAATTTTAACAGAACGCCAGGAACGGATTGTGGTGTCCACAGTTGTCCAAAATCCACATACTTCGGCTGTGAAATTATGCGAGAACCTACAGGAATCTTTTGACAGTGATTTAACCCCACAAACTGTTCGAAATACCCTGTATAAGTACGGGTATCATGGTCGTGCTCCTATGCGCAAGCCTTTTATTTCTAAGGTGAACAAGAAAAAGAGGCTAGAACTCGCCAAACAACACGTAAATAAGCCGGATTCATTTTGGAACACAATCATTTTTAGTGACGAGTCTAAATTTAATCTATTTGGGTCTGATGGAGCGCAAAAAATCTGGCGGAAACCTAACAAAGAGCTTCAGGAAAATAACTTGCACAAAACAGTTAAGCACGGTGGAGGTAATGTGATGGTTTGGGGGTGTTTTGCTGCCTCTGGAGTTGGAAATCTTGTTTTTATTGATGACACTATGGACAAAAATGTGTACAGAGACATTCTCAAAGAGAATTTAAGTCCAAGTGTTCAAAAACTGGGTCTCAGTGGCACCGGTTGGCAGTTTCAGCAAGACAATGACCCAAAACATTCGTCTTATCTTGTGCAGGAGTGGCTCATATACCATTGCAAGCAATTCAAAACACCGCCCCAATCTCCGGATTTGAATCCTATCGAGCATGTGTGGCACCTACTGGAGCGAAAGATCCGATCTCACCACATAAGCTCAAAGGATTCTCTAAAGGAGGCCCTACGCGCTGAATGGGCCAAAATCAGCACTCACGAAACGTCGAAACTTATAAGTGGCATGAAGAGACGTTTGCAGGCTGTTATTCAGTCAAACGGAGGGCCAACAAAATATTAGGGTGATTCAGTGACGACGGAGAACACTGATTATGCCTGATGTGCCAATACTTTTTTGACGTAAATTTGTGCCTTTATTTATATTTTAGTATAATACAAAGGAACCAAAGCAGAAATTTAATTTTTTTTTGTTGAATACTCTTATAATAAATCATTTTAATATATACCGTTTATCATTTATTTAAAGGTGTGTTCAAAAAAAGTTACAGCACATAGAAGTTTGATTTTTCAAGTGTGCAAATACTATTTTGACTCACTGTACATTAGCTAAAAAATGTTAAATTGCATATACATACAGTGGCTCACAGCTTATTTGACCCACCGTCAAATAAAAAATTCAAATGCTTATATTTATGAAACGAATAGATTTTTTAAAAATTTAAACGCACATTTGTTTATTAGTATTTTTAAAAATAAAAAACAAAATTCATTTATTCATTCTTAATGAAAAAACAATAACAAAGTTACAAAAACTAAAACATTTCAGCTTTTTAAGCTCACAGCTTATTTGACCCACTAGAGATTATACACAGTATGTTTAAAATTACTGCTAGATTTAATACATTTAATATTTGGTATGGCCCCCATGTTGATCTATTACAGCTTTAAGTCTTTTAGGAATTGATTCCACCAATTTTTTTGTGGTTTCGGACCCGATTTTCCCCCACTCCTCCATTAATGCAATTTTCAGGTCATTTTTGTTGGAAATATTTCGGGACGTCTAAAATGGCCCATAAATTTTCAATCACATTGAGGTCTGGTGACTGTGCTGGCAGTTTGAGGTTATGCGGGCAGTTCCATATCAGCCAAGACTGAACAATACCCGATGTGTGTTTTGGGTCATTGTCCTGATAAAAAGTGAAATAATTTCTTATGGCGAGATCTTCAGCACTTTGGATAAGATTATCTTTTAAAATATTTAAGTACATATTTTTATCCATTGTACTTTCAATAAAAGCCAGTCTTCCGACTCCTGAGGCAGACATACAGGCCCAAACCATCACAGATCCTCCACCATGCTTAACTGTGGGTTTTAGATGCTTGTCTTGCAGCTCGGTATTCGCTTTCCTCCAGACGTAGGGCCTTCCATCCGAGCCAAAAATGTCAAACTTAGACTCGTCAGCGAAAATAACTTTATCCCAATAGCTACTGTCCTTGTTAACATACTCTTTGGCGAATCGGAGCCGGCTTTCCTTATTTTTCTTATTGATAAATGGCTTCTTGCGTGCAATTCTACCATGTAAATCATGGTGGCGGAGAATACGACGAATGGTTTTTGCACTGCTTGACTTGCCCAGGTGTTGCTCAATCTGACTAGCTAGTTTTGGAGCAGACAAACTCGGGTTTTCTTTAATTTGGCGCACAATATGTCGCTCATCTGTTTCATTGAAAATTTTGTTCGGAGCACTTCTACCCTTATTTACCACTCTATTTTCAAAAACAAATCGGTTTATGATATTTTTACTGTAGATTCCGGTAAATTAACAAATTGAGCTATTTTGCGCAGAGAAATTCCATTTTTGAAGTGGTTTAGCACCAACTGCCGTTGCTCTATGGTTGTGCGCTTTCCCATTATTGCAAACACGTCCTTCTCTCACAAAATTCAATTTAAAATTGTGAAACTGCTACAAATTATCTTTGCGAATGCAATGATCAAAACAAAAACCCAAAAAGAACCGCTACTTTCCATTCTAAACGATCGTAACGGCACATTAAACAGCTTGGTAGTGCTGGAAAAAAGATCGATCTAAAAACGATACATCGATGTTTTGATAGGTATCGAAAATATCGATATTGCTAATTTCGATACTCGATATATCGCCATCTCTAGACTATTATTTTCCCATCACTTAACTAAAAACGCGGTATAAAGTGGTAAGGTAATTTGAAAATTAATTTTAACAATATAATTAAAATACTAACGTAACCCACTTTTCATTTAGGTTTGACTAGGTTTTGTTGGCAGTGCTGTGGAAATCATCTCATTAAATAATATAATCATTGTTACGTAGTTTAGATTGGTTTATATGAAACGTTTTTTTTAATTTTAATAAGAAATTCATCTTATGTTTTTTATATGAAAACTTTGTTTTTATACCCTGAACCCATTGAAAATGGGAATTCAGGGTATAATGGTTTTGTGAAAATGTATGTAACAGGCAGAAGGAGACGTCGCAGACCCCATAAAGTATATATATTCTTGATCAGCATCGAAAAATAAGTTGATCTAGCCCTGTCCGTCTGTCCGTCTGTCCGTCCGTCCGTCCGTATGAACGTCGAGATTTCGGAAACTACAAAAGCTAGAGAGCTGAAATTTCACATGAACACTCGTATGTTACCTACGCAATACGAGTTTATTTCGATAACTCGTCCCATTTCCAAATTATCGATAAAAAATCGAAATTCGTTTCCATTTTTTAGGTTTTTTGTGTATAACTACTACACCGTTTCACCTAGAGACTTTAACTTTATATATTTAGATAGATATTATGGATACACAGATTTTGTAGTTTTCAGATTTTTGATGCCACGCCCCCTCCGCCTCCAATTTGAAAAAAAAACGCATTTCAAATATTAGAGACTTGCAATTTGGCACATAGATAGATTTAGATACTCTTAACCTACCCTGAAAATTTCATCAATCGTTCATCTAGAAATGGAGCTATAAGCGTCCAAAGTTCAGCCCAACCCACCCCCAAGCCACTGCAGCAAATGCGCAGTTAGCAGAGCGCGCGCCTCCAAGTACGTAAAGAAGAAGAGTATCATTTTTTTGTAGGGTTCAGGGTATCTCGTAGTCGAGCCGTCTCGACTAGAGCCTTCTTACTTGTTTTTTTTTTTAATTTTGGGGGGTAAAATATTTTTATTAAAAGATCGATACATCGATCTGAGACCCATACATAATATCGAAATATCGATCTAGGTAAAGATCGATCTTTTCCCAGCACTACAGCTTGGGTCAAATAAGCTGTGAGCTTGAAATCCTGAATTATTTTGGTTATTGTTATTTTGCTATTGTTTTTGTTTAAAGAATGAATAAATGAATTTTGTTTTTTATTTTTAAAAATACTTAAAAACAAATGTGCGTTTAAATTTAAAAAAAATCTCTATTCGTTTCATAGATATAAGCATTCGAAATTTTTATTTGACGGTGGGTCAAGTAAGCTGTGAGCCACTGTATATAAAGATTACGACTATATTATAAATTCTTACCCAACAACGAGAGGAGTCCACAGGCAAGCCAAATTATGAAGCTAACTCCGACGGAACCGGTGCGAACCAGTAAGCCAGAGGGTGAAACAAATATTCCAGACCCTGAAATAGTTTAAACTGGAGCTTATTCAATTATATTTAAGTTTTAGATGTAAATATATGCAGGTGAGTAAAAAATATAAAATTTCTCTCTGAACTCGAATTATGCGCATATACATACATACATATGTATATGAAATGGAACGAAATGATTGAATGTATGTACATACATATGTACAGCTGCGAAAAAAAAATAGCACCACTTTGAATTTCAAAGTTTAAGAAGTTGTCCTGGCTACATTTATCAATGGATTGGCCTGCAGATTACTTTTATTGAAGCAGAAAACTATTAACTATTACTACAAAAAAGAATTTTCATCAAAATATTCAACGTTTCTATGTAATTCAAAAAATGCTGAAATAAGTCGAAAAATCGACGAAAAAAATAATAGCACCACTTTGTCATTTTGCGCTACAAAAAATTAAAAAAATTAAAATAAGTTACGAACTTTATTTTATAGTTAATATTAAGTGAAAATAATAATATTCCTTAAGTTTAGTATTTAGTTGTGTTGCCCCATTTGGAAATTATGGCTGCAGAACGCCTAGCCATAGAATCAACCATGTCCTGGCATCGTTTAAGGAGAATTTGAGCCCAGGACTCAAGAACGACTACCCAAATCATCTAGATTCAGAAACTAATTTTTTGTCATCCGCCCACAAGTTTCCGATCGGACGTCGAGCCCTGATCCAACATCATGTCATTCGACACATTCGCGAGAGTAAAAAGGATCCTTTAAAGACGGCTACTCAACTGATAAAGGACTTAAACTTATCAGCAATGGACCAAACAGAACGGACATATTTAAAACATCACTATTTGAAAGCCTGCCGTCCAAGAAAAGTACCATATTTGAATATAAAACACATTGCCAAACGGGTGACGTTCGCAAAGGAAAAAAAAAAAATTGGTCTAAACAGGAATGGAGAAGCATACTTAGGACTGATGAAAGTCAGGTGGTCATGTTTGGTGGAAAGTGATCGAGGTCCTACATGAGACGTCCACAGAAGTCAGAATTCAACCCTAGACATAAAATAAATCCATTTAACATGCAGGATCAAGTGTAATGGTATGGGGTCGCTTTTCTTACTATGGTGTCGGCTCAATTCATTGTGCCAAACCCATAATGGACCGACATGCTTATGTTGATATATTGGAAAAAATTGATGCTGCCCTACGTAGAATACAATATGCTACTAAAATGAATCTTCCAGCAAGATTTTGATCCCAAACCCAGCAGTAAGAAAGCGAAGGAATGGTTCCAGGAGAATTCAATCAACGTTATGGAGTGGCCTGCACAGTCGCCAGACCTAAATCCAATCGAAAACTTGAGGGCGAATGACAAAAAATTAGTTTCTGAATCTAAGTCAACTAATATAAAGATGATTTGGGTAGTCGTTCTTGAGTCCTGGGCTCAAATTCTCCTTAAACGATGCCAGGACATGGTTGATTCTATGGCTAGGCGTTCTGCAGCCATAATTTCCAAATGGGGCAACACAACTAAATACTAAACTTAAGGAATATTATTATTTTCACTTAATATTAACTATAAAATAAAGTTCGTAACTTATTTTAATTTTTTTAATTTTTTGTAGCGCAAAATGACAAAGTGGTACTATTATTTTTTTCGTCGATTTTTCGACTTTTTTCAGCATTTTTTGAATTACATAGAATCGTTGAATATTTTGAAGAAAATTCTTTTTTGTAGTAATAGTTAATAGTTTTCTGCTTCAATAAAAGTAATCTGCAGGCCAATCCATTGATAAATGTAGCCAGGACAACTTCTTAAACTTTGAAATTCAAAGTGGTGCTATTTTTTTTCGCAGCTGTATATAAAAAAAAAAACATAAATTTTGCAAATGGGAATTAATTATGAGAGAAGTCATGATCGTGAATAATCAAGCGCTATTTGCTTCAACTGAAAAATGTGTCACATATGTATGTATATCCACCAAAATTACAAAAAATTATCATATATGTCACTATATGAACGTCTTATGTTAGTTACGCAGTAGGAGTTTATTTTGTTTTTTTCGATAACTCATTTCATTTCCAAATTATCGATAAAAAATCGTTTCCATTTTTTTGGGCATAACTTCTACACCGTTTGAGCTAGAGACTTCAAATTTATATACTATTTACAATCATAACAAACTAAAAACAAGTAAGAAAGCTGTAGTCGAGACTGCTCGACTACGAAATCCCCTGAGCCCTTCTTCGAACGAATCATATTCCAAGAATGCTTCGTTTCGATTTTCTACGCGTAAGAAACTATACATGCAAAAACACGAACACACACACACGCTGATCTATGCTTGTACGCCTGTATGTGTGTATGCATGTGTGTAAGCATTGCAAGCGTCTTGCTGTCTCGCTGCCTTTGTTGCTGCGCCACATGGGTTTTCATGAGAAAACTTTGATGATTGATAATTCTGTTTCTAGATGGACAATCGTATTGATTTCTTCAGATTATGATTATGATTTTCATATCTGTATGATAAACCAAACTGCATGTCTCTAGTATTTGAAATGCATTTTTTTTTAGTGGGGACCGGAATCCAAAATCTGACAAAAACCGAAATTGTATTAAATTAGTATCTATATATATGCAGAAGACTCGGAGACTCTAACTCTAAAAATGAATTAGCTAGAATTTTATAACTGGTTCCCGATAAATTCATTTATCGATAACTTTGCAAATATACAAGTTATCGAATTTTTGAAACAAACTCGTACTGCGCGTGCAATTTACGGACCTAACAAAAAAAGAATGAACTCTCTAGCTTTTGTATCTTCGGAAATCGACGCGTTCATACATACGGCCAGGCGGACGGACGGACAGACGGACATGGCTATATCAACTTTTCCCGTCACACTGATCAAGAATATATATACTTTATGGGGTCTGCCACGCCTCCTTCTGCCTGTTACATACATTTAACAAAAACATTATACCCTGATTTCCCATTTTCAATGGGCTCAGGGTATAATTAACATCTATTATAAATACCTTTATGAATATATTCAATGTTCACAGTTGTGTTTATCTTTTCTATGACCACAAGACAGTTGCACAGTTTGATTACATTTACAGGTGCATATCACTAACTCTTACATTTAAACAGCTGAATTTCATTGCGAACCAACGTTAAATAAAAACAAGTAAGAAGGCTCTAGTCGAGACGGCTCGACTACGAGATACCCTGAACCCTGCAAAAAAAGTGACACTCTTCTTCTTTACGCACTTAGCGCGCGCTCTGCTAACTGCGCAGTTGCTGCCTTGGCTGGGGGGTGGATTGGGCTGATCTTTGGACGCTTATAACTCCATTTCTAGAGAGACCATCTTCATGAAAATTTTAGAGTAGATTAGGAGTAACTATACGTATCTATGTGCCAAATTACAAGTCTCTAGTATTTGAAATGCGTTTTTTAGGAATTGAAGGCAAAGGGGGCGTGGCATCGAAAATCTGTAAATTACATAATCTGCGTATACATAATATCTATCTAAATAAATTTTAAGTCTTTAGCTGAAACGGTGTAGAAGTTATGCCAAAAAAACCTAAAAAATGGAAACGAATTTTCGTAGAAGTTATGCCCAAAAAACCTTAAAAATTTAAACGAATTTTCGATTTTTTATCGATAATTTGGAAATGGGATGAGTTATCGAAAAAACAAAACAAACTCATACTGCGTAGCTAACATACGAGTATTCAAGTAAAATTTCAGCTCTCTAGCTTTTGTAGTTTCCGGAATCTCGACGTTCATACAGACGGACAGACGGACGGACGGACAGACGGACAGGGCTAGATCAACGTATTTTTTATGCTGATCAAGAATATATATACTTTATGGGGTCTGCGACGTCGCCTTCTGCCTGTTATATACATTTTCACAAAACCATTATACCCTGAATTCCCATTTTCAATGGGTTCAGGGTATAACAAGAAGGCTGTAGTCGAGACGGCTCGCTACGAGATATCCTGAACCCTAAAAAAACAAGTAAGAAGGCTCTAGTCGAGACGGCTCGACTACGAGATACCCTGAACCCTGTAAAGAAAATGATACTCTTCTTCTTTTGCACTTATAAGCACGCGCTCTGCTAACTGCGCAGTTGCTGCCGTGGCTTGGGGGGGGGTTGGGCTGAACTTTGGACGCTTATAACTCCACTTCTAGATGTACGATCCTTACGAAATTTTCAAAGTAGATTAATAGCATACAAATGTGTGTATCTGCCAAATTACAAGTCCCTAGTATTTTAGGTTTTTTGGGCATAACTTCTACACCTTTTTAGCTAGAGACTTCAGAATTATATATGTATTTAGATAGATATTCTGGATACGCAGTTATGTAATTTTCAGATTTTAGATGCCACGCCCCCTTCGCCCCCAATTTGAAAAAATTATAATTCTACACTCTGTGTACTCTTGCTACACTCGAACTGTACTCATGCCGTAGGAGGACTTTGCGCACCGTTTCATGTGAGATACCGATGCCACATTCTTCCTTCACCTCTTTGACAAGACTTCCGGAAGAAATATGCGGATTAGCGTTCACTTTTCTTAGAATTAGCCTCTCTACTCGGTTAGTTAGCTTTCTTTTCGGCCCTCCTCCCGTCTTTGAAAGCAGCCAGTTTTCCTTTTCGGCCCGGTTTATCACATTATAAACCGTTATCCTGGGCACAGGAAGCATGTCCATCAATAATGGAACGGATTTGCCCATCTCGTGGTTGTAATAGATGAGCTGCACCATCTTAAAGCTTAATCGCTTACCAGTCATATTTTATAAATATTAAATGTGTTATTATACTCGTAACTAGCGAAAATTGCCTACCAATTGACAAAAAATGTAAAAGAACATGTGCATAGATGCAGGGAATATGAACAGACAGCAGTAAAATACCGTAACTTCTTAGAAAAAGACCAACGCAGATGTGCAAAACAAAGTGTGCCACCATTATTGACACTTTTATTATTGAATGATATTTGTTTTTGTTGATTTTTTTGGTACATATTGAATAATGAATCTTCTGTTTTATATATATATATATATATATATATATATATATATATATATATATATATATATATATATATATATATATATATATAAATTAATTAAATAATATTAAACAAATTCCCATTTTTAAAAAATTGAAAAATTTTGATGACTGATTTTTCTTATCTCATGTATGTACATACATATGTACAACCATAAAATAAATTAAGTTTTTAGTTTTAGAACCAAAACAAAAAAAAATTTGCTAAAAAAATCGGGTTTTTTGACTATGTGTACTGTTCACCTTTCCGTCTTGTCATATGTTCGAAGGAATGCAAATCAAAGAACAGTTCGTTAACTTTCAATGTTAATTGAAATCTGTGCAGTGATGTCAAATTTTCATACAAATTAAAATGCGCGAGCACAATTTTTCTGTAATAATGAAATTACATGGTTAACTTGACAGACTGCTTTACATAACCTATAGTCTCCTCACTAACCATACAACACATATGTATATACATACAAGTTAAGCGCACACACACTACGAGAGTAGCGATATGTGCACTGAGTTATATTCTCGCGTAGACAAATACACTTGGATTCGATGAAATAATATATTTAATATAACTTTGTATAATTTAGGAACAATAGATGTAAACTCTGTCTCGTCCGAATATAAACTGAATAGCATCAGCTCCGTATGTTGTATTCTGCTCTCATGTTTGATAGGAGAATCCAGCCTACTACGTATCCTGGACTTCCTCCTTAACTCCTTCCCGTTAAAAATCTGCGTCCCGCAGATCAGGGTGCATTTGCTCAGATAGCGAGCGTCTTGAAAATAGTCATCAAGATTCCCAAGTTGGATCCAATATTTATTGTGGCGGCGTCACGATTAACTTAATTCAAAGATTGTCTTTTCGAGGTAGTAAAAAATGCTTTATGCACCGTCAGTCAGGTCATCACTCTGACTGGTGTGTCGGACTGCGTGACCGCTTACCGACTAAAAAAACCTCCTCTTCTAGGGCTCAGATCCACTTTCCAATCAGGACCTATTAACCTTCAAGGTATAGCCCCATCGTGTGCTCTAAATGAGCGTTGCCCTCTGTTTGTCTGCGTCCGCAGAACATTTTTGACGAAGTCACAAACTTTTTTCCAAGCTCCTGTAGTCTATATGTAGTAAACGGTTTCAGGTGAAACTTCAGTGTCCATTTGGTATAGACGCTGTACTTTTGAGAACACTTTAGGTGTATCGTTCATATTCCTTTTGGCAACTATTCGACTATCAGGATTCGAACGATAAGACTGGCCAGAACGATTTGTCTCCATTTTAATAGGTAGTCTTGGAGTCGAATAGTCGACTTGGTAAGACTTGCCCTGTATTGTCCGTTGGAAGATCGACTTGAGGATATGTAGCATCGAACATAGGTATAGGCTGTCGATAAGAATTATTACTAATATCCTTGGGTTGAAACCTATTTCCAGGAGGGTATTGGGTCGCATATATTGCCCGCTGCGTATTATTTCTCAAAGAAATATTTTCTAGATTCACACAAACCGCGTAAGCTTCCGGCAAACTTTTTGGTTGGCGAACTGTTAGCAACCTTTATAAGTCTCCACTTAATCCTCTTATGAATACATCTAGGGCTTTGTGTCTATATGACTCTATCAAAGCAGACATTACTGCAGTCGGTTGCCCTCCGGATTTTAGAGACTGAAGTATTAACGAAAATTGATTATTGATCCGCATGTAGAAGGAATCCACATCATCTTGCCCTTGAACCATTTGGCCTAATTCATACTCAAGGGTACGCACATCTCTTTTATCTGCATAATGCAAATTTAAAACTCTTTTTATTTCGGGCCAATCATCATCCGGTACGTTATACGATGAGAGTGAGATATCGGCGTTACCCACAATCTTCCCACGAATATGCAAAATAATTGCTCGATAGAGTGGCCTTTCCCTGACGATAGAGTAATCTTCAAGTATATTATCAGCTCTGTTTATCCACGGAACGTATTCCGAAACGTTCCCTTCAAAAGGACGTAATTCCTTCACGCAGTCTGGTAATTTTGTAATTTCGTTTAACTCATACTCATTTCGTGGGCGAGCCAATGAGATTTGTTGTGGGGCCACTGGAAAACGCTTGGCATTCTCTTTCTCTATATTGATCACTTTATTATTTATTTGCAATAAATCTTCTTTAATTCCTGAGACTTGGTTGGTTAGCAGAGCTAACGCCGCGTTTATTCCTTGGAGAGTTTCCTGTATATTTTCCATAGTTTCCCTTAGCTAGACTAGGTTGTATATTTTTTTTATTTGTCGAAAAAAAACAAATTTTGAATTTAGTCGAAAAAAACAAAACTTTGAATGCTTTTTTTGTTATTCTTTTTACTTTTTAGAAGGAAAAAAAAATTTTTTTTTTAATATGCTTCAGTTACACAGTTGAAAAGTGAACTGAACAAACCAAATTTTGAACAGCCAGATATCATGTGATTCGATGTCAAGGCCTACTTCATTCAGAGCAAAAAATAATAAAATAATAAAAAACAAGTAAGAAGGCTCTAGTCGAGACGGCTCGACTACGAGATACCCTGAACCCTGCAAAAAAAACTGATACTCTTCTTCTTTACGCACTTGGAGCCGCGCGCTCTGCTAACTGCGCAGTTGCTGCCGTGGCTTGGGGGTGGGTTGGGCTGAACTTTGGACGCTTATAGCTCCTGTTCTAGATGAACGATCTTGATGAAATTTTTAGGGTAGGTTAAGAGAATCCTATCTATGTGCCAAATTGCAAGTCTCTAATATTTGAAATGCGTTTTTTTCAAATTGGAGGCGGAAGGGGCGTGGCATCCAAAATCTGAAAACTAAAAAATCTGTGTATCCTCAATATCTATCCAAATATATAAAGTTAAAGTCTCTAGGTGAAACGGTGTAGTAGTTATACACAAAAAACCTAAAAAATGGAAACGAATTTTAATTTGGAAATGGGACGAGTTATCGAAAAAACAAAATAAACTCGTATTGCGTAGGTAACATACGAGTGTTCATGTGAAATTTCAGCTCTCTAGCTTTTGTAGTTTCCGAATTCTCGACGTTCATACGGACGGACGGACGGACAGACGGACAGGGCTCAATCAACTTATTTTTTTATGCTGATCAAGAATATATATACTTTATAGGGTCTGCGACGTCTCCTTCTGCCTGTTACATACATTTCACAAAACCATTATGCCCTGAATTCCCATTTTCAATGGGTTCAGGGTATAAAAATAATAGTTTAATTAGTCTTAGCTTGATTATCGTTTCAAGGCAGCTACTCGTCACACTTCTTCCTGTGGAGATAAAATTAGTAAACGTTTTCACAGAGTTGTAATGTGTACTAATTTTTTAATATAAATTGTGATTTTAATAATTCTTATTATTTTGACTATTATTATTATTTCTACACTACTATTATTTTTGTTAAATGATTATTATTTTTTTTTATTATATTATTGTTCGACTTATTTAGTTATATGTTTGTTTCCGATTTTTCGGTAAACGATTTTATTTGTTTATATGGCTAGGGAAGCCCCCAGGCACTGATGTCATTTCAGCTTTTTTCCAGCTAGATCTGGCTGTTTTGGAAATGCGATTGCGGGAAAAATTTGAAAACAGCGGGCAGCGGGAATTCTAGCTTTTTTAGCAAATTGAAATATTTTTTTTTTAATTCTACTTTTTCTCAATTTTGTGAGATGTTTCTAACGCAATTGTCGATTAAAATCTTATAAATGTAAGTCTATTAGTCAAGCATCGATATTTACTTTTATCGAATAATTTCTCTCAAAAATTGCCTATGCAAATTTGTTCGTCTTCCATCACTAAAATTGTGAAATTCGTAGCGATGCCGAAAGTAATTTACAAACAAAAAGTCAGAGATATATGGCTGCAGAGCAAAGAGTTTAAGGAGTGGCTGAGGAAGGATCCCACAGACGTAACACGGGCGTATTGTACTTACTGTAAGTGCAGCATAATTGCAAAATTGTGATTTCCGTGCACACGGTGCTACAAAAAAGCACATAAGTTCGATGAGCGGCTTTGTGCAAAAAAAAAAAAAAAAAAAAAAAAAAAAAAAAAAAAAAAATACAATTTAGTCAAAATTAGAAATTAATTTATCTCAGATATTAGGTATGGACTGCACCGACAAAACAAATGTTGTTTTGACTATCAAATACCACGCAACTGTCTAGCTTCAATAGAACGAAGTGAATATTATCCGAGTGATAACAAAGATTTTGATAACATAGTATTATTGGATAATACATTCATTCTTGAATAAAAAAAACAATATATAAAAATCAGCTTTTTTTTCCGCTTTTTTTCCCGGGGATTCAGCTTTTTTTAGCTGTTTTCTTGAGTCGATTTAGCTGTTTTGGCGCTCCAAAAAATGACATCACTGCCCCCAGGTTCCTCTTTGGTATAAGACCTACTAAGGTGAGGGTTGTTCCACAGTCAACTGGGCAGACTCATTTGGGCAATTCTTTTCCTATTGTTTATTTTTATATTATTTAGTTATGTATTGCACAACTGAACCAAAACGACAACCAATGCTTAGGTTGGGAAGTCCTTATTTATCCTCTTTAGTTCTTTAAGAACCTAGGGTAAGGATAATTCCACGATCGAATGGGGCAGTCTAACGCAATTCGTTTTTATATTGTTTATATTACATATTTTATGTTTTTGTTTAGTAACTTATTGCACGTCCTATCCAGCCAACCGCCTCAATTTTGTTATATGACCACCCGCAATAAATTGCTGCAGTGGTTTTTATTATTTTATAGTTACTTACGGCACCCATCATTCGATACAGTGGAAGACGCTTTTTTTTATAAATTGTTATAATGTTTGTCTGACGGTAAGAATTACCTGCTAACTTTTTTTATGTCATTTTATAATATTTGTGACAACACTTGCCAACAAATTTCTTTTTGTTATTGAATTGACTTACGGCAAGGCTTTGAACCTCGATACTTGCATACGCTCAAGGAACGCTTGTCGTAATACAATGATATCACCATTTAACCTGCAATTCAGTTTTTATTACTTATCACTTACGTTATGTTATCGTGGCAAGGCTTTGAACCTCGGTACCCTGCAAATCACACAAGTACCACCGTTTAGCCAACAATTTTTCATCGCAAGAATGGATTTTATTTAGTTATTTTTGCGCCACCTTCCACCTTCGATACTGTGAAGAATGTGGGTCCCTGCTCGGGCGCCAGTTAAGCGCACACACACTACGAGAGTAGCGATATGTGCACTGAGTTATATTCTCGCGTAGACAAATACACCTGGATTCGATGAAATAATATATTTAATATAACTTTGTATAATTTAGGAATAATAGATGTAAACTCTGTCTCGTCCGAATATAAACTGAATAGCATCAGCTCCGTATGTTGTATTCTGCTCTCATGTTTGATAGGAGAATCCAGCCTACTACGTATCCTGGACTTCCTCCTTAACTTACATACATATATGTATGTTCTACATGTCCGGTCTATGTGTTGTATGGTGAGCAGTGTTGCCATTTTAGCATATTTTAAGCTAGATCTAGCTTATTCCAAAATGAAATAGCTTAGAAAGAGGTTCAATTGCTTACAGCTTGAAATCTAGCTTGTTTCAAATTTCATAAAGCTTATTTTGGCTTTAAACTAATTTCTATATAACAATTTTTTTAGAGATTGTAAACTATTTTTACGATTATTTTAAGGGACAAATCAAACCAAAATAGTATTTTTTATTAAGTGCTTTACATATTTGTATGACAAAAGTTATTTATAAAAAGAATTTTCGCGAATCGTGGACAAATTTAAAAAATGGAGGTTCTTGCCGTAGAAAACATATTACGTACAAATAAAAAACCGACTATATAATTCCTTTGTTGGAATTTCTTAATTATACAAATGTTGAAGAAATTGTTTCTCAATTCGGAAAAATCCATTTAATAAATTGGGAAAAGAAAGAAATTACTTCTCAGTTTTGGGCCGAGGTCCTCAATTATATGGATACCCGCGGAAATAAAACCTTTCAGCAGTTGTCATTATTTGATATACACATACTATCGCTTCCTTAGCCAAGTAAACATCGTCAAAACTAAATTGCGAAACCAATTCAATATAAAGGTTTGAACGCAATATTACGAATAGGGTTGGTTTTTGAAATGATTAGTTATTTAGTATACTCTTTTTATACCCTGAATCCATTGAAAATGGGAAATCAGGGTATAATGGTTTTGTTAAAAGTATGTAACAGGCAGAAGGAGGCGTGGCAGACCCCATAAAGTATATATATTCTTGATCAGGGTGACGAGAAAAGTTTATCTAGCCATGTCCGTCTGTCTGTCCGTCCGTCCGTCCGTCCGTCTGTCCGTATGTTTGAACGCGTCGATTTCCGAAGCTAGAGTTCATTCTTTTTGTGTTAGGACCGTATATTGCGCGCGCAGTACGAGTTTGTTTCAGAAATTCGATAACTTGTATATTTGCAAAGTTATCGATAAACGAACTTATCGGGAACCTGTTATAAAATTCTAGCTAATTCATCTTTAGAGTTAGAGTCTCCAAGTCTTCTGCATATATATAGAAACCAATTTAATACAATTTCGGTTTTTGTCAGATTTTGGATTCCGGTCCCCGATTCGACCCCACACCCCCAAATGTGTAAAAAATGCATTTCAAATACTAGAGACATACCGTTTGGTTTGACATAAAGATATGAATATCATAATCTTAATCTGAACATATCAATACGATTGTCCATCTAGAAACAGAATTATTAGTCTATAAAGTTTTCTCATCAAAACCCAAGTGGCGTAGCAAGCAAGGCAGCGTCACAGCAAGACGCATTGCGGGCGCACATACATATGTATGTATGTGCATACATACATATGTATGTATGTGCATACATACATATGTATGTATGTGCATACATACATATGTATGTATGTATGTTTATGTGTGCAAGCGTAGATCAGCGTGTGGCTGCAATAGTACATATTTGTGCATGTAAAGCTAATTGTAAAAAAAATATGATTTCTAAAAAAAACCTAAAATGTTAAATAGAATATGTAGATCATATGCTGAAACTCTCATTACATTCCATTATATATTTTTAAAATTTGAAAACAATTAAAATAATAATGGAAATGCAAGCAACGTTGAGCAACGCGAAGCAATTTTCGTATGCGTGTGCACATATACACACAAAATCTTGGGCCGTTTTCTATGTTGCTATGCGTGTATATTCTAAGAATCACAATTGTTTTTGAATTGCGTTAGCATTGTCTTTGAATTATATTTGTATTTTCAGCCACTGCTTTAGTTTTTTTTTTCGTATATGGCGAATTTGATACGTTTTCGCTACTCTGACGTTCAAGTGAGCCGTGGTGTAGATGGTTAGGCAGATGCAACGAATGTTAGGGTGCTGCCGCAGGTTCTAATCTCGCCTAAGCCTTTCATAATTTCTTATTTTAAAAATTTTTTTTTTTTTTTTATTATTTTTTGCTTTGCGTTTTTTTCATTTCAAATACTTAATAGCATCATTTCTGAAAGTGTTTTTGTTTCAATTATATTTTATTCCGTTAGTCAACAGAAAATAATGAACAGAAAGTTTGCCCAAATAACAGAAGCACGTGACATCTGCGGTAAGAGTTTTCCTATATGTATGCACACATGTACATACTTTCAAAACTAGCCTAGCATGGTCTAAGAATTTAAACTTGCTAGATGGCGCTTTAGCAATGAACTTATTTATTATGGCTGTTACAGCTTCGAGTGGCATTGATATATTTCTTTTACAATTATGAAGTGTCTGTGTTAATGGTAATGCCTGTTAATCGAGGAACGTCTATTTGTTGGGTCTGTTTTTAATGATATTTAATAATATAACATTTTTCGAATTTTAACTAATATAAGCGCCATCTATTATTATTTTTTTTGGCAATGCATACACACATATGTATATACATTTTGAACGTTACACGCATACGTTCTTATGTATACTTTCTGATTTATCCATATGGGTAATTCTCCAGAAAAGTCAACTTTTTGTCACGTTCGGCACTGGTTTTTTGTAATTATCTTGAAAACGGATTAATTTTAGTACTAATCATGAGCAATATATTTAACTATTTGTCAAAATAAAGAAGTTTTTTTTTGCCATTTTCAGCACTAAAATTGATGCATTTTCAAGGTAATTACAAAAAACCAAACCACAGTACAGATTATTATTTTATTTTATTAAAATTGGGTTCAGGGTATTATCTAGTCGAGCACTCGCGACTAGAGTTTTCTTACTTGTTAATTTTGCAGATTTGGATTACGCCGTCATGGCAAAAGTTGTTTTAATTATAAAGTACCTTATGTTTAATTAAAAAATCTGACAAATATGAGGAAACAAATAATGCAATTATTAAAATAATTTCATTAATATAATTTTTAATATATCAGCAATATAAAAATTTCTTTTAAAGGTTATGTTAGCTTATTTTTTAGATTTTTATTTTAAATTTTTAGCTTATTTTTGCTTAGATTTTCCTTCAATATAGCTTATGGGGACTCTGAAAATCTGGCAACACTGCTTGCCATGTACGTTTGCTAATTATTAAATAAATAAAATGCACCTATGAGAACAAAGTATTTCGCAGTTAGTTTCGCCTAACTGCAACGTTCTTACTTGTTTATGCATAACTTATATACCGTTTCAGCTGAAGACTTCAAATTTCTATATTTAGATAGATATTATGGATACGCAGATTTTGTGCTTATCAGTTTTTGGATGCCACGCCCCCTTCGCCGCTGGTTTTGAGAAAAAAAAAAAAACGTATTTAAAATATAAGAGACTTGTAATTTAGATAGGTACATATAGATACTCTTGATCTACTCTGAAAATTTCATCAAGTTCGTCCATCTGGAGTTATCAGCGTCCAAAGTATAGCCCAACCCACCCCTAAGCCACGGCAGCAACTGCCCGGTTAGCAGAGTGCGTGGTCATACGTTCGTAAAAATAAAAAAAAAAAAAAAAAAAAAAAAAAATGCATTTATGCCAAAGTTTTGGGATTTTTCCCATAGTGCAGTTGTTAGAAAGAGCCGAGGCTAACATAATTGCAAAATTTGGTTGCTTACACTCCAATGAATAATGCGAAAATTACGTGGTATTTTTTGATATGTCACGCCCCCAAAGAGGCTGAATAATTGTTTTTGGGCCATCGATAGAGGACGACATTAGTAAGTGAACCATACAATTTCAAGCTCCTAGCTGTAAGACTGTAGGATATAAACTTTTGCTGTTGCCACGCCCCCTATGGACGTGGATATATCTACCATAGCTTATTGATCTTAGGTTGTCAACTCAGGTATACATGACAAATCAAGTCTCTAGTGCCAATAGTGTTCAATATATATTATTATATTTTATTATATTATATTATATTATATTATTATAATAATGACCTGTATTAAGTACTCAAAGATAAAAAAAAAAAAACGCGTTCTGATATGTGAGAATCCGTCATACGACTTCGTGAGTTGCAAACAACGCATTTTATTGGCGAAGCAAGTCGCTCTAAAGGCACTTAGCTACCAGGGGCTGATCGTAATGCGATCTTCGATAGTACTGGCATAGTGGCTTTATGAGAATTCCAAAAAAATTTCGGATTGCTTCCCCAAGAAGTTTGTGGCAAGGTGCTTTACATCTCAAGTTCCCTCTTCCGCAATGTGTACTTTCAATATTGACCTATTGTGGTCGTTTTCGAAGCTATCACCTTGGTCATCTAAATGCATCATCATGCTTGTTTTTTATATGCATTGCCATATTTGATGTGTTACAACTTGTTTTTATTATTTTAGGGCACAAATTGCATTTGCCTGTTCCATTTTTTAAATCTGCGTGATGCGTTTTTACCATTATGAGACAATTATATTCGATATTTGGGGAAAAAAATATTCCGATATAAATATATTTTTAAATAAGTAAGAAGGCTCTAGTCGAGACGGTTCGACTACGAGATACCCTGAACCCTGTAAAGAAAATGATACTCTTCTTCTTTACGCACTTATGAGCGCGCACTCTGCTAACCGCGCAGTTGCTGCCGTGGTTTGCGGGTGGGCTGGGCTGAACTTTGCATGCTTATAACTCCATTTCTAGATGGACGATCTTCATGCAATTTTCAAAGTAGATTAAGAGTATCTAAATCTATCTATTTGCAAAATTGCAAGTCTCTAGTATTTGAATTGCGTTTTTTTCAAATTGGGGGCGGAGGGGGCGTGGCAACAAAATCTGCGTATCTATAATATCTATCTATATATAAAAGTTGAAGTCTGTAGCTAAAACGGTGTAGAAGTTATACCCAAAAAACCTAAAAAATGGAAACAAATTTTCGATTTTTTATCGATAATTTGGAAATCGGACGAGTTATCGAAAAAAACAAAATAAACTCGGACAGACAGACGGACGGCCAGACGGACAGACGGACAGACGGACAGGGCTAGATCAATTTATTTTTTATGCTGATCAACAATATACATATATACTTTATGGGGTCTGCGACGTCTCCTTCTGCCTGTTACATACATTTTCACAAAACCATTATACCCTGAATTCCCATTTTCAATGCGTTCAGGGTATAAAAATATATATATCGATATTTTGATATATTTTCAACAACCCTAGTTTTCACCCCGAGTACACATTCCAAATTGCAACTCTCTAGCTCATCATCTAGTATGATTACTTGCCTATGGGCGCAATAGTTTTCCGATTTGCCACGCCCCTAGTGGGCGGATCGGGAAAATTTGTACACATTATAATTTGGGAGAATATATGTATGAGTATATGTTTAAAATTTCAAGTCTCTAGCTCTAATAGCGCCGAAAAATATTGCGTTCATACGGACAGACGGACGGACATTGCACAAATCCAATATACTCTTTTTCCTTTTGGGAACAGAGTATAACAAGTAAGAGTGCTTTAGTGGAGACTACTCGACTAAAAAGTCGCCTTAGCCCTGTA